>PKRV01002130.1:1098060-1112733 GCA_003709505.1 Hyphantria cunea
GGACCTACAACAGATGCTGAACGACCTGGCTGACTCGTCTGTGCGCATCGGCCTACGGATGAACTTCGACAAGACCAAGGTCATGTTCAATGAACATGTACTACCGGAACCGGTTGCGGTACACGGTGCCGTTCTCGAAGTTGTTCAAAAATATGTATACCTCGGGCAGGCTTTGCAGTTAGGTAGAAACAGCTTTGAGGACGAGGTGAACAGAAGAATCCAGCTAGGTTGGGCAGCGTTTGGGAAACTTCGTCGGGTCTTCTCATCATCGATCCCACAGTGCCTAAAGACGAAAGTCTTCAATGCGTGCGTCCTACCCGTAATGACTTACGGAGCCAGGTGGAGCGATGATTTGCGCAAGACGGCTGGCAGGAGCTGGATGCGAGAAGCCATAGATCGAACTAAGTGGCGTGAAATTGGAGAGGCCTATGTCCAGCAGTGGACTGCGATAGGCTGATGATGATAACTGAAGTCATTGTATCATAAGAATCATATGAAAACTAGTTTTTTGAGAAATGTTTCTATTAATATGAAACTCCTTTAACTCAAAACTGAATAATTAATAAAAATAATTATAAAATATATATATATTATATTTATTATATCGACTACATTAAGACCAGAAACATTCTACTGACTCCATTATTGGCAAGATGTAAAAGATCGATGCCGTTAATTTGCTACTTGTACTGCTGTAAAAGCTCCACAGATGTAAAGTCAAGGCAACCAGCAACTGAAAAACGTAGCCGCATCATGGAAAAGAATCACAGTTGACTTCGCGAGCGAGAACGAGAAAACCCCTGCACTCAAACGGTTTTGATGAATCTGCACTGGTTTGGTTACATAACCCAAGCCGTATAAAAGGGAAGTCCCTAAAACTACATACCAAGCGGAGGGATCTGTAGATGGTGATTTCCCGTATGAATGAAGTGACCTACAGGATTCGGTGACGTTTTAGCTGATAAATTTTTAGTTGATTTCTTGGGGCACAAAACAATGAACTTTACGAAAATATACATAGCATTGAATATAGACAGATTGTTGCGTGGTTGGCGGTCCTTTCAAGAGTCTGTTGAAGTTTCCCGAGTGATCTTGTAATAGCGGCATATGACATAGAAAGGTGTCTCGCGGATCGCGATTAGCACAACTACCTCGGCGATCATCAAAGATTTTCGTTGTGAGTTTATAAATTTTCTATATTGAAGTGACAATTTCTATAGGCAGGCTTAATCTAATCTAAGATCCGGCAGCAGAGTCTACACGATTATCACATAGGTAGATACTCAAACTCAATTTCTTCATTCATTTTTGTATAGGACAATTCAAAAAGTTACCGCTAATAATTTAAAAAAAATTCTTCATTACACCTGGCTGATAAGTAGTAGCCAGACAGATAACAATGGACATCTCTACGAGTCACAGACCACAAAGGTTTTTTGAGTCCTCTGAGTCAGAGTTCTGTGGAGGACATTATACGTTTGGTTATAGACCAGTGCTACCAACCCCACTGTTTTTACAGTTTCAATAAGCTTACAGCACTATTTATTATACTTAGCAAATATTTTTTTGCCTGACACTAGATGGCAATTTCTACTCTTGTTGGGGTTCAAGAGAATTCCCCGTCAACAAAATCAAAAAAATCAAAAACAGTCTATGTGATTAACACACATATATTTATGCATTATATTGCATTATGCATTACAGGGTAAACCCATATTGCAGAGCATATTTTTGAAGAAACTTTTGAGCCTTCACGACAGAATAGCGCCACAAGGAAATATTATTTTTAGCTGTAAATATTATGGAAACCAAGTTACGCGACAGAACACACTAAATCCGAAATAACAGATAGCTCTCCTCGTTTGAAGTCACAGAAAAGCACATGAAGAAATTGAACAAGGACGTGCATGACTATATAAAGGAAAAAGCATCTGAAAACACTGAAGATGAGGCAACTGAGGATGAAAGTAAAAAATAATTTTACTTTCATTTTTGTTATTTTGTTGTGTTGGGATCAATATTATAGAACAACAATTTATAGGAGTCCTGGTAAATGATATAATTAGGTGATTTTTTTAATCATATGAAGACAGTATTAAATCTGCCTTTTTTTACTGTTTCCTCCGGATTTTTTTATGGTTGATCTATAGTTTTTTAGTTTCTCCCATTATTTTATCATTTTTCCCATCTCGAGGTTGACAACACTGGCATAGATAATAACTATGTTTATAAAAATTTTGACAGGGATGTATCGACTGATTTCTCCGCTAGGACTTTTAGTGTTCTGTAGTTTTCAACGCGTTTCTAATTAGATACGTACAAATAATTAAGATACTTATACCTATATCGTATATACATATTTTCATTGTGCACTCGGCCTTTTCCATAGAAGTGTTGATTCAAGATATTAAAACATTGCCATATCACTCATATCTAAAATCACACCTTATTTAAAAAAGTTATGGGGGACAGCTATTTAAATAGTAAACAGACAGAATCAAAACAGAGATATGCATCTGATGAACAAGAAAATCGGCCGGAAAATGACACAATAATTAAACCTGATCCTAATAACAGCATTTCAACGTCTAATAAATTGAAAAAGAAAAAATCCAGTTCTAACTCAAGACGTCTTAAGCGAAAAGCTAGGAGTGCTTTTAGAAGTCCTCCCAATGCAAAGCCTATGCCATCATTAGCAGATCTTGAGAAAATGTTTGAAGATTCTGATGACGATGTGATAAGCCACGAATCAACTGAGGTGAAGCAGCATCCAGCACCCCAATGCAGTGCTCAAACATCATCCTCTAGTAGTCCCATAGTAGTAATTGATACCACATCCCCTTCAAGAAAAAGGAAGAAATCCCATGAACAATCTGATGATCTACCACTGAATATTAGGTCAGAAAAGAAAAGTGTCACAGCAGAAAATATATCACATCAAAGTACATCAGTATCAGAGGCTTTCTCTCCCATACCTAGTACTTCACGAAGTACTGATATTTTTATTAAAAATGAAAATTTATATTTGGCGAGTTTGACAGTAAATCAAAAAATATCTGAAACACATAATACTACCATTGTAATTGAAGATGAACCCATGGACAATTCTTTTTCAGATGTTAAAATAGATGTTCATGACACAAATAAAATTACTGACACTAAAAAATATATAAATCCTACTACTCCAATTACAAGTCAAAATTCTTGTGAGGATGATGACTGTATAATTGTTGAGCCTAGAAACAATTACACAACAAATCAAACCAATATTATTGATGTTGTTGACATAAATACTACAAGTGAATATGATAGTGATTATACAGAACAAGTGTGTGACGAAATCATTGATGTTGATGCTGTAATTGCTCAAAATCAATCATTAATTGATGAATATAAAACAAACTTCGACCCAACAAAACTAGTAGTTGATGTCGATATTTCAACTGGTACACAAAGTACAAATATTCCAAGTGGGCATACCACAAATGATCACCAGACCAAAGTTCAAGCCTCACATGAAAAAATTTCCATACTGTTCAATATGCAGAGTCAACCAGCTACAAGTCGAACCTTACCTATATCATCGTCATTTGGACAAAATGGACCCCCATGTACGGCAATAGAATATATTAGTACTACAGCCGTCGTAAAATCACATAAAAGCAGGAGAGGAAAAGAACAGAATAATAGAGATACACAATTAAATAAGAAGGGCTCATCAACCGATGTTGATGCTGGTAAGCATCATTCAAAGTCAACCTCATTGAGAGAATGCCCAATATGTATTGAAAATATGACTGGCAAAGAGCTTGGTTCCACAATTTGTGGTCATGTTTTCTGTATGAGATGCTTAGAAATATCTATGAGACATACTAAAAAATGTCCTTTTTGCAGGAAAGTGTTAAAAAAAAATGGATATCACAAAATATTTATATAATATCATATTCAAGCATATTTTCTTTGCCTATATATCCATTCTATATAATATATACATATATATGTACATATATATATAATAATGATTTTATTTGTTGAAAAGTTGCTTGATCTTTCAAATTATAGTTAAGAATAAAGTTGATATACTTTCTGTGTTTATTGCACTTTATCTTTTAAAAATAGATGTTTTTATTTGTTAATGTAAGTTTTTTAGGTCAAAAACTCAGCACATTAATTTTTGATATGTTGTCATAGCATTCCAATATGCTTCACAGCCTAATAAATCTGTTTACATCTAAATGATTTGATCTCGAATCAGCATCTTGAAACTGCAGTCAAACTGTAATTAATACTGTTTCATAACCAGTCAAAGACATGTATAATTTTTTCATAAACCTAATATTGAGTGAGAAAAATATGAAGAATTTCTGAAGTGAAAACTTCTTAAGGCCTATTGGGCACCTTGTTGGTGAACAAAAATCAATTGGTATGGGGAAATCCTTTGAATTCTCCTCAACCTGTCACCATCATGCTTATGTCAAAAGACTTCTTCGAATGAGTTAAACACTTTTTGGTTGTAGATAATCTGATGAGTTTGTGTCACCATGTCACAAACATAATGATTTAATTTAAACATTATGAAATTTCTAATTGTACACATTAATTTTACAAACAAAACTTTAAGTGATAAGTTTTCAGTTCTATCGGCAGTCCTTATGACTGCCAGGTTGATTTAAATTATTTGTGGTGAATAAGATACTAGTGCCATTACACATTGTTTAACTTAATATAAATGAACAGAAAATATCTAGGCTATTCAATTTGAAGGAGCAAAATACTATAACACTAATATACATGTATCTTTATATCTTAGAAGATGAATTCTTCTAATACAGTAAAATCATTCAACAGATTATTGTATTGAGCTGCTACATTGTCTTAGTATTGAAATATGTGAATGCATACATACATTCTACATCTAATAGTTAATTAATTAAACAATGATGGAGTATAAATGTTAACCAGTAGATGTTCCCTAAGATTGGTAGTGTACACTAATTAATAGAGCCCCAATGTATATTATGGGCAAAGGATGTAAAGAACATTCCAGTTTTATTCTTAGTATAGATATAGTGTAAGTTATGTTTCTTGTTTGTTAAATGTGGTAATGGTATAATTCTCTTTAGATGCAATTAAAAGTTATGTTGATTCAACTTTGTAATTAAAATTTTGAATATGATTAAAAATTTACAGCCATATAAATAAACATTATTTAACTTTAAGTCACAATTATTTTTGACTGAGTTCAAAATGTAATAAAATTACCAAATAAAACAAAAATAGTGTTTTTATTAATTATATTATTTCTAGTTTTTCCACCTGCAATAGGTTTTACATAAATCTTATTAAGGGGGTATTCTGGTCTAGACGCCTAAATTTTAAAAATTTGAAAAACATTTTTATTTATTTATTTATTTAATACATCTTGCACTTTAGGTGAATTGGCGGACTTAAAGCCTAAAGCATTCTCTACCAGTCAACCATTGGGTGATGCAGAGAAGACAAGAAGTGCATTTTGTAAGAAAAAATGTATTAAAATAAACAGATCTGGCAATATATCGAAAACAATATATAAACAATACATAAACAATATACATACAGCTAGATATTTATTTTATTTATCTATTTATTTATTTCAATTAAACTAACTAATAATATAACTTATATAAATACATACATACATGAAGAGATTAATAGATGACAATTATGTAGATGTTGATTATGCAAGTTGTTTTATAAGGTACTGCTTTACTTTTATCTCAAAAGAAAAAGTGTTGGTGACCGTCCTGATTTCGAGACGGAGCTTATTCCAGAGTAGAACGGACTGAACAACGAAAGATGAGCCAACAAACTCTGATGTAGGGGAGGGACATCGAAGAAGGAGGTTATTAGTGAACCGAGGGTTTCTGTTGTGGTTGCTGCGTAGCAGTTGGAAGTAGGAAGTTAAATATTTTGGTGAGGATGGGTTATTTAAAATTGAGTACAAGAAAGTTAGGGCTCGTTGTTCTCGTCGTAAGCGAATAGGTAACCAGTTGAGTTGTGCGCGAAAAAGGGAAATATGATCATATTTACGGAGATTAAAAACGAATCGAATGCAGTTAATAAGAAGACTGTCAAGTTTATCGAGAAGATCTGCATTCAGGTCGCCATAGTCGATTATAGGAAAGATAAGAGTCTGCACAAGCATAGTCTTGGTTTTTGGAGGCAGGAAATTTCTCAGGCGAAAAAGCGCCCGAAGAGTGCCAGTGACTCTCTGGCACAGGTTTTACCATCCTTTTTTATATGATGTATATTGACGATTCAAGAATATAAAAAAAAATGAAAAAGTAATGATAATTTGGACAAATTGCAGGCCGCTAAAGTGGGGTCTACAAAAAAAACGGTGCACCCTGGTTGACATGATTCCAGCCCGTGTAGTGATCTGAAATATAAAAATTTGAAAAATTCACAATCTGTAAAGATGTCGCAATCGCGTTGACTTTAGCCAAAAAAAAATTCATAAAATGGCGTCGGGATAAAATATCATTTTTTTTACCCCTTTTTTTTACATTTTCGAATTTTTTAAAAATACTCAAAATAGAATTTTCTTTAAATCGAAGGCAGACGCGATAGAGATATATATAAAGAAGATTCCCACCAAAGTTCAAAGGAATCGGTTGGGTAGAACTTGATACATCATGTCAACCACTTCAAAAAAAAGTCGTTTTGAGAAAAACGCGTTTAAAGTTTGAGAAACAATTCCAGTAGAATTACTCTTATAATAATATTTAATACTCACTTTGGATTAATAGGTGGTCCCAGATCCATTTATTGGGCCTTCTTCTACTTCATATTCGATGTTTATTCAGAGCACTTGTCTACTTCGCTTCAAGATTGAAACTAAAGTGAACAGAATAATAAATGATAAACAATATCAACATTATGACTTTTGTATTATAAGGTTCCTGGTATATTTACTATGTATAAAGGAATATATAGAATATATATAAGATATATATATTAAGGCTTATGTTGAAAACAAAAGAATTCTCAGAAAGAATGAGTGCTCAAGTCGTCCGGCAGCCGCCACTGTTTACTGTGTGATTCACTCCGATTGGCCGGCTTAGATCATACGTCACAAAATCCACTGTATCTCCGAAAATAGTTTGAATTTTGAAAAATCTATATAGGGACATATTTTTAAGGGTCTAAACTATGAAAATATGTCAAAAAAAAATATATTGATTTTTTTCAAATTTCTAGACCAGAATACCCCCTTAAATAGTTAAAACTTATTGAGTTAAATAAGAGTATATACTCATAGAATATTTAATAAGGGTCATCAACTACTGGGTGTTGCTTGTAGTAGCTTGTGTTTGTCCATTCACATTAGCACTGTTAACATCTGAGTGCAAATGCTCTATAGAAGCTGACAGTTGTGCTAAGCTTTGGACGAGCTGCGCCATTTTGTCCCTAGACGCAGAATTTTCAAAGTTATCATCATTCTTGTCAGGTTTTTCGACATCTGCACAAAGACGAAAATGTAATCTTGCTAAATGCTCTTGTTGATCCCTTATGTTTATCATTTGATCCATACTACAACCTGTACCAAAAGCACTTAGCTTGCCTGTATGAAAGTCATCGAGCAACTCCAAAAGAGCTTTTTCCATATTTTTTACATCAGGAGTACCTTTGGGTATGTTTTTTGGTTTATTGTTTGAACGCATTAAATCTCTGTGCAGGCGTCTTTCACTAACATAGGATATTTTTGTAGATTCATTTATACTGTTATTGCCAGCGCCTGAAGTAGTTTGACCTTGATTCTTTGAAGTTAGGCTGGCGGCTCCGCTGGATAACTTGTTACTTGCAACGGGAGATGTTGCTGTCTGAGATATTTTTTGTTCATCTTCTTCTTCATTCTGCATGAGTTGTTGTGTTTCGTTGACTTCTTCCAACTGTAAGCTCATGAAGGCCTTCGCCGTTTCTGCTTATCTAGTTGGTTTCGAAATACAAGTATATTTAAAAGAAAAATAGTAACAGAAAGTGTTGTACTTTAGTTACTTCACACTTCTTCGCGGTCTAAAATCCGTGATGCAAACAAGTACTTAAAGAAAATTATATTATATTATTAAATAATTGAATTGCAATTTGTTGCCTTCATTTCACAAAATTTTATTATTTACAAACTCGAAGACATTGTCAAAATCTTAATGTCAATTTCTGTGCCCAGTGCTGCCAACTCAGTCAGATATTGAAAAAGGCATGATATCTGAATCTGATAAATTATAATCTGAATCTCAGAAACGGCTCCAACTATTTTCATGAAATTAAGTAAACAGGGGGTTTCAAGGCCCTTAAAACGATCTACCTAGGATTCGTTGATAGAAAAGTCGTTTTATCCGTGTTTTCAACAATCAACTTTATCGATAATTAATGTCCATCTAGCGTCATCGACCGCAACTTGAGTGACCTTTCGACTGCCGACCCTTGGGGGAATGGGCCTCTCCCTATTCCCAAAAGGTTGGCAACGCATTCGTGTCGCTTTCGTCGCGGTTGGTCATCCATCTCTTGCTTACTCATGGAGGGTTCTGCCCATAATAACCACGCTGGGCAGGCGGGTTGATGGTCGCAGGGCGTAACTTTTTGCGTCGGTGACGCTGCTGCCCATCACCGGCTTATTGAATTTAGTTACACCTGTTGGGATGTATATACCACCAACGGTCGTTCGCCAGAGCGTCGTTTGTTATCCAGTAGGTTGCACCGCGTGCAGGTGAGGTTGGCTGGGAGCGAAAGATTGTGGTTCGCCCCCATACACCCCTCGCTCCTGACTCACTCAGTGAAACACAGCGCAAGCGCTGTTGCACACCGGTTTTATTTTGCTACTTTCTTTTATCTCCAAAAACTACTCTCAGGATAAGAAAAAAATATATTTATTTTATTACAGGTAACCTTATTCTTATTTAAAGGTGCGATGCTTTTAACTATAAGATAAATGAAAAATATTGTGAATCTAAAAAGACTCAGTTCCTAATAGGTATTCTCGGAACGCAATCTAAGAACATGTCAATTATTGTCTATGACTTGTCAACTTCGACTCGACAGAAAAACGAAGAACGGGGTAATTTCATACGCGGTAATCGTATCGTTAATAAAGCTAAAGTAACGTAGGTTTTATTGAAATTTTCCTTACACCGAAGTAATTTAATATTTAAAGCATATTACTTGGAATAATTTGAATCCAAGCATTGTTTTATTGCAATAATTTATTGTATACTCCATTTTTATGATAGATTTAGATTCGCTTGTCAATTTTTTCTAGCCACATCCTCAATTTATTGTGGCACATGTTTCGCTCGAATACCGACAAAAAATTAAGTTTCAATTTCCAGTGCATTTACCTTTGCTTTTGGCTTTGTTCACAGGTTGTACAACGAAAACTATTAGTGGAAAGGTGAATGGTAAAACACAATACAAACTTGCATTGTTTGTGCAAAATTTTGCTTTTCGATTAACGTTAATATTTCGTAAAGCAGAAATTTGTTAACAACGAAAATGACAACGCCGCGCGCAATGAGTCCGAAACTAAGCAATAGACTGAAACGTTTTATTCATACTGGAAATGAGCTCCCTAAGTATTATCCTGGATGTTGGACATCTCATAAGTATTTTGAACCCGCAAAATTGCCGGTAATTGATGAGATTCTCGACAATGATGCTAGTAATGTTGAAGTTATCAACATTATCTTGCAGGTATATTTATTAATATCGTATTCTATCTAATTTTAATTATAACATAGGGTATAATTAAGTTATTAATTAAATTCATAGAGTACAGTTATCTTGCTGTGATTGTTTCATTATTCATTTATTCATTTTTTATTATGCAATAATTGGGGTTAATTCATCATATTTATTACTTTACAGGCTGGTAAAGATGGTATGTATACCCGCTTTGAGACTTTAGCCTTCGCACTGGCTAAATGTATTTTGGTGGGCAAAGGTGTCGTTAAGGAAACAGCGTACAAAGCAGTAGCTGAAATATGTGTCACTCCCGAGCAGATGATGCTCTTTAACAAGTTCACAAGGCAACTGAAAACAGGTAACATTGACTCTATATTGTGTCTAATGTGGTTTTAATATTATTTCCACTAATACACTTTCTTAAACTATTAGGATGATGATACTTAGTAAAAATATTTTTATACTACCCACAAATAAATGCATTATGCTGTAATTAGATGAGCAGGATTTGACTGAGGCCCATCCAAAATGAGGAGTAATACTTCTGGCAGTCTATGTATGCTTCTAAGTTCTACCTTAGCACTAAAATTACAAAAGGATGAAGTGTCAAGGGATTTTTAAATATATATATAATGATCGGTTTAAAGTTTTATATTTATATTTCTGTTGCCGGTATTTATTTTTAATTGAAAGTATAGGTTATGTGTCTAGTGTGATATAAAGATAGCAGAAATAAACAGGCGAAATAAAAAAAAACTTGTTATATAAAAAAATTAAAAGTACCCTACATGTTAAGCAAAATCAGTGCAACAATCGCAATTAAAGAGTAATAAGTTTATGAAAGCGGATGATGGCCAAGTCTCCTTTCCTTATCTCTTCTTTTAGGGCCGCTTTTAACTCTTTTCTAACCTGCAGCACTTCTTTTCGGAATTCTTATGTAGTGTACACATTGCTGTGTAGGATCATAAGTCTTCAAGCCGAGGTTAGCTTTATTAGAATTGGTGTTTTCTTTAATTGCCTTTGCTGCCCAGCCCTGGCCATACAAACTGAGAGATTTTAAAGCTGCGTATCGACTACACTACACTTTTTGCAGAACTTTTCAAATATTTGAAATGCGCCTGGTGCACACGGCGATTGTTCCAGTATATTTACGGCAACTTTGATCATTCATCGCTGGGAACGCAACAAATTACACAATACTATCGCTTCTGTGTCAACAGGCGCGCGCTCCACGATTGAGCTGCTGTATCCATTTCGCACGGGCCGAAATGAAATTGATTCGCAGCTTAAGACAACTTCCATAAGATTGATTTTCTTTCCTCTTTTTTTCTCTACTCTGTGAAGAATGATATTACTTACTTTGCAGTTTTTTTTAAAGTTATGTATTTTTCCTAAATAAATAGTTATCTAAAGTAAATTTAGAATTCTATTAACAGGTTCAATTTTTCATCCAGTGTAGTATCCAGTCTTGTAAGTTTTTCAGTGAGGGTAAAGGTTGATTTCATTGTTCATTTTTATTCGTTTTGTTTATTTAGATTATTTAAGTATTCATTTTCAATTCAATTGTTTAATAAAGGTTCCATTATTTTTTTCATTGGCATAAATACGGCAGAAAAGTTGTAAAAAGATATTAAAAGGAACCACATATTTCGTCAGTCTTTTTTGACATAATTTTTTTTTAAATGTACATGCATCTTAATATTAGGTCGGGGATGGAGCAGGGAAAGCTAACAGTCTTTGCCTTGCTAGATTTCAGTAACGCCTTCAATACTGTTGATTTTGGTGTGTTATTAGGTATTCTGTGCTCGCTTAACACATCTCCATCGCCCATTGACTGGTTTCGTAGCCAGCGTGTATGGTCGCGCTGGCGACCATACACGACAGCGCCAGTCCTGGTGCGCTACATCTGCGGGCGTACCTCAGGACGGCGTGTTATCACCCTTACTTTTCTCAGTTTTTATTAACTCAATCACAAATAAATTACTTTCTTCCTACCATCTTTATGCAGACGATCTACAAATATATTCACAAGCTCCTCCAGATAATATAACAGAAGCAGTGAATATTATTAATAACGATTTAATGAGAATATGTGACTGGAGTAGGAGGTATGGACTAAGTGTGAATCCAGCCAAAACACAAGTCGTCTTAAACGTAAACTTCCAACAGGTACCACACATTGTTTGCAGCGGCTCGATTGTTCCATACAGTGATAAAATTAAACTTGGGGATATATATGGATCGGTACCTATCTTGGGGCCCCCAGATTGGGTAAGTTAGCTGCAAACTATTTGCGGCAGCTGGGTCTCTGCGAAGGCTACAAAATTTCCTTCTCATAAACACTAAAATTACGCTCGCACAATCTCTTGTTCTTCCGATCCTTGACTATGATGATGTCAGCTATATGGATCTCCCCGAAGTTCAACTAAACAAACTTGAGCGGCTCCAAAACCTCTGCATTAGATTCATATTTGGATTACGCAAATATGACCATATCTCTGAATTTGGTTCTAAACTCAAGTGGCTACCAATACGCTTTCGCCGGAATCTTCACATTCTGTCTCTTTTATACAGTATCCTGTTTCATCCCCAAACTCCATCTTAAAGAACGCTTTCAGTTCATACACAACACTCATTGTAGGGACCTGAGATCATCAGAAAATTTGAAACTAGCAATGCCAAAACATTCCACCCAGTTTACAGATAAATCCTTTACTGTGCAAGCAGTAAGACTCTGGAACGATTTATCTGAAACGACCCGTCACGCTAAAACCTTACCTGTATTTAAAAAGTTAGTGAAGGATTTATTATCTTTGTATTTATATATGAATGTTAAATATTTTGAATTTAGTGTTTCTTTTTTTTTGTAATTATTCTCTAAAATTTAAATGGATCTGAGATTTGTGCACCCTACTACTAGTACCCTAATTAAAGTCACCAAATTATCCGTGTAAAGGTTGTCTGTGAGAGATCGCCATGAGCGATAAGACCGCCAATCGTCACATTTTTTTGCTATAATTCTTTTTTTTTCTATCTATTAAGTGTGTACAATAAAGTTTAATAAATAAATAAAATGATATATATGAAACATATAAATGAATGCCTATCTCGAACCTCAAAGAGCACGTAACGGCGTTGGTTCCGGTTGCCATGTGAACATCTGTGGCAATCGTTACGGGTAGTTGGAACCCAAAAATGTTTAACAACAGTCTTTCTACAGTAGTTCCACATATAGTACTTGGGTTATGCAGTCGCCCTTGTAAAAAGTAAGTTAAGAGAACATTCGAATTTAAGCCGTAAGTTAAGTTGTCGGATCGTCTTTGTGTCTACGATACGGGATCGTGCTAGACACAGACGATCCGACAACTTTCGGAAAAGGCTTAGAGGAAAATGGGCTATGCCTTTCTTTTGTATTTTTTAATTGTGGGTATCCAATGTGTATGTAAAATGTAGTCGAATATGGCCAATATGTAATAATTCCTGCAATTATTTTGTCATGAAGGTAGAAAGTAAAATAAGATAAAAACTAAAATATGTAGGAAACATTGCAACGTTGAAAAAAGAATACAAACATTGAGTTTAGTTGACTAGGATTAACTATCTGAGGTACCTGAGAGAGAATAAAGACCAAAGAATTCAAGACAATGAAAATATATTTAAGTACTTTGTTCGAGTTAACAGAGGGGTTAAAAGGCTACAAAACAAATTTTCGAGGTTTTTATACTTTTATTAATAATAATAGTAATTGAAACACTTGCGTTGCAACAGCGTGTCATACCAGTTAAAACAAACTAATGAGAATATCTCTCGACGGATGGCACTGCTTCACACTACACGCACTTCATTATCGCTATAATATTAACTTCTTCAGACCAATATGCTATAGGGACAGCCATTTACTTTGTGTTTTTGGGGAAATTGCAAAAAATTAAATAATAGATAAAGACAAATATATAAAATTTTATTGAACTAGCAGCCTTAAGTCGGCCACACACATCACAATTTACCGGAGAGGTCTACCTGTGTAGTTGTGTTTGGACTAAAAATTGTAGCAATGGAAAATTATAATTGGAGCGGGTATAACGTGTTATTTTTATATTCGCTCAAATGATCAAGATCACAGATAGACTCTCTCGTAAACTTTAGTGTGTGGGGCCACCTTTAGACGTAACTTCAGTATTTCTCAAATTGTATTCCGCAATATTATATTACCCAAAAAAAATAATTTCTGCAATTTTTGACATTGATACTTAGCTCCTATTCCTTTCTCAACAAGTAGACCCTCCAACACTATAATTATTTTTCAATTCAAACCATCAAACAAGATTAACGTGTTTAACCAAAGAAACAAACTCTTCAGTCTCTTAATGAAGACTAAATCATATCATTTCATTTGTAAGAAGAGTTTAAGGTAGTAATTTCAGAACAATAACTGCTAAGAAAATGAAATCTTGAAACAAACCAACCTATCTGACGTCCTATGTCCAGCAGCGGACAGTTAAAGACTGCTAAAGTGATGTGATTTTCAGACCTAAATAATTTAACTCACTTGGATTCATAATTAAAACAATGACTTCCTTTAAATCCATTTAACAATTTCTTTTTTACCTTAAGTATTAATATCAGTTGTCTAGTACCCTTTTTTTTTTTTTTTTTTTTTATATGGTGGAATGCCTTTACGCACTTCGCTCCCCCCCTGCGGGTACAGGGGGTTCGCTTCGTGTGGGACTCCTGACTGACACCAGCCAGACTACCCACTAAACCACCACGGTGTGCCACCTCTGCGCCTGAGACGGGAGGGATCCGGGAACCGCTTTCTTACGCCATCCGGACCCCTCCCAGCGCCAGCCCGCACTGAAGCGGGCACCATCTTCCCATTTTAACCTCTTAAGGTGGGTGACGTACGGCACACGCGTAACGTCGCCCCCCATCGCGGGTGGCCTCTAAACCGGGGGG
>PKRV01002130.1:1113177-1180959 GCA_003709505.1 Hyphantria cunea
GCGACACTGGCTCCACCCAGATTGGGCAAAAGTCGCCCTAGGGCGGAGGCAGTGTCGACCAGCTTGGGAGCAAGCTGTCGGAAGTGCTCGTCGAAGAGCCACCTACCGTCGAGGATCAGGCCCAGATACCTCATCTTGGCCCGAACCGGTACGAGGACCGAGTTGACAACTATGGAGACGCCGGGGGGCGGCCCGCGACGAGGCCCATCAAATAACAGGGCCTCCGTCTTATCCAGGGCCACCCGCAAGCCCAGCGCCTCGATGCGCCCGACCACCAGAGAAACTCCCCTGGTGGCCAGGGACGCCGCCTCCTGGAAGTTCGCCCCCCGGGCTGTGACCAAAGTTGTCTAGTACCCATAGTACAAGCTATGCTTAGTTTGGGACTAGATGGCGTTGTGTGTTAAAATGTCTGAACATATTTATTTATTTAGAATACGCGTCTCAAGTCTGATATCCCCGGATGAAATTTCTCATATTTCTGACTTTTAAGCGCAGCAAATGTCCGAGAATTACGAACACATTAACAAAAGGGTTCCATTTAAGTACCACTTGAGCAAAGTCATTGTATCAATGAGATCGATTATTTGATAAGCATTGCTCTGGGCTCCATTGATTACTTAGAACTTGTTGCTAAGGTGGAGATGAGTGTGAATAGAGTGGTTTTCGACAGCGACCCCTATTATTCATACAATAAACCATAATCGATGGTTATTATAGTCATTTTGGTCTCAGCATTGAATTCCAGGTTATATATAATATCTATGAATCTCGCTTATTATAAATATATAACCTTCTTTATGTCACCAGTACTTCATATAATATTGTTATTAATATATGTTTATTATTATTAATACTTTTTTTATCATCTTACATGTTACTCTTTAAGGCACTAGACACTACACTCGAGGTCTGCCCAAACACGTTATTTATTTCCATCCCACGCTTACCTGGAAGAGATTGCCGTTGAGCAATAAACCGACCTACCTTGCTTTAAGTTATCTACTTAATAATCTGGTGTACAATAAAGGGATTTATTATTATTAATTATTTTCATGGGAAAAACACGATCATATGCCTCTGATTTGCCTGACGTTTCGACCAGGTTGTACTGGCCGTGGCAAATCAGACTTATCAAATAAAAACAAAATTCGTTATTCAATTCAATGTAGATAAAAGAAATTACAAAACAACATTAAAAATTAAATCTTTTTTTCTGCAAATAAATTATAAAAACACATGTAAAACTTTAGAGTATATCATCAACAACCTTTAATAATTCACTTCTGGACATACGGCCCTCCTTGGAAAAGAGGTTTTGGTTTAGAGCATATGAGTTTAGCCTATCCTTATTGGGTTCTGAGACGAAAGAATAAAACAAAGAACAGATTACTTACAAATTGAAAGACTATAAACATTACACAGATACAGATTTAACCGTGGGAGAGCCACGCTTCGGCATGCATGGGCCGGCTCGACCGGAGTGATACCACGGTCTCACAGAAAACCAGTGTGAAACAGCACCTGCGCTGTGTTTCACTGAGTGAGGATACCGGAGGCCCAATTTTTTTTTTTTTTTTGACGTGGTGGAATGCCTTTACGCACTTCGCTCCCCCCCTGCGGGTACAGGGGGTTCGCTTTGTGTGGGACTCCTGACTGACACCAGCCAGACTACCCACTAAACCACCACGGTGTGCCACTCTGCGCCTGAGACGGGAGGGATCCGGGAACCGCTTTCTTACGCCATCCGGGAGGATACCGGAGGCCCATAATCCAACCCTTCCCCTTATCCCTCTCCCAAGGCCGGCAACGCAATTCTGAGGCCTCTGATGTTGCGTGCGTCCATGGGCAGCGATAATCGTTTACCATCAGGCGATATGTCTGCTAGTTTGCCCCTATTCCATAAAAAAATGATTAAAAGGCTGAACCACTACAATGTATGTATTGTTGCCATTTCAAATTTATAACACTTTGTCAAAGCATTGTTTTTGCATTTAGAGTACAATTAACGATTTGTATATGAATAATGTTAAAAACAGAAATATGAGTATCATAAAAATGTTAAGAAAAGCTAAAATCATTCGTTTTCCGCCGCCGGAATTTTTTTGCGTTGTTGTTAGTGGTTAGAAAAACGAAATAAATAATATTCCTAAGTAAAGAAGACAGTAGTTTAACTACACACAACATTTTTTTTAGGTAATGGCCGAGGATGGTGCAAGAGCGTCCATGATTGGTACTTGTCCAAAGATCCAATGGAACTTGCCAAGGAGATGACTAGAGTGCGGGCGCGTTATGGCCGTTCGCATAAAACTCTACTTCGCAAGTCTCACGTTAAGATACCCAATAACGATTATGGTAAATATTGCAACTGGTTAATTTATTGTTTCAAACCATCTTCGATTACAGCAAAAGCTTAACACTTGTAGCTTTTTTTATCAGTTGGTTATCTGTTAAGTCTTTGTATGCAAGTTTGGGAAATGAACAAACAAAAGAAGAGAAATATGGAACACGAATATAAAAAAAGCATTGAAATTACTATATTTCGGTATTCTTATACGTGTGGACTGTATGGTATCGTAAACTCGAAAGTATTATATAAATTAATGTATTAGGATCGATGAATTAAACTAAAAATGGATTATGATCCATATTGAACCGTACATTTAAATGTCTATTACAAATATGATTACTAGTATGACTTTAAATTCAGTTTAGATTTTAGTAACTGACCTTAATATTTCCCAAATCGCATATGAAATTCAGTACAGTCTAGTGTTGATTGAATATTGAGGATACTTACTTACTACTAAAATTAGTACACCCAAGCCTAGAAGTAAGCACCTAACTCGTCCTATCGCCATGTAACTGTTTATTAAACTTTTTTTTTTTAAGTTATCGATAATATTGTTTTTATTATAGCCCGGGATGCAGTAGTAAAGTATGCGATCTTTGGACTTAAACGTGCCAAACAGATGGTTGGTGACCAACCAGAATGCAAGGACATATTAGAGTACATTTCTAAGGTAGAAGATATGCGACATTGTGAGGATCCAGCTGCTGCTGCTGCTCTTGCGACTGCCAATCAGTTTACTCTGGACCATGTGCCTGGGCACTTGCTGACGTCACAAACTGTAAGTCCATATTTAAAACGACTTACGTTTTCTAAAAACATTTTTAACTTATGTTAGACTACCACAGTAGTAAAACGTAGTGTAATTTAATATTTCCTTTTTTTCTGTTACTATTTTACTTTTCTCACCAAGTTCTTATGGATCATTATCATGAACAGTTTTTTATAATCCGTTGGTGGACGTCGGTCTCTCCTGCGATAGGAGGTTTTCACCTATTTTACTACACTGATCTGACGGTTTAATTTTGGGAGGGTTTTTTTTGAGTGTTCATTCTTCGTAGTTTGTTCCCTTACTCGCCAACCATCTCACGACACCCGTGGGACACTGTATTCATAATCTGTTACGACACAGATATTTTTATGAATGATTACAAAAATTAGATATCTTCATTCAGTACAGAACTTGTTCAGAAATTTTAAACATGTTCATCGAGCTTACCCTTATCCGGGTTTAAAAAAAAAATTAAAAAGAATGTACCCACCTGGGTATTTATTTGTACTAATCGAATCAAAATCAGTTAGTAAATGAATCTTCAATTATAAAGTATTATTCAATAGGTATGGACTGCAATACTACCACAGTTGACTCTAGAAGAACTGCTGTGCCACATTCAGAGATTGCATAATATGGGTTTCTTAAGCATCGACTCTCCAACTACTCCAGTTTTGGTGTCGCTACTCAATAACCAAGAACTCATCAAGAAATCGCAGGTTACCCCACTTGCAGTCTACATTGCATTGTGCAACTATAAGAGAAAGTGCAAGTAAGTAGTTATTTGTTCTGTTAATCTCCATGTTTAGGTTTGTTACTGATTGCCCAATTTTTCTTTCGCACTTGAATTCCAGCAAATGCTGATGTACTTACAATGAAAATATTGTTATAACCAAAAGCCATTCCTATTAAAGCATACTTCATTTTTCTATAAAAATTAACTCTTGATAAAATCTTATCTGTTGATAACCACTACATTTAATAATTCAGTTAATAATAGGTGTCTATATTTACACAATAAATAAAATATTTTTTGAAAGGGGGCTCGCACACAACAAACATGGTTTTTTTGCTCGATTTTGATAACGGCAATAGGTAGACGCTTGAAATGTTTAGATAATGGTACGGAACCCTTCTTGCGCGAATATCAATCACACTTGGTCTAGAATAACTTGGATGTGTTCTAAATAAATTTATAAGTTAAAAGACCCTCATCTTCGACGCTACATGTTGGCGCATCGTGTTTAGTGTGGTCATCATGATTATTTTGATCAACATCACATTTTATTATTCATTATGTTCCTATAACTTTTATTTCTACAGGTCAACTTATTTCCAAACTGCTACGAGCGCTAAAATTGAGCTAATCTTTGTAAATGTAGTTACATTGTTCTCTGTATGGACTTTACGAACTTTATAAATGAATAAAAATTAGGGTCGTATATCAGAGGTGCTTTTGATTCATGTACAGCATTCAGCCATAACGGATTCAATATATTTATCCATTATAAATGTATAAAATAATGTAATACAAATGTGTAGTTCAGTATTCGTTATTATAAAATTTACGTATAACTGCATAACTAGGTACTTTATTGCCTTATTAATTTATACTACTATTGTCAGGCCCTTGAAATACGAGAAAGCTAAAGTGAACGCTGAAAAAGAGCAGAGACGTCGCACTCGCCAGATTTTCGATAACAAAAACGAGCAATGGATGTGGATTACCAACAGGCGTCACCCGAAAGAAATCAAAAACTGGGGTAAGCAGACCTAACGTATATATCTGATAGACTGACATCGTTGGTGCTGTGGTGGTGTATGCGACTGCTGTGCTTAAGGTGTCGGTTTCGAATCCCGGGTCGGAAACAATGTTTGGATGACCTGCAAAAATTTGTTTCGGAGTTTGGGTATTGATATTTGATTGATTATCTATGTATATAATATGTAGGTATGTATATATATCAGTTGTCTAGTAACCATCGTGCTAGCTCTGCTTAGATTGGGACTAGATAACGTTGTCTGAATGTAGTAGAGTATTTATTATATAAATATTTTCAGACAGTAGTTTGTCGCTATCGTCTGACGATCATAACTAAACATTAGTAGTCTAATGCCCGCTAAAAACGTAAACGATATATCGAAACGATTAATCTGTACAGACTTATTTGTATTGATTTATCGTTCACCGATAATCATCTGCACCGATTTCTCATACAATGTTCAATAAATCTGCGCCAATGAGTTTGCACAGATTAATCGTTAAGCGTGTAGCAGGCATAATAGTACCGAAAAGGTTTGTCCTTATTCAAAAGTTATAACTTCAAGCACTTAATGTTTCCATACGTTTTTGTACCAATTATATACCTACCTACTTAATTATCTATATATTAATACGTGAAGCAAAATCTTTACTTTAAACAAAACACTTTACGATCTCTAGTAACTATAAATACATGTAAAATATATTAATGCTATATACATTTGTATAGATTTTGTCTTAATGGTTATTTTTTTTCTTTAGGAATTGATCTACCGCCAAACCCCGCTGTACTGGCAGCGCTGAACAATCTGATTGATAATACTTGGCTCCTGATGCCACCCACTGGAGCTCGTTACTTGATCACTATGGATATGAGACACCATATGTTCAAAGGTATTTGATTTATATTGAAATTAGAAGCACAGCACACAAACACGTAACCATGTCTTCATAATTATTTATTACATTGATATTTAGTAATGAATCTATACTAATATTAGATTGGTCTGTTTTTTTGCATTTTTGACTGGTAATTATAGTCCGATACAAACTTCATGACGGCTCAGAACATCGTGCGCAAAACACAGTTTAGGTATTAGCGGGACGTAACTCTGTACGACTTAACGTCGCGCCGCATCTTCTTTGTGTGTGTGAGTAGTGTTCGTACACTACACGGGTACGTATAATCTTGTCTACGTACATTAGTGTTTTTAATTATTTAGTTATTTGTGTGTATTTTAAGTAAACTTTTCGACATTTCAATTTTAAAGTCAAAGTTATAGATGTCTGTAAATAGGTTATTACAAACATTTGTATACGCTTATATTATAATTTGTTTGCCAAAAATAATTCTATACTATTTATATTTGTATGGATTGTTGTAACTATAAAATAAATACATGAATATGTCGCAGTCAACTAGCTTAATTAGCCGTCCTATTAACAACTTATCCTCTTTAAGCATGTTTGTTTAAAAAAATCTAACCGCTAGTAGACCGCTAGTGGCATGTTATCATGAGCGTCTCCGTGATTCGGAGGTCACGTTAAGCAGTCGGTCCCGGTTGTTATCATAGGATAACAGTCGTGACGCTTAGTTGGAGGCCTTTGGGCGGCTTGAAAACATCCGACGGTAAGATTACGTAGCCACAACGTGGTCTTGCCAGTCCCCAACCCGCACTTGGCCAGCGTGGGGACGTATGGCCTTAACCCTCTCCTGAGAGGAGACCCGAGCCCAGCAGTGGGACGTTATGGGTTGTTGATATAACCGCTAGTTACTTAAACGGCTAATTAAACTCATTGGCTGCGACATACATATTCTATCATCTAATCATTTTCGACTAGATTGAACTTGTGCACACCTGCTTTCGTAGATAACTTCCGAGCAGCCAGAAAGTTTGCATCGGACTATACAAAATTTAGATACGGCAGGGAGAGGTCTGGCAAAGCAATATACAGTGCAACCTCGATATAACGATACTGAATGGAATCAGAAAATAATTCAAATTAAATTTGGTACAATGAGGTTCGTAAATCATAATACAGCGGTTAGGTTGGTTAGTCTATGATTCGTTTTAACAAGGTTAAACAAGTAATAAATTATTAAAAAAATAAAACCCGACTGCGTCAAATCATATATAAAACATATAAGTTATGTATATATATATNAAGAATATATATATATATATATAACTTATATGTTATTGTTACTTAAAAGTTATTAACTATATATAACTTGAAGTTAATAACTTTCAATCGATCGATTCGTAATCACCGTTAAAAATTCTTGATTTTGAAACCACACTCGATGCATTTCGAAAACATTTTTTAGTACACTCGAAAAAAAAAATATACCTTCTTTCACAGCCGGATAAAAAAATATTAATGTCAGCTTTACGGAGGTATTAATCGATTTTTCCTGTTATGGCGAACGATTCCACTTATAAATAAATGAAAACGCACTGTAATGATGTACTGTTTATTTAAAAATAGTTTAAACAAATATTCAAAATATGCTTTTGCAAAATATTCAAAATATTCTGTTAAAAAATATTCAAAATATGTAATATTCGCGTAAACATGAAAAAATCAACAATGATAATTGTCTTGCCTACGAAGAATTCTGTCTGAAGTCTGAACCTGTCGAGACATGAATTTATTGTGAAATTGTATGTAGTTAACTGGTGGCATTAGTTATTTGAGGGTTATAAGTTGACGAAGTTCGTTAAATAGAGGTAATACAATTTTTTAATATTTTGCAAAGATTGAAAATTTATTTTAAAAAGGTTTCGAACAAATGTATTTGTAATGTAGTAGTAGTAGTTTGTAATGGAGGCGCTCATAGCTCAGTTGCACTCGGTGATTGGAAACAATCGCCAGGGTAAGCAACGATGCGCGGTCAGCACCTGGATGGGTGACCGCTGGTGGCATGTTACCATTAGCGTCTCCGTGATTCGGAGGTCACGTTAAGCAGTCGGCTCCGGTTGTTATCATCGGATAACTTTGGGCGGCTTAAAAACATCCAACGGGAAGATTACGTAGCCACAACTTATATAACGTGGGTACGTGTGGCTATGCGTATTAACCTTCTCCTGAGAAGAGCATCAGTGGGACATTATGGGTTGTTGATGACGTTTTGTAATGTAAAGGTTTATTTTGCATTAGCGTAAAAACGGGGGGGTTCTAGGGAATTCGATAAAAATCGAGGAAATCGTTATATTGAGTGTCGTTAAATTGAGGTTACATAGACTGTATCTCTGGTTTTGTATTCATTATCGAAACTGAAAATATTGGACTGTGCGGAATAAGATTTGACTTAAGACTGAAGGTATTATATTAGACAAATACAATATTCCGCATATGATCATGTTTGAAAGTCATGAACTGTTAGATAGAACCTTTAATGTGTTTCTAGGTTCAACTTCGCATAAATATTTGTTTTATAGGTCGTCATTTCTGCAAGAGTTTTGTTGTACCAAAGAAAGGTAAGAAAACTGCCACAAAGATCTCCCCGAGCTCCAGTGATGACACTGATACTGAAAAGAAGAGCAAGAAGCACCTATTAGCTGAATGTTTCTACAACAAGAACGTTACTCCTGGACATGCAGGTATTAAAACATGTTTATTTAAAACCAAATAATAAAAACTTAAAGTTATATATACAAAAATTATATGACAAATATTCGTAGCACAGGTGTTAAAAAACACAAGAACAATTTTATTTGTGCAAGGCTGCTGCTTATTTAATTTTTAGAATCTTTTTTGTTAAAGACATCTCCCTTTAGAACTTTACAAACATACCTGAAAAGGACACAAAGTACAACCAGACTCAGTACAATAATTTGTGGATAATACAAAGTGTTATCTCATGTGGGATTTAAATTCACAACACTTGGCTCAGTAGAAATTGGCGTGGCGACCATTTAAGCCTCTAGGCCAAACGTGCAGAGTGAATGTAAATGGTGGTAATAAATGAGTTTATTTTGTACCTTACATTAAGAACTTATTAAAATAATTCCCAATGCTTTTTTGCAGCTATAATCCTGGCCCTGCATATTTTGAAAAGGGAGCAGCACGTCAGCTTGGCTGTTTTCACCGAGGAGGGGGTGCAAATTGTTGCTATGGAACCCAACTTTTGCAACATCGAAGAAGCCGAGTTCGTGCTGCGGGTATGCGCCATGCTTACATTATTTTTAACCATCTCCAGCCTTATAACACACACTTAGAAAAGAAGTTTTTCGTTTTTGAATTGTAATTTGGTAGTCAGATATAATAAAAACTTTTATTTATCGCATAATTATTTAAGAGTTAACAGTTTGTTTATTTTAAGGTATGTCCATTCTTAAAAAGCACACCCAAATCTTGTACATTAAGTATGGAACAGATTTTATTTTGTACAATATAAAAATATACAACGAACGACCTATTTTCAGAAAGCAAACTTGGGCCGCGTACAGCTGGCCGCCCCTATACAGGTGGCGATGAAAACTTCCCTAAAGTTCGATGTGTTCATTGACATGGTGGACCGCAGCACACGTTATATGGAACTGGAAAAGCCGGCCCGCGCGGGCCGCGGCTTGGGCGGCCGCTTTGGGCCTCCGCCTGCTCCGTTCATCGAAGCCCTCGACCACTGCCCAGTACGGGCACTCTATGCCTACAGGAAGCTAACTGGAATAATCGATGCCAAGTATGTGTTTCAATATTGACTGCCTCGGTGGTGCAGTGTTAGCATATGTGACTGCTATGCTATAGGTTTGATTCCTGAGTCGGATCAAAGATTTGTATGATCTGCAAATATTTGTTTTGGAGTTTGAGTGTTTTCTATGTATCCAACCTTTTTGTTTTTAATTCTAATGGTGAAAGAATTGATGAATTCAGTCCTGTAGTTTTTTAGTTTATTGATAAGATACAATCTTTTAAAAGTTCTCTCTTATAGTATAAGTATTTTAGTTAGATACGTATGTATATATATATAACAGATAATATATTTCTTATAGATTGATCGTCATGAATCTGGCTTCTCACCGCGTGGCAACCACAAATGGACACCATGAAGGAGTGCTCGATATTATCGGAATCGACGAGCACGTGCCTAAAGTCATGGATGCGTTTGTACTCGGCCATTTCAAGTGAACGGGACATGTGGTATCCACTCAACGTCGCTTCGAAGTCTGTCAATTTAAACCTGAGAGACAATTCTCGTTTATAACAAAGGTATAATGCTAGTCTCATTCCAGTCTAAACTTAATCATGACATAAGTAAATGTTACCATATGTCTTTTGCGTGGCCAACTTTTATGACTATAGTTGAATTGATTTTCAACTGACAAATTATTGACTTTAAAATTGTGTTGTTGCTGGTGACAATAGCAAAAACTGATATATTAAGAAAATAATTTAAAAACCAAAATTTTAGAACATGGATTAAACTATGAGACTAGCAATACATTTTATATTAAAATTTGATTAGTACCATCACGAGAATTACTCTATAGGTCATATCTCATACGAAACGACCTTTTGTACCTCAGAATTTTAAATCACTTCTTTTTTTACCAAAATGTGTTCCGAACTTGAAACAAAGTGTTGTATATGGAACTGATATTTCTCAGAAATCCGAATGTTTTTTGATTACCTAGATATCTTAATTTTATATTTGCATGTTTATTAATGTTAATTTTGTTTTAATCGCTTACGAGGTAGTTATAGGACGGTTAAATGTATCAAAACTGTTCACATTAACCCTGATTTTGGATCTCTGCTTATGGATAATTTGTAGGAGCGTGTTGTTTTATATTTAAGTTAAATTTGCGTGAATTACAGACGGTACATAGTATAACTATATCTTCCAGACGTGATTCCCAGTACCAGATAACGAATTATTTTTATCCTTTAGATTTTAAGTTCAAGTTTATTGAAACGTCGCTTGTTGGCGAAAATATGTTTTTTATGTTTGCTAAAAGCTGACTTACATTTGATTTTACTCCTGTTTTGGTCAGTAAGCTTTTATAATGCTTACTAGCTTATAAACAGTTCATATTTGCAAAATAGAATGTCTAAATCAAAACTTTAATTGAACTGGTTTGGTAGCGGTATAAGTATATCACTAAGCTTTTAAGTTTAAATTTATTTATTCTTCTCACTGTTTAAGTATGAGTGTGTAAACTTAGATCTAGTGAAGCTTAACACATGTAGCCTATAGTAAATATATATACACACACACATATATATTTACATATTATGTAACAGGGTCTTTGTTTTATCAAGAAATGGCACCTGATGCTCACTACTCACAGTTATGTGTTCAAAGATACAATAATTTATAAAGGGGGCTGAGTCGTGACAATAGGGGGATATTTCTTTTATTTAAAATCTATAAAAGAATGTATTTCACACACCGACTGTCAGTAGTTTCACCTTCAATGTTTGGACGCCAGTACTTTATTTTAGTTGTTGTTTCAAAATTTATTTATTTACGGTTTGATCATACGACGTGGTCATTAGTGTGGTTGTGCGCTGGAAACGATTTTGTATTTGCCAAAGTATTTATGCATTTGTAATTTAATTCAAAAAAGTACTGGCTCACAAACGTAATTAGCAAATAGATAATAATTATTATAGCATATCTACGTAATATTATAGAAAAAGAAAACGGGTACATGCTCAGCCAATTGTTTTGTGTATACAATTTGGTAAATATTAGAGGCTTAAAATTTTGTCGTGACTGTACATGAAATGGGAACAGTTGAAGTCTCTAGAACTGATAAAGTATTTGAGCATGCATCAGCTTTCAATTAAAGTAGATAATAGGTGAGTCCGTTTCAGAACATTGGTAACTTTTGTACTGATAAATTGAACGGAATTTCAAAATCTGTGATCACTTGGTACTCTCTCGGGATTAAGTAATTTTTATATCTGTCAACACTGAAAAATTCAAAAGTACTACAATGAGAATCGACATTGCTATAAATGCTTTACTATTGTATCATTGTTATGTTGGCTAATGTTTTAGATAAATAGTTATTTTTAGTATTACGCCGATTTACGCAGGAATTGCTTACTCCGTCGCCGATGGCGCAGTTATTATGATTTCTTCATAAATTTTATATTGTTTTTAACTATCACTAGTACTTACTTTGTTTTTTTATTATTTTATAGCTTCTTTCCCCAAAATAGCGTTCTGTGATTTAGATGCCTTGGCAACTTCTTTCTTTAGTGATATTATTGCTAATCGGAATAGTTTTCTTTGAAACTGGAATTAATTTCACCAAATTAAGAAAACGGCCGATTTTAGTTTGTATTAGTAGGATACAATACTTCAACGGATTTTTTTTTTCACTATTTATGTACTTTTCTAAATCTAAGACCATTGGAGAATATGATCTCTTTATTTTCCATTGAAATGAGGCATAGGGGCCCATAAAGTAGCAAGATTGTGATAGCTATGACTTATCAAATGCCTAAAATCTATTAATAGAAACTGAAGATGACAAAAAACTTCTATAAAAATTACAAGTGCAATATCTTTACGTTCCTTATTTATGTTCTCATTCAAAACCGGATTAGTTTGGCGGGCCCAAACTTCTACAGCTAAAGCTATCTCTTGTTTATCTCCTATTTAACATTCAAACAATTAATATTAATACTCTCGAATGCTTACAATGAAAGTCAAACTTGGCTGTACGCTTAAAGTGATGGTACTAAGTGAATTTCATAGTGAATTTCAAGTGTTAAAATAGGCCTTAAACTTTACAAAGGGAACATTAATTGCAACGGGAGATTTACGGTATATTGCCAAATTGAATAACCAAATATGATACCTACAATATTTAAATATGTATACCAATATCACAGAGGCAAGTGAAATCTCCTGGAACAAAATTCAATTTAGTACATATACCAATGGTCTTCGAATTTTGAAAATTGGTTCACATTGAGCCCAATCTCACTTAATTTTTGGTCACAGTGAACAAAAAAAACTTTTTATACACCTTTTCTTTTATTAAATTATTATGTTAATTTTTTTGAGGCCTATGAATTTATAAGCTTGCAGTGCATTTTAGAACAATCAATATCCGTCCCAAATTCAAATGAAACATCTGTTGTTAAACGTGCTTTTAGAATTAAGTTTAAAGTAGTACATATAGTTATTATTTTAACCTGTTCACAGCAGCATATCAAAAGAGCACCCACTTATTGAATAATTCAAACGTAATAACATTCTTAAAATGTACTTGCATGTATGTTTTCACGTTAAATAAAGTTTTCAGTATACTATTTGAGTGTTTTACTTTTTCTGGACAGTCTGCGATGTCAATTCAAAGTGATCGTGATTCATCGCAGTCCTGAGATAGCCTAGCCTGCAGTGAATTATGTCCGTTTTCGCCGAGTCTTGTAATTATTTTGACCGAGGTCAATTCAAACGAGCAGAGAAACTTAACATAGCAAATGTACCTTTATCTAATGACAAATTAATACACATTTTTTTCTGATTAAAAAAGATAGAAGGGTTATAATTCGCGCGCATTCTTTTGCATCTTCATTTTACTTGTGAAGAATTTGACGCTTCGATAGGTATGTATAGACTTTGCGCTGGTATGAATTGAGTCTAAGGAACAGTGTTAATAACACAGAACCTATGTCTTTGGACTCGTCTGTTTAGTTTTTAACGCCCAAGTTTAGTTAAAAAGTACTTAACTTCCATGATTTCACACAAAGATCTCGGTATCAATCGCGGTAGTCCTCAACAATCTATAACGTCCCACTGCTGTATTCGGGTCTCCTCTCAGGAGAAGGCTAAGCCCATACATCCCCACGCTGGCCGAGTGCGGGTTAGGGATTGACTAGACTGCGTTGTGGTTACGTAAATCTTGCCGTTGGATTTTTTAAGCCGCCCAAAGGCCTCGCAACTAAACTTCACGACTGTTATACTATGATATCCGAATCCCGGAGACACTCATGGTATCATGCCATCAGCGGTCATCCATCTAGGTACTGACTGCACCATCATTGCTTGCCCTCGGCGATTGTTTCTAATCACCAAGTGCAACTGGGCTATGAGCGCCATGCGCTAGTTCGTCACCATATCCTCTTGCTCGGCTATTTTTACCTTAAGTGCCTGCGCAACATAGTGAAGATTCTTTGATCAGATATGGAACACCAAATTGCTGCGAAGAACCAATGTTGAGTGACATTGAGGCTTATCTCAAGCGGCGGCAGGTTCAGTGGTGTAGGCATGTGCTGCGAATGACTGAAGAGTGTCTGGCTAAACGTGTTTGAACTCCAGTACGCTGAGCGGATACGCGGTGGTCAATAGATACATAAGGTGTAAGGATGTTCTGAAAAAACATTTCAAAATATGCGTCTTATGTTTTAGGAGGAAATTACATCTCAGCGTGCGTATTGGTTTCACGTAGCTTGTACGGCTTAACTAGACCTCAAACGCAATTGTTTCACATCTGGGCCATTAGCCTTCACCCCTATAGTTATATAAATGGTGCGCTGTGCGTGTGCTCAATGTGGGCACACGTTTTCAGGCACTATCAGCATATTAGCGATTAGTCACGAAGCAGTATCTGTAGCTGAATACGGGGATGAGGCTTTATGTTAGTTTCTAAAGTCGTTTTACGTACGGTTTACATAACATCCTCTTGGTATCGTTTTCCTTGCTCCCGATATTTAACCACCTCCGGACTGTCTCAATGGCATTATTAACCCTCGTTATTAAAACAGGAAACCTTAAAGTGAGAGAAAAAGTTGATAGAAAAAATTAAGATTAAAGATCAAAACAGAACGGTTTTTGACATCAAAGTCACACGATAGCTTGTGGATGTGGCGGTACTCGTTAACAACCTCAATGAATGAATACTGTTCTCATTTCATGAGTGGTAGGGTAGCTCTGTGTGTACAGTACTTGCTCGACAAATTGTAGGGTATGGTGTTCCCCTGAAACTGTTTTAAGGTCCAAGATAAACAGGATTTAACCTAAAACTAGTATATAGTATGCAGTGGGTGCATGCTGCGTGTATATGGTTAAGTATCACTTTTCAAATACATAATTCTTCATCTTTTGTGTAAGATTAAGGAAGATATTCTTTTGTTGCATGTATAGGCGTGCAATGCCTCGACAAACCTCCACAAACGCACGGGTTGTCGTGCCACGCGTATAAACGCACCGATAAATATTAAAAATTAAAACATAAGTAATTTAAAATATATATAAATGGCAAGTGCAACCTGGGGTCGCCTCGGGCAACTTCCATTTGGTGTCGCTTTTTGCACCCGAGTCAAAGGATTTGATATTAAAAGAAGTGCCTACACGAAGCGCCTCTCTACACTACTCGGGTACAGTATAACCAACCCTAGAGTTTTAACTGTAGATTTAGTTTTTTGGAAATACTCTCAGTTTTTAGTTTAGACCTTGAAATCTAGTTTTTTTTTATTATATTTTATTAAAGCTCAATAAACCGTTAACGCGCGCGCGCGAGGCGCTCATAGCCCAGTTGCACTCGGTGATTAGAAACAATCACCGAGGGTAAGCAACGATGGCGCGGTCAGTACCTGGATGGGTGACCGCTAGTGGCATGTTACCATGAGCATCTCCGTGATTCGGAGGTCACGTTAAGCAGTCGGTACCTGTAGACCTCAGCCGTGACATTATTTTGTAACTTTTTCTATTTTACATTTGTTTTCATTTTCAGTTTTTATTACAAATAATGAGTCGCTAAATATCAAATGACGCCATTGCACAATTATTTTTGTTCCTTTGGTTTGCACATGCAATTTTTGTAGAGTTTTAGTGACTCTGAAAGCGAAGATATACAGGACATGCTACAAAATAACATTTTGGAGTATGTAGGTAATATAAGTGACAATGAAACAATACTTATCAAACATTATTCTGCTTCCGAAATGGAGGAAAGCGATGACTCTGCCGATAGTGAACCTGAAGAGGAAACAAGTAGCAACATGCCAACCCAAAGAATAAATTTGTCTTTTCTATTCTATTCTATTTCTGCCAATGTTAAGTATTCAAATCTTAAGTATTCGAGTCTTCAAGTGTTTGTCGTGATGAAATTAATGATAAAAAAATGTGGATGATAAGATGAAATGGGTACCGTTTTTCGAAAAAAACAATTCACAAGTCCTAACATGTCGTAAGCACGATATTAATATCGAGGACTTGTAATTTTTTTGTTATTTTAATTACTGTTTCTTTTTCATATGTTATTTTATTGGAAAATAATAACTATGTCAGTAAGAAGTTGATATTCTAGTAAATTTTAAAACATTTGTTACATACCTAAGAAAAGTATGTAGTTCTAACATTGGAGGGAGAGAGAAGGTTATCAAGCCGTCTGTAGTTTGTTTGTTTTACAACAAATGACTTAAGGTGGGTCTGAAAACAAGTCGCATCCAAATCTTTAATGTTATCATAGTACAAGACGTTGCAATCATACCACTACTAGACGAGAGTATAGTTTAGTTTCTTACGTTAGTGTGCAGACTATGTAAAAAACATACGGGCAAGACTAATATAAGAAATATGATAATATTATAAAAAAGTTAACCAATCCAATGGTTGGAAAAATGCTTTGTTTGGTCACTATACTTACAGAAAATGTATAAGTGCTAGTGCGTGTGCTGTGTAACTACTTGTTCTGAACTGCATGTCATCTCAACAACATTTTTTCGGATTTAATTTTATTCAGTTTCAGTTATATAATTTGATCAACATTGTATATATTATTGTTATATAATACTTGTCTTGTAGGTTTAGGAAATAGCTGCTTTCATCAGCTAAAAAATTAAAAAGAAAATTAAAATTTCATTTCAAAATAAAATTCACATTGTACTCACGGGGTACTGTAAACACTAAAAAGATAATTTATTTAAGTTTAACATTACATAAAGAGTTAAATAAAGGCATTCCTTAGATAATGATGACTTATTAAAAGAATTTGCCTTAGAAATGACGAGCGAAATATTGTATGAGAAGTCGAAATATCAGAGTATGCTCCAAGGTACGGCTCTTTAACCTGTCAAAGTGAATTGTCATAAGTGTCATTTTGCATCCCTAAAATCGCTATCTTACGAAGTGAACGTAGATCACGAAGAAAACAGTTTCATTTTTGAAAAAGCTACAAATATGACTGACGTGGATAAATGGATAGAGATCGCGAAGAGGTGTAAATATTTGCCAGAAGATGATTTACGGGAACTTTGTAATATTGTGTGCGATTTGTTGTTGGAGGAACCCAATGTTCAACCGGTGCAGACACCAGTGACTGTGTGTGGTGATATTCATGGCCAGGTGAATAATAAGTTTGAAATCTTATTGGTTTATATATATATCTTTAAGTAAATTTTTAATGTTCTCTTGATGAGAATTAAAGTTTTTAAAAATATTGTATTTGGCTCTTCAACATGATTGTATTCAAAACGTTCATTTCCGTGACATCGTTTGACAATGTTACCATTGTCTGATATAATGCAAAATATTATCTTATTACTTACATGCTAAGAATTTTGTCGGTCATATCAAATAGGCAAAATTTGTGGTGAATTGATAATGAGTAGCCTGATTTTTTAGGAGTGTATATTGTGTTTCAGTTTTATGATTTGGAAGAGTTATTTCGCATAGGTGGTCAGATGCCACACACTAAGTACATATTTATGGGAGATTACGTTGACCGGGGCTATTATAGCCTCGAAACGTTAACATTACTTATGGCACTAAAAGCCCGGTATCCCGACAGGTATGTTTAAATTAATCTTCTTAATTTAATATTTTCTTTAATTTATAATGATCTAATTTATATAACAATATAAAAGGCTATATTGCTGTGAACAAAAGTCTTTGGTTAAAATTTGAAGTCTGTCATGCCAAGTTAGTGCTTAAAGCCTTAATTATTTCAATTAAGTTTTATTGTTATTTTTTTAATGTTTATTACCTCATAACAATGTAAATACATAAAATATGAAATATTTAATAAACAATAACTTTTCTAATTTTAAAAATCTTACTGGTTTTTCATACTGTATGTTTATGGCAAAGAAGTGGCAATTAATAATAACTACCAGAGGCGTCTCTTGCCCATGAAGCGCCTGTGTGCAATCATTACTCTAGCGCCCTATAATAACAGTAGCAAGTGCACAGATTCATTAAATGTGCGCTCCTAACACTGCTGCGCCCATGTTCATACGTCAAACTGATCCCAATCTAGGGATCATATAATTGTTTGCCCTGGATGGGAATTAAATCATTATCCTCAGACTCAAAAACCAATTTTAGGAGGGTTAGGTACTGTTGTAACAGCAAATATTTTTATGTCATATAGATTATTAAAATAAAATATTTTTTATTTTATTACTGCCTCACTGGTCTAATGGTTAGCGTCAGGACTGCAGATATAAGACAAGAAATTCTAAATAGCAGCCTCGAGTATGGTAGATGGCGGTGTTGTGCATCGATAGCACCGATTGTCAGATGTCTCCTTTTGCGAGATTACATTTTCTCAGAAGGTTGCGACCACGGTAAAGCTATGGAGCGTACGACGGCTGGTAGCGACAGATTTCCTCCTATGACTACTGTGAGGGCCCGACGCTGCGGTACCCAGACGGGGCATAGCAACAGCTCTCGGAAATGACCTGCGTCAATCGGAAGGATAGGGTCCTGTGCTGCTGCCCTGCCCATTCGAGGATGACCGGCTGTAGAGCCTCCACTGTGGCAAAGCCATCTGGGACGACCAACGAGCCATCGTGCCTCGATGGGCGGCTTCACGCCACTCGTGTACCTCTTCGGGCGGAGGGCCAAAGCGTTTCTCCGCCCGGAATTCAGCCACCCGTCGATAAACTTCGGTGAGCACTTCCGCCTTCAAATCCTACGGGGGTGTTACGGCCAAGGCTCACGCTGCCTCTGTCGACACGGAGCGGTAACCGCGTATGGCTCTGATCGACAATACCCTCTGAGAGCGCTACAGGCGCGCCACCCGTAAACCCAGCGCCTCGATGCGCTCGACCACCAGAAAGACACCTTTGAAGTTCACCCCCCGGGCCGTGACCAACGTGTCATCGGCGTAAGAAATTACGCCTAGCCTGGGTGGATACGACCTTGAAGGACCCAGTCGTACCCCACATTCCACAGGAGTGGTCCTAGGACAGACACCTACGACGACATGGGTCGCCATCTCAAGACGCCCTCTCGGTCCTCGTACACGACGGTACGCTCCTCAAAATAGTCTGCCACTAGCCGCCTCAGGTATTTTGGCACCCCGTGGTATTAGAGTGCTTCCCTGATGCAGCTAAATGGCAGACTATTGAATGTCTAACGACACCGCCAACAGCACGCCACCACAGCCCACGGCCCTCAAGCGCATCAAGGTATCGACCGTCGAATTCCCCTTTCGGAATCCGAATTGGGTGTCCGACGGTTTAGGGCCGACCTCGCTAAGGTGCTGGACGATGCACGCAAAGAGCATCCTCTCCAACAATTTGCCCGCCTCTTCCAGCAACAAGATGGGCCTATAGGCAGCGATCGAATAGGCAGGCCGTTCCGGCTTCCTCAACAGGACGAGCTTCCCGCTCTTCGCTAGCCGCGCTAGCGTCCAATACCTCTCTGAGGCGGTCCGACATATGGTCGAGGGTTCGGGCCATAACTCGAGCTGGTATCCCATCCGGCCCGGGGGCGGTGTTCTACGAACGGGTCCGGAGAACAACCGCCCCTATCTCCGATTCCCTGACGGGTGAAACATCGTCCTCTCGGCCCCCGTCGTCTCCGACTGAATAGGCCATCGACGGAGGTGTGTTCCGCCCGCTGCGGGAAAAGGCCCTCGGCCACTTCCTTCAGTAAGCTGGGCTGGAGAGTCTCCGTAAGGGTGGCCTGACGTGCGGGGCTTCTGTCGCACTGTATGATAAGGGCAACCCCAGGGGTCATGATCGACTCTCCAGCATCTCCTTTCTCTTCGCATATTTGGCGCGGCTAATGGTCAGCTTCAGAGTTTTCCGCGTCTCGCGGTACTACTCATGTAGCTGCTCCTCGCCCTATCCGGGGTGACGCCGCCAGTTGCGGGTGTAGGACCTCCGGGAACGAGTACAGGCCGCACGAAGGTCCTCCAACTACATCCGTGGAGTTATCTTTAAGTTGAATTGGTTGCGGAGGTCAGATGCCAGTCGCTCGCTGGAAAAATTGATATTCAGGTAAAACCGGTTGAACTAATAGCTGACATCAAATAATCTTGGGAATAGTAGAGGCTAGGAAGATGATGATGTATTAAAATAAATTATTATTCAAAATATTGAATTCATTATCAATATCTCTTTTTTAAGTGTAGTATAATGCACAGATACACACGGTATAAACTATCAAGTTAAAATAGAACTATCACTTTGATTAATAGTATAGGTGTTTATTTCTAGAATTATTTTACTGCGAGGTAACCACGAGACCTGTCAAATAACTAAAGTATATGGTTTTTATGATGAATGTTTAAACAAATATGGTAATGCAAATGCTTGGAATGATTGCTGTCGAGTATTTGATTTACTAACGGTCGCTGCTGTGAGTATACTTATTTTTATGAGATTAAATTTCATTATTTTTAGTCTTAAGTATGTTTTAAATAAATAAAAAATAATAAAATATTAAACAAAACGAATAAAAAATTGTGTTGTGTTTTCCAATCAATTCTTATGTTATTTAATCAAAATAAATAGTTTGTCCATCTGATAAGCATATCACGCAATCACTATCTCCTCATTACATGACCTATACCTACTTATAAAATTTTGCATTACTGTACTATAAAATGTAGAATGATCTAAAATATATACACAATACTAAACTTTTTAAGAAAAAGTAGTACAATCTACTATTACGTATATTCCCATCCACAATAAATTAAATATCAAACTAAACATTTGAAGCTAATCTATTTTAGAAAATTGTTATGTCACTTTGCTCACGATAAATACCTAAACTATCTAACCAATTTTCGCTAAGACGTGCCTAAGATAGGATAGTTAACATCACGTTTAGTCCAACAGGAGGCGAGCATTATTGAAAAGAGGCACAGGCGAAGTTGTGAGGTCAGCTAGTCTAATTAAATTTTTAGAGACAAAAGATTTAAGTTATTGAATGATTTGTACTTGTAATTATATTTATGTTTTAATGGAAATGTCCTTGTAATAATAAAATATGTTTTTTTACAGATTATAGATGAAACTGTACTATGTGTGCATGGAGGTTTATCTCCAGAAATATCTATGTTAGATCAAATTCGTTGTATTGACAGAAATCAACAGATACCGCATAAAGGTGCTTTCTGTGATCTCCTTTGGTCAGATCCAGCTGATATTAAGACGTGGTAAGTAATCTCAGATTACAGAATGTTATTGCCCCTAATAATAATCATATACTCCTTGCCGATTTCGGCCACATGGGATAGTCTCAACCAGTCAACTATGAAGAATATATTATAGTACACAAATGTTGTGTACAAACACAGGTGCACTAATTGTTCCCTCACTATCATAATACCATAGGGCGGCTATCCAACACAACCGGGAAGAGAGAGAAGAGGCACAGGGCCGACTGCTTAACGTGCTATTCGAGGCTCTGTAGATGTGTATGTCTCACAAATGTCATTGAGTTGTGTTTATCATATATGTATGTTTGTTATGATACTCGGTTAATAAGGAAGGTGTCCTTTGATTTCTGTAAACTCTATACATAATTGCAAATCAAGTTTAATCGTAATAATTCCGACTAGTTGATAGAACCGACTAATCTGCTTTTCTAGTAACCGGTGACTGTCGACGATGATGCGTAAGCACCGACATTCCTATTTTGTATGCATTTCTCTATCAGTCAAAAATAATCCATATACGAGACATTTTATTTCACTTTGTTGAAATGAATGATTAATTGAATTTTATTTGTGCTCTTTCGCTTTAATAATTAAAACAGTCTTTATTTTTGTTGTGACGTGAGTGCAATGTCTCTCATTCGAAAATGACGAACATCCCCAAAAAAAAGTGATCGACCTGGCCTGCTGGTGGTTTAATAGTCGGCTTTATCATTACCGACAGGTCGTGATCTGAATTTCATTGATATCTTTTATCAATTGACGCTTTGATTAATTTTTGATATTATTGAAATCTAATTCACCGGCTTTCTGAACTCACTTTTAATATTAAACTGTGAAAATCCTTTAATTGCAGGTCAGTCAGTCCACGAGGCGCAGGATGGCTGTTCGGCAGCTATGTCACAGAACTTTTTATGAATTACAATGATTTGAATTTAATATGTCGAGCGCATCAGTTAGTGAATGATGGTAAGTGTTTTATTTACCATAATTATGTAAATGTATAAGTTTAATATAGTACTAACAAAATTGGCTAATTTACAGTTTAGACTCGCGGATTTTCAACTCAACTCTAATCAGGGCTACAAATATCACTATAATTAATTTAGCATTTTATGATTACATTGGGTCTGTTCCCACTTATTCGTTTCAATGTAGTATGCATGATCTTTTCAATGTAGTAAGTTCGTAAGGAAACGCAACGGGATAATTTTAAAATTTGCTAGTGCAAATGATTTTGCAGAGTACCTATGATGGCTTTTCTTGAAGCCGGCCCATGTTGTTGTAATTGACGAGTTGGTTTTATGGTTTTTCTTAAGTATTTACCTACTGTAGTTTTCGTTAATAGTAAGTACTTTCATAAAACATAGTTAATCGTACCTTTGTTGCAGGTTACAAATATATGTTTGACAAACGTCTAGTGACGGTATGGTCTGCTCCAAACTACTGTTACCGCTGCGGTAATGTGGCATCTATATTAGAATTCAACACAGTAAACGATAGAACTGCAAAATTATTCCAAGCAGTCCCGGACAGTGAAAGAGAAGTGCCACCGCAACACACGACGCCTTACTTCCTCTAATTTACTTTATCTATATAAGCATCAGTGAAGATATTCCCCAAGTGTAATTAAATAATGTTTTATATTATCTAATAAATTGTTGCATACAAAGTTTTGTTTTAGAATTATACCTGAATGTGCCTTTGCAACCTCTCCTGAGAGGAGAACCGAGCTCAGCAGTGGGACGTGGAGTGGTGATGATGTATCGTTTTAATACGTCCGTATTGGATATCACCTTTTAACTCCATTACCAGAGCCTAGATACCTTCTAAACATAGGGTTCTCATTCAGACCATTCAAACGAATCCAAACTCAATGAGATTGCGTCGTTTCATTCACTACAAAAGAGTTCCTATGGCCACCTTCCAGCTCTATCATCAGGTTCTGTTTATATATCGAGCAACACAGACAACAATTAATACAAAACATTCACAAATTTTCAAACACATTTTATATTAAATAGTGTAATAAAAATTTTTACTTTGGGCTTATACTTTGACTCTATCGTGTTGCTCTATGGGTTTATAGTATCACATTGTCCTTTTAAAAGACAACTACCGCATTAGGAGTACATGTTCTGTCGCGGGGGACTTTACAAAAATATGCACTGTGAAGGATTTGAACCATCACTTGGCGCAGTAGAAAGCGGCGTGACGGATGCTTACGCCACTAGGCCAACCGTGCCGTCGAATAATACTGTTCGCATTCATCAAATAATGGTTAATAAGCAATCGGCGTAAAACCACCACTCTGACTTAAGGCTGGATAAAAAAACAAATTTTTATCTAAAACAATTTTTAATAGATATTGGTTAAGTTAGTAGGACTAACAGAGAATAAAATTTACAGTAAAGCAAGTAAATTCAAAGCAAAAACCTGCTTTAGTAGTTCCTTTATTCCCTGTTATAATCAAATGTATAATCAAAATACGATTGGTCGAAGCTCTGAACACGGACGTAACCATCCTCACCCCCGGAGGCATAACTTTTGCCATCGGGATGAAAAGCTAAACTGTTAATAGGACCGAAATGGCCCTTGATTCGCCCAAACTCCTCCTCAAAGACAAGGTGGAAAAATCTGGCATCAAATTTTCCCTGTCTAGTAGAGGTTGTGGTCACTTCCATGGCGTCTTGTCCACCTCCAAGTACGACGTGGTCGAGTATTGGGCTGAGTGCAGCTGAGTTGACTGGTCGCTCAGTTTTATATTCTTTTAGCAGCTCCAAAGAACTAGTATCGAATAACTTCGCGGTCTGGTCTTTCGATGCTGTGATGAACATAGTTCCATCGCGGGATAATTGCATGTCGTTAATTTGGTGGGTATGCTCTTTGATAGCGTGTATTTTCTTGCCAGTCTACAAAAATATAAATAACAGGAACATGATTACATTTATGTATCACAAGTAGAAGCGAAGAGTTACGAAACTAGGAAGAAATATTATTTATAATTAATTTAATGTTACATACCCTTAAATCCCACTGAATCAGGTCACCAGCTTCATGTCCTGTGATTATGGTCTCATCACTGATACCCCACACCATGGATGTAACCTTCGAATCGGTAATTTCCCACTTCAGAATTGGGGACTGAGTGGACATCGACTCATCAATAGTCCTTGTGTCAATAATGAAAACCTGAAATGAAATTCTTATTAGACACTAGCAAATACATACATTTAACTTTGCCATTGGTAACAACTTTTATTTTAGTAAATAAAGCTTACAAAAATAACTTTTATTAGAAGTGCATAGAAATGCAGTAGTGGTTTCTGGAGGGAGATTACCCTGTAACTATCTATGTTGAGTGTAGTGGAAAAAATTGTTTCGAGTCTGGGTGTTCTCTGTCTACACAGGTTCTGTCTTTTAAAACACAGTTTCAGTTAAAACCACAATTAGTACAAAAAATTATGCTTCAAAGGCTCAGGGAAAAAAATATAATTAAGAAGAAAGATATTAAAAAGTTAAATAAATGTATTTAAACAGTAGAGAGAAAAGAAACAAATATAACTTACTTCACATGGATGACCCATAGCTTTGTCAGTAGTATAGGCAGCCTGGTAAGCACTAAAGCTGAAGTTGCATGTCCTCACTGAGGAATTTGACTTGATTGTAGCTATATTTTTACCTGTTTCCAAGTCCCACAATCTGCAAATAATACAATATTTAATAACTTCCTAATTGCATAAATCATTACATTATGTTTTACCTAATACAGATGGCTCCCATTGGGCATGGCAATGTAGGAGACATGATGAAGAGGTTGAGCAAAATTTACTATCATTAACTTTATGCATTTACGCAGTATACTAATACACATACATATAAACAAATAAAAATGAAACACATAAGGTGTTGCTAAGCACTAAACTCGATAACCACACTTCCGGTCTGCTTATTATTTTTATAATTTCGTTAAGGCACAAAGAAAGTTCTAATTCAAAGAAAAAAACGTAAGGATTATTTCTATTGGACTGAACCAGTGTAAAAACTTTGGACAGAACGAAGTGTGTCAGGGCAGCTAGTTGTTTAAACATGTCTTGACTTTAGGAGACAATTATTTTGTGTGACTTGGGTGTGTACTTAAAGTAATAAATAGCAAAATATACAGTTTAATTCTTATATGTGGATATTAGATCTGAACATGAAACAAGTAACTTTAGGTCAAATTTACTAATGCACAGACTATGTTTTCTACATTTATAATGCTGACAGTTTAGTTAAAGAAAATGGAATTAGAGCACAAAGTACACTTCAAAAACGATTGACATTTCAAGACTTGATTTCTATAGCAAGTTTCTATTTTTCAATATGTTATTATTATTACAGTTCTACTGCATACTCTCCTTTGTATTGATAGCCACAATAGGCTTAGCTTAGTGTGGTTATCACAGACCAGGCGGCGGAGGTGCGCCTACTAGCACCTCATGCCGCCCTGAGTGTGGCTGGGGATGGTCAGGACAGGTTTTCCCCTCCATCTGCTTAACTGGCCAGCCGTGAAGGGGCGACGTACGCGTGTGCCGTACGCCGCCTAAATTGAGAGTTTTTGTACAGCAGATGGTGCTTTAGTGCGGGCAGGCGCTGGAAGGGGTCCAGATGGCGTAAGATAGCGGTATAAGCGGTTCCCGGATCCCCCTCCGTCTCAGGCGCAGAGTGGCACACCGTGTGGTTTTAGTCAGTTCGATTTCGACACACCGCCACGCTCAAACCCTGGTGGGGTGAAGATCTCAGGGGGTTTCCAGACATAAAAGAAGTGTGGTTATTACAGTTAAAAAAAAAAGTATCTGGATGACCACTTTGCAAGGTTTGGTTATTTGGTTAATTTTCTAAAAAAAAATCTGTTAGATTGATATATCGCCTTTGGAATCCCCTGCATACTAAATTTTATGAAGAGTGTGGAAACCTTTCTGAGATAAAGATTATACAAAAAAAATTGCTTGTTGTAAGGTATTACAACAAGCAATTCTTTTACAATTTCAATAAAAAATATTATTAATGATTCATACCCTTCCACTCAGTGACAGTACTAATAATTAAAAGATCACTTTATTTAATTACATAATTATATAACAAAATACTAAGTCGGTACAAGTGGCAGTCTCTAACAAGCAGCCATGAGATGGAGAGAAAATAAGATTGGGTAAAAGTGTAGTACATCTAGTGTAGTGTAAAACATTTGGAACCCAAGGTTTTCCTTTTTAGGATTTTTGGGCGGGAGATTTATGTAATAAAAAAGGGTAGGGTCAGGTGTATTAGAAAGTAGATTGGAAAAGGAAATTAAAGTAGTATTCAAACATTAGTAAATACTAGTAACACATAGATGATGAGCTAAAACATAAATTTTTTTTTAGATATACACATTCTTCTGTTCTTGAGTAAAGACTGCGTCTCTGCAAGTGTAAGCTTAGTGTAACATCCACATGCTAAGTGGAGCAATAATTTGCGCAAGACGGCTGGCAGGAGCCAGATGCGAGAAGCCATAGATTGAACTAAGTGGTGAGAAATTGGAGGCCTATGTCCAGCAGTGGACTGCGATATGCTGATGATGATTCTTCTGTTTAATACGAACTCCACTCTTATTGAATCTAATAAAAGTTGATAATAGAACATTGATGTCTCCTAAGTAATTTTCCTTAACAAGTCTCTTAAAGGCAGTTACTGTTTGAGTATGTCTTTTTGTAATATTTACATGTAAATCTTTTTCTTAGCCTTTATTATTCCCAATATTATTGTAGAGTTAGACACTTTTTACTACTATTAACATATTAATATAGATTATATTTTTATTAAGGAGAATTAGAGAAGGTGCAATCTATGAGCCAACAACAAACAATGTAATGTAATGAGGAAAACTGTAGACAAACCTGCAGGAACTGTCACCACCCCCGGTAATGAGGTTAATGGTTTGCCAGTCAACATCTAAGCACCATACAACACCGCCATGTCCGTTAAAGGTTCCAAGACGTTCACCGTTTAGTGACCACCAAACATTTGGTTTAGCATCTTTTGCTGCCGAGAAGAGCAGATCACCCTCACGGTTGTATTTGATCTGTGTGATAGCTCGTTCGTGCCCTTGGAGCATAAGAGGTTTCTGAAAACAAAAATATTCATATCGAATTCACGTTACGGTGTAACATGTTTCATATGCATAGGATCGGCACACTTCACAATTGAGTACACTCTCTTGGACTTAGACAAAATAATTATAAAGCATTACATACCATTTTTTTTGTTAATAAGTATTCTTTTTCGATAAAAATTTAGTGTAATCACACGATTTAAAGCCTGACATGTGGCAAGCGGCAGACAATTTTTTGACAGAAAGACTTGGACCACAGACAACAGTACATATACAGACTATTCAAATTAATCCATAGTCCATACTCCATAGATTTCTAACTACATATATACATTATAGGAGTAAACATTATTTTGTTAGACACACATGTACACAATGAATTATCGTGAATAATTTTTATTGTCCCAATTGTCACTAGACGTAAAGCAAGATATTATTACAGCAATACCCTATTACAGTTAGAGCCCATTTGCAAGGGCGTAATATTTACGGCGCGTTGGCGCAAATTTTATGCTCGGTGTTGGCGTATTTTTTACGCCGGTGTGAATAGCAACACGTTTAATCACTCTTGCCTCGTCTCTCGTCTTAGTAACACTTAATAAAATAAATTAAGAATAAAACTAAATTACTAGTAGCAGCGGCTTGTGTTGCTAGAAAGAAAAAAGTAAGCCGAAGACATTCTAGATACATCCACAGCACTCAATGGTACGTGTACCAAACTGCCCTTTTAAACATCTCTGTGTACAAAGATATTTAAAAGGACAGTTTGAGATACTTTTTAAACTGAAATAATACCTGCATTGGAGGATTGTATCGGTTAAATTGAAATAAATAGCGTTTTATAATTTACTTACATCGACTATTTTGTTCCTCATTAGTGAGGGTTTCCCTGTCCTCTGACAGATTTTTTATTAACTTCATTTAGCTATCATTTTTCGTGATTTTACGAGTATTCGAGTAGTTCTTTTGAATACAGAAGTGGACGAGACTACACTTCTATAATATAATGAGCACTTCGCAATCTACAATCCACGATATCGTAAAGTTTATATTGACGCGCATACACGACAAACGCAAGCAACACATCCGACCGTTTCTCTAGCAAGCGACACACAGAACGCTGCACCGCGTATTTTTACGCCCATGTGAATAGCAACGCGATGATTCGTATGTAGTTTTACCGCCCAACGCTCAACGCTCAAAATAGACGAATGAGAGATAAAAATGCTACACATTATGTTAATGCTTTTGTGGAAACAGCTAATTGAAAATACATTTGTTTTATTTGAGCGTAGTTTTTACGAGAGTAAAAATTATCGGGCTCTTAGAAACATTATATTGACTTGATAAAACAGTTCAGATGTTAAAAGGACAATCGCAGCTTTGTATGGTACTTTTGTACCCCCTATTACTTCTCATGGTTGGGATTTTTGATGTATTTATTAGATTAGTTATAGCATCAACAATTCCAGTTTTAATTATCAGATTTTTTAATCTCGGCATTCAAAAGATATTTTATTTTTAAATTCACATAAATCATTCATTTAATCTGTAATGAAGTTGGAATCTACGGCAGCTACCTGTCACAAATGCATTGTCAAACGAGATTACCTACAAGCCTACAGACAGCTAGCCTATACATACATAGTTTACCTTCGTATTTTCGTGAACATTTCTACTGTCAATATTTCTAAAGAGAAGAAATGTTATGATGCCCTAACACTTACTATACTAAACGAAGACTACACTAAAGCACACTAAAGCGTAAAATACACTTCACAAAAGCGGCCTCACGGAAGCTAGGTGTGTTAAACAGGGTGAGACGGTTCTTCTCGCCCGGGCATCTGTGTCTTCTTTACAAGACCCAGGTTTGCTCGTGCGCGGAGTACTGTTCTCACCTTTGCGATTGTGCCGCACAGTACCTGTTTGACGCTCTTGACCGGTTGCAGCGGCGAGCAATCCGTATTATCGATAGTCGTAGTAGTAGGAAGCCACCGAGACCCTTGAGCCTCTACAGTTGCGTAGAGATATCGCCTTCTTGGCAGTCCTCTATCGCCTTTACCATGGTGAGTGTTCTGAAGAGCTCTTCCAATTGATCTACCCCTCTCCCTTCCTCTACAGAACAACACCTGCTGGCCTTAGAAGTCACCGCTTTAAAGTGGAAGACATACGTTCGCGTACTCATCGCTTCGGCGCTTTCTTCCTGTGCCGAGCGGTCAAAACCTGGAACTCACTACCAGCGCACGTGTTTCCTTCCCACTATGATCCCGGGTCCTTTAAGCGGGGCGTGAAAAAGCATCTCACCAGGCCGCCATAGTGTGGGTCACCATGCTGCATTGTTCTTTTTCGCATTGAGGATGGTGACCACCACTCTTGGATTCTGCTCATGCTTTCCATCAGGCAGGGCAGAGTCATTTTGGCAGCTTAAATATAAGAAAAAAAAAAAGAAGATTTTTGGCTTACTAAACCAGTGTACCACACAATACAATATCCTGTTTTCATTCTCTTTGCAATGATAGTAGCCTGTTATTCTTAGCATATTAAGGAAATAAACCAGTGTTTCAGATTCAGTGCTCATTTATTGTAGACAAATGTATATGCATTATAATAAATAATGTTTGGTAATCTTATGTTATACTCATATGATTATTATAAACCTCCAGTAGTAGTAACTAACTGGTGGGACATAAGCCTCTCTTAAGTTTTATTCAGATAATGCTCATTACGTGTGAGCTTTATATTGCATCCTGACTGTTAGGGTATATATTTCAGAGGAAATGATGAATAGAAAACACTAGTTTTATTATGTTTAAGTACAAATTACATTTGTTATTCATGACACCATTTTTAGAACAATAATATAAAACGATAGTCAGATTTACATCTACGTAATCTTTTACAATTTCAACAATAGAAAACTATACTTAAAAAATTAATTAAAATCATACTTAACATAATAAGTAAGTAATTTTCTGTTGCCTATTTGTGAATTCCTATTTTTATCATGTCTAGAAGTCAAGAATTATTTCATTTTTTAATGAAACCTTTTCCTCAAAAGGCTAGGCTGTTTTATTACCTTTTTAAAATTTTCATAACTCCCCACAAGACGTCAGCCAAAATTCAACATTGAATTAAATTTATTGTGTAACAGTTAATATTTACGCGACCCTCTTTAGAACAATGTAAGCCTTTAGGGTTGCCATCTCTTTTGAACTTTCAGTCCTCTTCATAGACAACGACAACAAGAATCTTCATTTAAGTTTGAGAAACTTTTTAAAATAGCATTATATTTTTGGCAATCTTAATCATTATTTGGAGCGCCTTAGTTGTTGTGTAGTTATTATTAAGTTCCGTTAATAAAGATAAAAAATTTTAGTTACTATATAGTGCCTTATGCACTATTTTGTATACAACATTAAGTATTTTACTATTTAACAGAGTAATAATTACCTTCTCAAAGTTTTCACCAGCAGCAGTATTTTGAACTAAACATTTATAAAATATATCTAAGAAACTTAACCAATGTTGCTGCTAAATGTTAATTTACTCTACCTTTATCGGGACTTTTTGCATTTGATTGTTTAGGTAGATTATGTGCTTACAAAAAAAATGATCACTATGCATTGTATTTTAAATTTGTTGGTATTTTTTTGTCAAAGTATGACAAATAAAGACACAATTAATAATGTAGGGGTTTAAATATGTTGTGTGTTGTTTTCTTTAAAGAAATAAAAGAAAAAACAAATATAAGGCCCGCCGGTTGAGCCCGGATTGCAAATGAAACTCCGCCCGGACGTTCTCTAAACAAGGACAAAGCCAGGAAAATCCGGACAATTGGCAGCTCTGGTTAGTAAGTGGTAAAGTGTTTATGATACGCTGTCCTAGAGAGTACTTATTTCTTTAACTGTAAGCTATAGGTAGGCGGTGAATCTTTCAATTTTCTTACTCCTCTCTTACTCTAATAGTTAGATTTAAATTTTAATATTTTAATTTTCATACTTAACTCATATATATACAAGTATTTCCTCGCCGAAGAGCACTTTTCAGTGTGTTCACATTACCCAAGCAAAACTGAGAGTTTCGCTCGGGAATGAAGAGTCTACTGGCGCCTTTGCGCACCTTCGTTGCCCGGAGAATATTGCTGGTGGGGTTTGGATGACCCGGCTTAGCTTAGCTTTTGACGGTCAGATCCCAACACACGGATCGCTCATCCGGTGAGGAAACATCCCGTGAGGGTTACTACACATAAGCAGAATAATCTTAGAGTAGTTTAAATCGGTAAAAGTCCGATAGACTCTTTCAACTCTCAGTTTGCGAAGCGCATCCATGAGCACTTTCTATTCCGTCAACAAAAAAGGGGGTTTAATAAAATTAAATATCTCCATATTTCACATACAATTTATTTTCTTAAATTATTAACCATTGATTTCCAAGAGTACAACTAAAAAACAAATTAAAGTACAAACACGTTATGCATCGCTAACTAAACAACTGTAGGTAACTTCTCTTGGCAAACCAGTACACATTCAATGACTAAAGCCGGCGCACCACACAACGAGACAATAGTAGTAGATAAACTCCTCAGTACACACTGCTAACAGTCGCAGTATATCTTAACTTGGTCGAATTATAACAACAGCCTTTTTACCATCGAGAACAGTACAGCAATCAGCTAAATGTGATTTGCTACATATAAACATAGAACCCTAACGTATCAATAATACTTAAAGAATATACTAGGTCTGAAAGCGATAAGTCTTGGTATTGAGCGAGCCCAACTAAATACGTGAAATACAGCACACTCAACCACATTGAACTCTTATAAATAAATCGTTGCGACTACTAAGTGCCTCCTGTTAGTACTAGATCTAGTACAGTACAAGCGAACACTTGCAGTGATGCAGCGTGTCAACAATAAATCCAGTGACTTCGACCATCTATTCAAATTTTATAAAAGTGGATATATTTGTCTAGAAATGGAAATTAGTATGACAAGCGAAACGTGTTTGCTTATGTAATTGTAACAAAAATTGATTACCGTTATTATTTGATTAAAATATGAAGAATAACTCGTAGAATATATATCTATATGTATTTAGAGTTCAAATATCCACCTGTGACACGTGATTACACACAACAAACACTCGTTAACGTTTCCAAATATATATATTCTCTTATACGGCGTTACACTCGATTTCATAACTATTTTAAGACAATGTATAACGTACACAAATGTTCAACCCTTCTTTTACCCGAAATACTCGAAACGCCACCTATTGTATAACACAACAAACCTTACTTTTATGAATGTGAAAATATTTCGCCACGATATCTTAGATATAGTTAATTATTATCTTATGGACTGTAAAGAAACTGTGAAATGCATTAAGTTTTTGTTACATACTTACAAATATATTAACATTATTATGTTCGTTACATATATATATCAGTCAAAATATTTCCGCAGTATTATCTACGAACTGACCGACGAGCCTGTGTGGATTTATTGTGTGGGGATCTGAATTCTGATAATTGACACCTTTTTTTTATTCTTTATCTAGCCAGTATCTTTTTTATGAACAAAAAACCTAAAGCTGGATGTCTGCACGCATTAGGCGTTGTTGTTTGTTTCACACAAGCAAGTCATAAGTCAGTTGTGGCCGTCTAAAGCCTCGGCTGAGAAAGGTTTGCCAATGCCAAGACAGACGACCCTAACTTTTTGCACAATCATTAAAATTAAATTAGCAAGCACAAGCAAATTATTGTAAAATTATTTATTTTTTTAATCGGTCAGTCAATTTTGATATTACAAATGTATACTACGAGTTTTATAGTTTAATCAGACGAAAACGCAAAAAAGCTCATATTCCACAGTTTAGCAAATAATTTAGAAGTGCAACGAAAGCGAGCGCCACTTTACACGTCGAAGCGTTATTTGTATTTACATATTACTTGAATGTATAGCCTCTCGGGCTGTCCTGTACTATTCTAATTAGGTACTCGCCAGTAATGCGCCAATTTCATTGTTTACACTAACAATACTATCCTTTGTACAATGCCAATAACATTCTTACAAATCTATTTTCATTTTGATACACTGCCGTTAGTTCGCCTAAACAATACCCTATGATACTAACAAAATAAGTGTCAATATTACTTAGATACATTATCATTTACATACATACTTATTAGTAGAACGATGCACAAATCTAGTAATATTTACGATTTCCGTTATTACATGTTTAAAAATCTATAAAGGCATCTTTACCTCAGACTTTAGATTTACCACCGTCGTTCAGATGGTGTTTTAAAACTAATTTATTAAAATTAAGTAAGATAAAAAATTAAATAAATAAGTATAGTAACCCAATCGTTGTGAAGGGTTTACGTAGTGAGACCGAACATTAGTTAAGTGCAAGGGAAACGCGCTGGTAGTCGGCTCGCGACGAGTCTCGCGTTGCGCTTGCCGATGTATTATCACTGCTTACTATCACAATTAACTAATAATTTCACCAACGACATTAACATAACTAAACGTACGTAATATAACAATATAAATTGAAAACTATTTAGGCATTTGATGGCAGTATTGTAACTGGTTGTATTCAAACTAATTATATTTTACAAACACATTTAATAACCGCTAATACTTATATTAATGGTAACACGATAAGGAACGGACGTGTAACGCTCATTCAGGTAACAAGAATATCTCATATTACAAGTATTTTGTGATGTCGACACATTAGCTTATGTTGTGGGGTTTAAGGATGCATGGCAAAGGCGCAGCTGTTGTTGACTGTATTAAAAAATAGTAGATTATTAAAAATAACAACCATTTACCAAAATTATTTACATTAAGAGAATAGCTTTTTTATAGCTTTGCTAGTTTTATATGTGGATTGAATATAAGAATTATGTATACAAGTTTATTAATTTTTCAAATCGAAAAGTAAAGTGCGTTAAATATTTTTCTGTTTTTTTTATGTATATGTATGACTCGAGGCTCTATATATGGACAAATGTCTTCTACACAATAGTGATCAATAAAACAACATAAAAAATTACAGAAAATTTATATAAACATACAACAATACTATGCGCCCGTAAACTTAGCCTTACTCTCCAACAACATGTTTTGTCGACAAAAATACTTCTGGAATTTAAATTCCAAAGTTTGGTGTTGGTGACTGATCTAAGTTGTTAAATATTTTATTTATGTTTAATATAAAACAATATGTGGCTACGCCGACGTCGATCGTGAGAAAGCTAACGCGTAAAAACTCTAATCAACTAGAACCTAAGTCCTTAGAACGAACTTTTTGGTTGCGATTACTTAATTTAAAAGGCATACATTGCCTCTATATCTAGTGGTAACTGTTCACCGTTGATGGAACGTTTATTACAAATTTTAACATTAACGATTAAAACGAGTGTTAAATACGATGATAACGGCGATATAAATGTAAGAAAATGAAAGGCAGTGAGTTCTGACAGTAAGGTCACAATAGTCTTTTAGATGATGCCTGTTTATTACTATTTTAACAATAAAATACATTGATAGATGCCTGATTTCAGTAGGTCATGTAGGGTTAAGTAATATTATGTTGACGTAATGAGTATGAGCTTTATGGTAGTTAGTTGCGTTACAGATTTGGTGGAAATTTTATGGCTTTATATAACATGAATATTAAAGGGGTAATGTTTGACATGGAATGGATGATCACCGACTGAATAAGCTGATGTTAGTTCATGAAATGATTATGATTTCTTAAAATACATATTGATATGAGGCGAAATATATTATGCAATCGAGAATGAACGCAATACACAATATAATACACATTTATAATTTTCTAAAAGAATGATGAATGGAAGGATGAGTGATAAAGCCGTCTATATGAAATGCAACAAACGGTTATTTTAATTAATCAAACAAAATCACGGTACATTGAGCACAATTACATTTGAACACATTAAAGGAAGCAAAGAATAAGATCAATACATGTCCGAAGCACCTATGTACATAATATATGTAGATAACGTTGCCAGTTTTAATTGCATCGAGAGTGCGCTGCCGGTGCGGTGCGCAAGCGCCGCATGTGACGTCACAACGTCTGCGTTGGCGCACCGCCCCTCTTACATCTAGTTAGACCAGAATCTAAGGAGTGAAACAATCAGAACGAAACATGCATAAGTAGTGTTATGCGAAATATTGGCAATAAAAATGCATAAGTTGTGACTATAAGATGGCGCGAGCCACCGCGCCGGTAATGTTAGTGTATAAACAGTACAGTTGTATACAAGCAGTCTTGGTAAACACTGAGAGTAGGTACTTAGTGCTACTTACTCTACCTACGAATAAGTCATATAAAATTAATTTGAAATTGTCAATATTAACACACCCAGTGATTAGTCTACTGGTTAAACCTAGACGATACAAAATGCAACCTAAAACAGCAATATTCCATTTACGAGAAACAATTGTGTCTAAAACAACATGTCTTAACTATGTTTACTGTAATATTAACCTATATTTACAAAGTAATATATTATGCGATTCTCCGACTGACATATTTAAATAATAACATAATATATAATTTTATTCTATTTAACACTATGTAGTATACACTACCATGTATAAAACACGCATCCAAGTCCCTGGTACCTTACGTAATAGCTATTTAATAATAAATCAGTCTGTCAATTGGGACGTTTTAATTCCTCTACTAAACAATAAACCAATACACTCATCGATTCAACAAAGGTAAAAGTACCGCACTGTCCTGTCTGACGTACACTGAACGCACTAGAGACGACTGATAAGTTCGTTTCGTCCGAGCAAGTCCGAACACTGCCGACTTCGTCAAGTAGGAACATTTGTACGAACTCTTGTGCTAGAGCGTCACGGCGGCGCTCGCGGTCTCTCAGGAGAACTCTTGAACACATGGTGGCGACGCGGCTATCATAAGACGAGGGGGCGGCAAGGGCTCGGCCGGGGAGTCTGCCGCTCGTACATCGAGAACTAGACGCCCTGCTCGGCCATATACTATCTGAGCTCAGCCGAATTCAGCACGAAAGGTACGTAGAACATTTTGCTCTCCAGTAACAGGTTCGCTGCAGCTTGGATCTGTAAAGTGAAAACGGGCTCAGTATCATGCGATCAAACGCCTTCTAAAGGAATTGGACTTTCTCCTGTGATGTGTTTTACATTGTAACTATAGATAAAGATAAATCTTTAATGTTACTCCTTCGTAATGTGTATGAGTCAGCTTAACTGTTTTGTTTTTTTTTTTGTTTTTTTGTTGGTCAGGATCTCAGGTCTATTTTAAATCAAAGGTCGTGGTTTCGATTCCCGCTAAGGACCAATGTTGTTTGATCACCACAACATTTTGTATTATACATAGTTTATCTATAGTTTATCCTCTCGATTGTCAGCACATGATGGAACTTGTTGCAATTTATTCTAGAATTTCATTCACTTGTACTTAATTCACTATTTTATTTATTTATTTTTACACCTGACCGGTTTCGCCTTATGGCATCATCAAAGCTTAGTAGCTATATAAAATAAAATATTCACATCCAAAACCCGACAGCTGCGGGTACATAGAAATATTAGTGTTAATATTAGAAACTCATAAAATTACACAAAGTCATGATATGAAATTACCAATTACATATTATTTTAATAATTAAAATAGGTAAATCGTTATTCACGAAAAAATTGAAATACAATGATTATACCAACTTCACTTTATATTGAATGTCTAAATTTGTGTCATACTATATGTTTGTTAAATTTCATGTCGAAAATTAATAAAGTCATTAAAATTACTGCTAAAACTAACTCATCTAAATTATTCAAACTCAAATCACTGCTAAAACTAACTCATCTAAATTATTCAAACTCAAATCAAAGTTAATTTATGTTTAATGTTTGTAATTAAAAATATATGATGGCAATAGGCTTGCATCTTATTATGTAAATGATGCTAAAATTATAGTCGGTGAAATGTGGGCGTTTACTTCGTCTATCTAACCCTTCCGGCAAAATATGAGTGTGTGGTTGTTATCATCATCACCAACATCAGCTATGAAATAGTCACCTCAGGTATCCTTGCGAATAGTTCTTGTAATCTGCCAGGATGATGTGGAGCGGCGTGCTCCAAGTAACTGCGCAGCACTTGCACGTAACGTTCTTGAATTCCCTCTAGGTCAACTTCTGGAACAAATCAGTCATGTAGCAAACAAAAACATCTGGTACCTGGAATCATTGACCAGCCCTACGTATTCCGTATAAAATTTACCGAGTGAGAATTGGATTATACTAATTTAGTTTAAAATTTGACGAAAGCGTGTAGTTATACTACTCGCATACAGATGGCGTTGCGCTGTAGCGGTGAACCAATGACAGGGCGCGCGTGAAGCGACGGTGCGGTGCTGACGTCACTTGCTCAGTAGGTCACTCCGATAGCAGGGCAACGACCGCGGCTAGCCGTTGACCTCCGCTTGAGCTCACTCGCGTCCTCACTCGCTATAGCTGTCTCGCTCGCTATCGGGCATTTTTCCACTATATTGTACGCGCGGCTGTTTCGTGTGCGCTGTTATTGCAAGTAGTTACAATTTAATTGATGTTTGTTTATTTTCGCTTAACACTATTTAATAAAAGTGAGGCACATGTAACATTAAATAGAATTAATTGTTACCTTTATCAATGTATTCGATATGAAGCATTTATATTTAGGAAGCTTAACATAAATGCAGGTTTTTATCGAGCGATACCAGTATGCATTTTCGCATTTCGCATATGTAGTAGTAGCGTAGGTTACGTAATTCTGTTAACTCGAGACGCTGCGGTACTGGTACTCTATAATCTGCGCTTGCGCTTTTTTCAATGCACGTTGTGCGCAGTAAAAGAGAAAGTTTGCCTTCCGCGTCGCGCTTTCCGCTTTGAGAGTGAAATGCTATCCCGTTTTAGATGACGTAACCAACTCTACATTATTATACGCAATTCGCTTTGAATGCAACGTGACAATTTTAATTCTATACGGGTTAACGACCTATCATTTGTTTTCATAGAAATGCTGTTTTACGAGAACAGTTGAGGCGTATTGACATAAAATGTATTATTTTCTAATTTCATATGACACTAAACATAAAAACAAAATTTAGTGCGTACCTATTTATATTAAGGATGCATCTTAGCAACTGCTTACGGTACTTATTTTTCATATATTTTACTAATGTATCAATATTAGTGAAATATTTGAAAAGTAATGTGTTACTCAATAACGCGTTTGCGCAATAGACAAAACTAGTATCTAACAAGCGCTACACACACAGACACACAGGCAATGGTCGCCAACGATGCGGTTGCGTAAACGCTTTCCATTTCACCGTGGACCGCACTTGTACTCGTTATGGTACGTAGTTAGCACTAAAAGAAACACGTGTGAAAATCATTTAACATTTTGTTAGGAATAAGCAGTCCACTGTTTAATTATTATTGTAAATTAAATTTCTCATGTTAGCTTCGTATTACGTTTAAAATTAGGCTTTAGTTATTATTCAAGTAATGTTAAAAGGTCGTCTTTTATTAAATGAAATTAGGAGAATACAGGTTAAATTATAATGCTATATTTAAGCCAAATTAAGGAGAACAGCGTTTCATTCGTGACTGAAAACCGTTTGAACAATAGTACGACAAAAGGCTAAATGCCTTGATGTTATAAAATTTTAAGTAAATATTACAACGTACATACATTATCCTGCAGTAAAAAAAACATACATGCCATTCATTCTGGCAGAGTACATTCCAAATGAACATTGACTCAATAAAACAGAGTAAAGGCAACGCAATCAATTCACATGTAGGTTATCAACAATATCAATTCAAATCCAATTCTGTTTTGATGGCTTGCTCCATTGACAGCTAGTAAATAAACTAGTTTCACATAGCAAGATTATTTACTTTTTAAGAACAAATTTGAATTGAAAATATTGACAGCCAGACTTATTAACGTTTTAGAATCAAATTATGAGAGTCAAAGATAATCTTCTTTAATTTTTTTAAATCGTTATTTACGGGATAGGTTCGAGTCTTATCTAAGTGTTGTTTATGAATGATATGATAAAAAGAAAAACTCACAAGTATTTTTATGTTAACTTTGGTAGCAAAAAAAGACCAATAAAAAATGATGGCTGGCTTATCGATGTGGTTGTATTTTGATTCTACGATGTTAGTGATTCATGATGATGATGAAATGCACTTTTGTATCCAACATGGGTTTTGTATTATATATGAAAAGTATATAAATTTTCACTGCAACAAGCGCTCCACTTTGTATCCAGTGGTACAATTACGGCTAATTACTATTAGCCGTAATTGTACCACTGGATTATTATATTACCATGCATGAGACTCAAACGCATATATGTATGTAATCTATGTACATTGAACCCAAAGCATACCAAATAGATAGACTATTAAGAAACTAATAAGTCAGCTAATACCATGAAAATACCTTACACTAGAACCTATAGAGGCAAAAAATATTGCCTACTAGTTTATTTGAAAAGCAGGTTTAATAGCTAGGTGAGAGACTTTTATTGTGACTTAGACAAGAACGATAAAAGTAACTTTGTATCTTCTAGAAATGCATCGCTGTGGGGTAATAATGATTTAGATGAATATTATGATGCAAGACAATAAAACTACATATGTTGTGAGCTGACCCTTTTTAACCACGGAAACCTGTGGAAATGTTTAGTGCTATCATAAGGTTAATTTATACAACGGACGTGTAACATAACACGTTGTGTTTTGGAGCCCAGCTAAACATTCTCTGAGTACTTTCATAGTTTGATAAACAGCGTTCGTATTTGACGTTTAACGCGCATGCGCGGTGAAAATAATTTTTAAACACGGCGCTAGAGCGTAGTGCGACCTAGTTGGACGCGATAACACAGGATGTCACAGTTTCCCTACACATGCCATGTACTAGGGCCCAATACCACTGTGCTTTAAGGTGATTATTATCAATGTAAAACAAGTAAAGTACCTACATATTATATATTTATTATCGTACGGGCTGAATTGAATTCTAACTGCACAGTTGGCCTAGCGGTACAATCGCGACAAAGTGTTTTTGTTCAAATCTCACATGGGACAATACTGTGTGTGATCCATAATCTGTTTTTCCTTGTGTCCATTTCATGTATGTTTGTTGAGTCCCCAGCGATACAGGACGTATATTCCTAAGTCGGAAGCTGCCTATTTAAAAAAAAAACTTTAGACTTAAAATTGTATTGCGTCTCAATTACGTCAGTTATTTAAACTTAACGTTTGCTGTAAATAAATTTTGTTTTGGTGCAATTGTAACAACATGTCACATCTTTAACTAACAAATTAAAACAAAATGTTAGCAAGAACTTTCGAGATTGATTATAAATATACTTTAAGCCTTTCACGTATCAGTACAATTCAAAGTGAAATTGTTAACAACGTCCCGAAGTTACAACTAAACAGTGTCGCTCTCGACTCGACGCAAGTAGGTTACATGCAACATAAATCATAATAATATTAACAAACATTTACAACGTTCTGGAGTACTTGTGATTTTTATTGTCAATGTCCCTATTATCCACTCTTTATCTAACGGTTATATTTCATAATCTAACCGTTAGAATTATAAAACTTTCGAAGATGATATTAGAAAGTACCTTGAAACTGATAGCTTACTTTTATTTACAATACATCGTTAACTGGACTGAATCTTGAACGAAAGTATAAAGACATTAAATTTTTAAAGAGTAAATATATTAGTTATCCATTGCTGTTTAATTTAACATAGACAGATTAGAGAATTTCTGAAGTAACATAATAGTCAAAGTGACGCGACGTAGGATGTCTAACTTACGTAACAAAACTGACCTACATGACTCGTGGGCTGATGACCCCAGTAACTGGATTACAATAAAGTATGTTGACATTTTACTGGGAAATCATGCGTCTGACTGCATAAGATCTTGGTTTTGCTTGTAGTAGATAAAACGGTCAAATGCCTTCTTTAGTTTTTCCTATGCCTATCGTGGATATCGCAAGAGCCGACTAAAGAAGAAAAATACATAAGATAAAAGCTTATAATGAAACTACATAAGGAAAACTCGAAACAAAATTTATACGAAACCGTCGACTAGCGTGGTATATACAGTAAGCAGTTTTTTTAAGAAGATAGCTATCCCCAGCAGAAAACTATTAAAGGTTGTTCATTAGATGTGGTAGTATAAAAGGTTCATTCTTTTTTAATTTTGGCTTTTATCTTTAATATTTTTTAAGTAACACAAAATCTATAGCGAAAACAAGGAAACGTTTACATTAAATTCTATTTACATAACCTAAATTACAAATGACCTTAATAGTCTGCAAAGCGGCGAAAGGTTATCCACTTACCAATTAACACAATTAAAAATAAAAGATACCCATTCTGATTTAAATTTGACGTCAAACTACTATTTCAATATTACATTAATCCGGAAATTACCGATATTGAGGATATTAAAATTCATTGCGATGTTAATTTATTCAAATATAAACTTTTACTGCTTTAATAAAAAAATGTGATATAAGTAAATAAATGGACATGAAATTCGTAAGACAGTATAATATATAAACATTGTGATGAGAAATAAGAAAGAAAATTGACACGAAAGAAAAACAGTCAAAAAAGTTCCTTGTAGCGGGCGCATATGTCCAAATTGAAACTGAATTGATGCAATTCTTTTCGAGTTTTTGAAGCACCGACAAACGATTTCACCATTTTTAAAAATGTATGTAGATTTAGCCTACCTTGGTTAAGCAGTATGTAGACCTTGAGACAAACGTACTCCTCCATTCTCAGCTGTATACGTCGAAAGACGCAGGTGATTTGCGTCATCTTCTCCACTACCAAGCCGACGTCCAATCGCAGTTGTTCTAATGTAATGGGCCTGCCCATCAGTGATGTCAAACAGTCTTGCAGCGTCAGTAGGTTTGCGTTTACCTAAAGGAGCAACAAGATCAAGGTAAATTTATAAAGAATTAATATAAATGTAATTTAAATTTGGAGACATATATGCAGCGAATGTGGACGAAGTGTGACCAAAAGTGGTGTGTCACACAACTACAGGATATGATAATTGTTTCGAAAATCGTCAAAATGTTAACAATGAGTAAATAGTTCCTTTGTAAAAAAATACTCTATGTGACCTAAGGCGTTCAAAACGATTTGAAGAGCAGACTATTGCATTACTAGTTCAAACAGTACTTCTATTCACATACTCAAATTTGGAACTAAACTACTAAGGACAAATTGAATAGACCTATTATAAAAAATTAAGACAGTTTAGGTACCCCTTACCAAAAATCTCTTATATAGTCATAATAATGGGGATTGTCATTCAAGATCGAGAAATACGTAAACTACAAGTCTCAAAAAGTGTAAGAATATCAGAACTAAACAACATGGAACATAATGTATTATGTTTACGTAATTTCGTATGTATAATAAATAAGGAGGAAGTGCTCTAGACAATGAAAAATACTTTCTGTATAACTACCGTTATTACCGCACCAGCTTTTATGTAATATGTGCAATTTGCCCTCTCAAAATCTATATACACGGTAGGTACTCCATGTTGCACAGTTCGCAAACCAAAACTATTTCTTATTAGTATAAGCTTTTCAAAACATTTGTTTATTAGCCTTTCTCCATATTTTTGAAACAGTTTTTTAATCGTAGGCAGGATACTTCTGCATGTCTAATATATTATCTATCTAAGTTTTATAAAACATCAATATAAAGTTAAATACTTTATGTCTCGCTACTTTATGTAATTGATTTCTTAACAAAATCTAGAGTTAATAAGATTATCTTGTAAAATTAAAATGAAACCTATATTTATGAACTGATATAAAGAATAATAGCTGGGTTATCATAAATTGACAATACTTAACACGTTAGATCCTTTAACTATTACGTACTTAGTCGTTTTAAAGGTCAAACAGAAAAAAGGTTCTGTATACAACATAATACTCCACCTTTTGTTACAATTAACATTTATTGTCACATAAATAGCAGCGTAATAGTTACGAATCAGCAATCAAGGAGATAATACAGATGCCATTAATCTGTTAGAAACCGTCTAACAGAGGTGGTTATGTGTGTGTGTGTGTGCAAACGTCCAAGTGCAACTAGTTGTTTGTGCCGGCGACTTTCTACCGTGAGTTGCGCAAGCGATGCAGATCACGTAACTGCACTCAGTCGCATGTGGCGGAAGTGTTTGCTGCTCGGGACCCAGAGTGTATTCGTCACATTAGGGCTTACATTCATATTGTACGAAAAGGATCCCGTTTATTGAAATTGACTGATTTAAGTGTGCCATTAAAAAAAACTTACCTCTTCCATATAGTCTTGTTCGTGGTCTGACGAGGGACGTGTATGTGCGTTTTTCCCATGCATCGCCTGGTAAGCGGCCGTCGTCAAAACTGAGATCTCGTGCCATTTCTCCATCAATAGCTTGGAATGTATTTCCATTGGTATTTCCATAATGAAAGGTAGTTGTTTAGTCCAAGCGACCATTTTGTGCACGATTGAGTCTCCAATTTTACATAATTTGTCCGAAATTTCTGAGGTGTCATGTAGAAGGTCTGGTAGATGTTGTACTGTTGCGATATCTTCCATTGCGTCGCAGTCTATTAATGCTTGTATCATGTGGAGTGCTCTTTCCAAAGGTACAGCGCGATCTCGCGATGATGATACGGCGCTTTCTAACCGTGCTCTTAAATGGACAACCTGAAAGGTTAAGGCAGCCTTATTAACTAGAAACTAATTTAAAATATTATTTTCATATGCTGCTTAGTTTTCTAGAAATACTTACTTCGCTGGGATTCGTGAGCGCAGTCTTAAGAATGGTGCCATTAACAATATGTTGAGGAATCGGTGGTAAAGGGTCCTTGGGCTTTTCTGGCGGCGACGGCCGACTTGTAATTGTCGAAGCCCTGCTTGCTTTCTTATGTTTTCTATATTTAACTTTATATAAGTTATAGACGGCTCCACTATTTCTGCCTCCTGGCATCCGGTCTTCTCGAACCGCTATATTAAAATAATAATAATATTAAATTAATAATTAGGTAGAATTTATAAATATAATAGAAGTTAATAAAAGTATTTCATCTTTTTGATGTTATTTAATATTTATTGGCTTTAATTAATTGATTTATGTATTATAAATGATATCGTGAATTTTTAGTGTTAACAACATTACAATTTTGACTCTCACCTTGTAATACCATCCCTTGTTCGATACATTTCTTAAATCGGCAATATTGGCATCTATTTCTCTGTGATTTTGTTATTTCACAGCCACCATCAGCGACGCATGTATATACACGTCGATTCTGAACAGTCCTCTTAAAGAAACCTTTACAACCTTCGCACGTAATAATACCATAGTGTAGTCCCGTGGCCTTATCTTCACATATCATACAAATCATAGGTTGTTCATCTTCGTCACGTTCAGCTTCTGGTGGATATGAGCGAAGTTCTGGCCTGGGTACAGTCAGCGCGCTTGCTCCCGCTATTTGCGATGCTCCAGCAACGTTTCCAGCTGCTGCGCTTAAGTTAAGTGCCGTGATTTGCTGGTGAGCTGGTAATTGAGATACATCACCCGCCCAAAGTAACTCCATGTTTAAAGGAGGTCCTCGAGGCCGCCGTAATTCACCTAAGTTTAGTAGTAATCGTGCAGCTGATTCTTCACTACACGTCGCTGGATCAGGAGTGGGTGGTATTGGCGTGTGGGAAGCGCTAGCTGCCGGTTCACCACTTTGCGTGGGTGCAGGTAGTGTCCAAAACATCGTTCGTACTCCACCTGATTCTCCCATAATGACCGCTGGTGCACTTCGCCATTGTGATGAACCTCGTGCTCCCGGTTTCTGTTCTAATTGTTGCGGTGGGAATTGTCCGCCTATAAGTTCTGGTTTTACACCGTTAATACAGGCGGCAGGTGGCCAGGGGTTCGGCACCAATGAGGAGTGGGAACCTGGTGGAGGCGGAGCGACAGAACGTGCCCTGTAATGGTGGGGTTCTTGTGTACCCTCTTTCTTCACTGACGATTGCTGCTGTGATTGTATTGTCACATCAGGTTTGCCACAAGCCGATGAGCTTTCTGCCTTGACAGATGATGCTGTGCCCTCAAACTTGATAACAGAATGGGGCGGCGCGGAGCGAATAACGGTGGGATGACAAGCAGGCGATGGCGACGGTGAGCCGCCGCCGTCGAACACGGGCGGCGGGTGCGGCGGCGTGCTGCACCCGGCATCGGCCATGCGCGGCGATGGCGGGCCCGGGTCCGGTGACGACGTACTGGTATCGGCGGCCGACTCGCCTGCGACAACACATGGAACGGTCAACAAAAGCGACTGATAAGCTCTCATCTTGCCGCGATAGAAAAAGAACAACCATAGACTTTTAGAAGCGACAAATGTAGAAACTAGGTGAAATGTCAACGACCGCGCAGTGTGATCGTAGTTAGAGAGCGCGGGGCGCGACGCAGGGACGCGACACTGCACTTCCCGACGCCGCCGACTAGATTAGCGAGCCGGTTACGTCACGATGAGTGCTGCTGCCACCGCGCTACATTGGCCATACTAATCTTTTATATTTAGGCATGTATGAAGTTTTCTAACATTTCATAGACACGAAGAAAGCATGTTCAGTCGGAGTAAACTTTTAAACCTGAATCGGACGAATAATTTACAAAATCAAATTTTAATGTCGCTATCAGAAATAGACGTGAAAAATTTAGGAAGCGTGCCTGCGCGTCGCGGCGCGCGTTTCAGTCGTGAAGGCGTGGTGGTGGTGCCGGCGCGAGCACGAGATGCAGCGCAGAGTACGTGGAGAAAGTGAAAGCGCCGCTTGCGCAGATGCGGAGCCCGGAAGCGTTGCGCCTGCGCACCCGCACGACTCTATCACGCCATATACATATATATACACATCACAAAGGACTATGTCACACAAAAATAATGAGTATTATATCAAATCACTATCATGTAACACACTGAAAAATACCTACAAAAATTAGAAATCGTGTTTTAAGCAATGACTGTAGTGAAATTGGTGAAGCATATTTTTGAACTGCTCTATTATAAATAAGATCCATAACATTCGTTTTATTTAAGTAACTAAGTTATTTGTAGGCAAAAGGGCGCACATCACCATTGCACAAATCAGTTGTTCTATGCAACAAAGATTTAGAGCTGTTTTTGTATTAAGACAAAAGTTATAAAATGTAATTGAAAATAAATATTTACTTATTAAATACTAAACTTTACCGACTTTTTATTACTAAATCCATATGCGAAGTCTTTACCCATTCACATGACCTGCCTTAGATTGCAAACACGATCAAACGTTTGTTGAATTTGAATTTGGGCTTTTATTATATCACAAATTGTTGTTCACCAAGATCTATTTGAAAATTAAAAAAAATGTGCTCATATGAAATTTGAGTGCAATGCGGTAATATAGTAATAGTTAACTTCATTGAACAGGGGCGCACATTCGGCTTGACTGAACGCGCGGGCGCAAATTTTTGCGCGGTTTTGTTTACACGAGGAAAAGTCGCGAAGAAAGTTTTCCACTGTCGGCGGCGCGACGCCAAGCGGGCGCGCGCAGTGAGCCCGACCTACCGCACTCGCGGCAGCCGCGCCCCGCTCCCCGCGCAGCGCTTCCCGGTCCCTCCCTCCAGCCGCTATTAGGTCACTCAGACGGCCGTGCGTGCGAAGTGCAACCGCACAATGACTAGTGCAACGCGTGCACCGCTCTCGCTTCGAGGACGATCTCTATTTCACTTCGCGTCCTTTGCCACATCATTGGTGGGGACCGATCTTTCTAGCCGCGTGATGCAATACATGCCTCTAGAGGTTCTAGGTACACTCATACAAACACCTAGATAAACGTCCCGTTTTGATGTAATTGGTGCTAGATGTTTATGGACTTAGTATTATGGCTAATATCGTGTTTTCCTCTATTCGATTCGCGGTTTCTAATAGTCAGAGCTCATTATGGTTTTATAAGCCTGTACATTTAGTCGTACTAATTGGTTTCGATGTGAGATCGTCATAGAACACCTCCGTTAGACAACAATATAAAGGTTACGCAAGCTGCAAGTCTTTTATTTCGGGGCGGATGAACGTGATCGTTTATACGGTCGCTGCAGGCTCGAAGGTCGCTCGCGGTCACTGACACGCGGGAAAGTAGGTCAACCCCTACCACGGCTCCTCCCTTAGTAACCCAGAGGCACCGCATCGCCACGTGGCAGGGCGCCTGCCGCCACCGTTTAATTACCACTTGCCACATATTGTCATTCAGTAGGTACTTTCAAACGAACATCTCAAAAAAATTGTAATTTATATTATGTTTAATATAACATCTGATTTAATATGTCAAATTTCGTAAGTGTTTAACAAGTTTGTTAGAACATTTATTGAATGATTTTAATGTAGTAGGCATTGGTTGCTGAATCTAATAAGACAGAAGTGTACATTGAAAGAGCAATGGAGAACTAAAAGTTACTCAAAAAAAAAATTATTTCGTATTTCCGTGTGAAAATCACATCTAATCTATGAGAAAAATAACAAGAAAAAGAATAACGTACTTCAGCGTTCCCTATATTATTCAGGATTAGTAATATTAATTTCTACATTCAAATTCTCATGCTTAAGCGAAGTTTTAATTAAATTAAAATATTTCAACGAGATGCGACATCATTATACGGTACATATAAAAAGGCAATCATTGTCAAAATTTATAGCTATGTGTGTCGTATATTATCACTAAAATTCTCGGTGCAATTTGTGTAAAAATAATATCAAGTAAAATTTCGGATCAAAGCTGATGAATACGAGTGACCATATGAAAACTGCAAGACCATTTTTATACGCAAATCAGCGTAAAGAAGCATTTGTGGCAATAATTTAAAATGTTTTCATTTTGAATATTCATTTTTATATCGTAAGCTTGCAGAGAATCAATGTTAATTTTTTTGAGATAATCTCAAATCAACTTATTTAAGTATAGCTGAGCTTCCGCGGTTATAGTCGTACTTTTACATCAATAACCGCGGGTAAGGCCGCGGAGAAAAGCTAGTCTACAAATTACCCTAAGTTACTCCTTATATCACCAGATAGTTACTAGTGAAAGTCCCGTCAAAATCGGTACAGCTGACCAAGAGACAGCCAGACAGACAAAAAAATATGTTTTTTTGATGTAAGTACTGTATGTACTTTCATATGAGTGAAAAGCTGTTAATTAGAAATTACCAACGGACACTACAGTTGTATTTATTTGTATAGATGTATAGAAGATGAATGTGTAGAAAACCAACAAAGTCCTAATTCATTTTTTTCATATTACCCGCATCTGGGAAATAAATACACACGCATCACTCGGTGTTATTGAATCTTACATTACTATGGAGGGAAAAATAGCATATTCGAAGTAATTTTAATAGGAATTTGTTTACGCACTTCGTTCGTTATCGCAAGGCCTTCTATGCTATATATTTACAACAAGTAATAATGTAGTTGAATGAGCAATGCGACGACTCAATTTGTTTTGTGTTGTGTAATGTTTATCCCAAAAAGTATATTTATACGAGTTTATGTGCATGGAATAAATTTATTTATGTAGTAGTTTGACGTAAAAACGATATGATATTAACCCGTAAGCGTAGAAAGCGTTATATATATATATATATATATATATATATATATATATATATATATATATATATATATATATATATATATATATATATATATATATATATATATATATATATATATATATATATATATATATATATATATATATATATATATATATATATATATATATATATATATATATATATATATATATATATATATATATATATATATATATATATATATATATATATATATATATATATATATATATATATATATATATATATATATATATATATATATATATATATATATATATATATATATATATATATATATATATATATATATATATATATATATATATATATATATATATATATATATATATATATATATATATATATATATATATATATATATATATATATATATATATATATATATATATATATATATATATATATATATATATATATATATATATATATATATATATATATATATATATATATATATATATATATATATATATATATATATATATATGTGTATATATATATATATAATATAACATATATATATATATATAGCATAACCATTGATTTTTTTTAAATAAAGCATGATTCTATATCCCTGAACAAATTAATGCACATCGTTATTAATGTCATTTTTTTCCACTTCCTTTTAATTTATAACGCCAGATTGAGTCTCATAGTTCTATTGACATTTAAATAATGAATAGAGTTGGAAATATATTTTAAATGAAACAGAATTGTGAAGATCGAAGGTGTTGATTAGGGCGAAAAGAATACAATCTCACAGTAATTATACATTTTATTATCGTTTTTTATATCCATAGTGTTTATGCCTAGAAATTTTTAGACGCGCTAGAAATATTCTTCATTAAAAATTGACACTACTCATTAAAGTTATGCAATATCAGTATAAGTAGCCAATTAAACATAATGTAACGAGTCGCTATTATCAGGTTAGTGAACGCGAAGTGTCATGTCAAATTGCGTAGGGGCGCGTCACTGTGACGTGTGGAATGCTCCACGTCACAAGTACTCGTCACACCCCACGTGAACGCTTCCTGCGTTACACGGATTTATTTACGAATATCTTAGCGATAACATTACGAAAATAGTAGGCGACTATTTTTGAACAGATACATTAAAAATTTTCTACGCGTATTACGCATTAAAAGCTTACCTTGATGTGCACGTGTTGCTAGATAAAGCTTCAGCTAGATATCAGTGTCAATCAAATTAATCGATTTATTTTTGAATTGTTTTGTTTTTTAAAAAAAATAAATCTTATTTTTTTTTAAAGAACGTGCAAGCAAAAATGTAATAAGCAATAAAAATATGATTGTTCCAAAATTAGGTACCTACTTAGCTTCATTTATGTTTTATGTGTGTAGCTCACGTATGCTAAGTACATGTACTTCACTAGCTGTGAAGTACATGTACTTAGTACATATATTTTATAAAAGTTTCAAATGATTATGTTATTTTTGGTCCATAAGTGTTACGATTTTTTATCTCATAAATTGGTTGTTGCTCTGTGCGTTTAATGTGTATAAGTACCTAATATTTGATATACCACCTGATGATAAACCATTACCGCCGTCCATGGACACCCGTAGCACCAGAGGTGTCACAAGTGCGTTGCCAGCCTTTGGGGGATGGGGAGGGGGTAGGCGGAGGGATTGGGGTATGGGCCTCCTGTATCCTCCTTCACTCGATGAAACACAGCGTACGCGCTTTTCACACCGATTTTCTGTGAAGCCGTAGTATCACTCCGGTCGAGCCGGCCCATTCATGCCAAAGCGTGGCTCTCCCTTGGTAAACTATATAAATATATAAAAATATAACACGGGTCAGTTCAAGCCAGAGATGTGAGTGACTCTAACAGTACATCCGTGCTTCAAGTGCTGCGAAACAACAAGATGACCTCTGCCCTCATCAAGGAGTGTCATGGCAACCTCCAATCCTTTGCAACCACAAACAAAGTTACCCTGCAATGGATAACAGGGCATAGTAACTCAATGGGTAACGACGCTACAGATGGATTGGCAAAAAGAGGATCGGAAATGGCAGTTTGTGGACCGGAACCAGTACTACGCTTACCCCAAGCCCAAATAAAAACATGGCTGCGCATCAGTACCGAAGAGAAACACACAACACGATGGAAAAACAATGAGGGATGCAGACAAACAAAAAGTGCTGTTCCGGAAGCATCTAAAAGATTAACCCGCAACCTGATTAGACTAAAAAGAGATAATCTCAGGAAGGTCATAGGCATCCTGACGGGGCATTGGCCCCTAATGAAGCACCTATTTACTATAGGCGCAAAACACAGCCCTTTGTGCAGGGAACGCATGGAGGCAGAAGAAACACCGCAGCACGTTCTCACAGAATGTAGAAGCGTGGCGGATCAACGGGCGGACATCTTCCAATCAACATCACTCCCTGGAGCAAGTAGTGACCTGATAAGGCTGCTGAGCTTTTAGGATGATCTAGGATAGTTGGAATAGGAAGATAACAAACTCTTGTACGACGGCCTAATCAAGAGGCCAAGTGCGGAAATGGTCCAGTAAAATAAACAAAGAATCAAACGGGGCAGTTCAGTTTTTCAAATATACACTTTTATAAATAATTACAATTAATTCTAAAAAAATACTTTTTATTTAATTTAGTTAAATTTATTTAATTGAGATCCAAAATTAAATTAATGGAGAAACAAACTGTTTAAACGAGTTCACACTTCTTTATCCTTGAAAGTTTTTTGTTTTTCTTAATAGTATTTTTGTAAAATTATTTCTTATTTGAAGTGAAACGCTGTAATTAGATAGTTTAAAAAGGGAAGCAATCGTTTTTATTGTCTTTACACAAATGATTTGGGAACACGTATTGAAACCACCGTGTTAAAATAAATTTGAATGACACACTCAGAAATTAACAAAAAATTTCATAATTCATATTAACAAAAATAGCGATATCAATAGTAATATTATTCTTTATATATTATAATCGCGACTATTCCAAATGCAATATTAAAATGTTGCCTGTCTAAAAAAATAGAAAATAATTTACAGCAGCAACAAATATTTAAATCCGCCTCCGCGTTACCACCGCGGGTAAAGTGTTACGTTATATGACAGTGAATACATCTTTCTCTCGTGCATTATTCATGAGGCCACAATAGCAATAATTACAGCACCGCTATTTTATTGCTTTCACCTTTCGTGAGTTTACGTAAACTTTCTTCATCACTGTGACTTCACTTCCAACGTCACTCTTACATAACTGTTAATGAATATATTTGAAACGGTAAAAAGTGACATATTTATGAGATAACTATTTCCCGTCTGTATATAAACATAACATATGGTATGCTTTATATTTCTATTTAAATCAAATTTACGAGACTATAATTCTTAATTAAAATGTGCTTTCAGAAGCAGTTAACACTTTCTAAAAAGGAGAGATGCTGTAAAACATATTGTGTCTGTCATGGCGTCACGGTTGACAATCAGTTGAACTTATTTTGACTTATTTAAAGTTAAAATATTATTAAAAAGATAATTTGTTCAGTTATTCGAACATATCTTTTCGTACATCATCGAAGGGATTTCTAATTCAAGGGTAGTTTCAAATTTATTATTTTGTGTATCGAAAGGATACGATCTGCTAACTTTCTCTGCGTCAACTACTTTCATTTGAGCACGGTAAATTAAAATGAATTGTTCTGCCGTTATGTTAACGCAGAGTGAGAGATAACAAAGATTATTGTGACTATTCATAATCCACACGGCGCCGGCGGCGACTGCAACAAGTTGAACCGGATCTGTTTTGGAAGATTTTTTTGTACGTGAAAGTAACATTTCTCGGAACCAGTTGAGACTCTCTCACGCCTTGTTATGTACAGCTGTTATTTAACTTTCAGTGACGATCATTATCAAATACAAAATTTGTTTACGAATCTCTTGTTGTGTAACTTTATTATATTTTTATTCGATTTTTATTTAACCAACTTGTTTTCACCCTATTATGTCTACTTTGTTTGCATTGATGAATTTTTGAGTTTGTTAAGTATAATATCCACAATAATAGGACATTGCTGCGTCTACATGATAATCAAGTTCAAGTTCATATTTGCTGCTTAGTTGTTAGAGAGACAAAGTAAATGTCAATTTATAATTTCGGTAGGAATGTGTTATATTAAAACTTAAAATTTGCAAATTACTTATCCGGTTGGTTTAATTCAGTATGTTTAATACATTATCTTCAAGCAAGCCTGGAAATTCGTAGAAATTAATGCTGACTTGGAATAAAGATACGTTGAAGCATCTTAAACGTAGTACTTTTAAATTGAAAAATAATACGCATAGCAAGTATTTGTGTTATTCGAAGTGAGGGCAAGTTTAAATGAAAATGAAATTACGCGTAACAAAAGGAGTTCGTAGTGACGGTTGAAAGTGATAGCATCCGTGATTAGCGTCACAAGTGTGGATGACATCTCGATACGAATAACAAGTGTGGCTAGCATCGCGACCTTACTACTTTACTATTGTGTATACATCTTACAGTTGACTTATTTTAGAACTAAATATGTACTAAAAGTTCACGGTGTTCTTTTTCTAATAAAATATCGAAAATATACAAAAATAAATGAAAACAGATAGCTAGTGGCTAAAAACATATACAGTGGAAGATTTCAATAATTACTATTTGTTTTATATATAGATACTTCTGTAGAAATTTTATCTACTCTTCTTTGATATTTCTACTCAAATATTATTCAAACGTTTAAGAAGTTTAAATAACGTTTACAAATAGCGATAAAACTCAATTAATTGTCTTTTTATCGATTGAAATCTTCCTCTAAGATGTTTTGATTAGATTTTAAAACTATTACTTACCATCACTACTACACCGGGAGTCAAGTTTCCGCCTCTTGAGTTTGAGGTCTTGGAACAGACTCATGTTGTCAAGGTCACACGGGCCGCGGCTGAGTGTCATTATTCCTGTTGACAAAGAAAAAAGAAATAAAAGCAATGACAGGGTGCGTTTTTATTTAAAAAGAATTGGGTTCGATGTTCAAATTAAGACATTTTAATTAAACACACTCAACTGTTGCCAACTTTTCCTCAAAATAATTTTCAATTAAACAGATTATTAACCTTTAATTACTGGGGGTAACTTACTGAAGTATACTTGCGAGTATAAACATTTATAAAAAGACAATTAATTGTTAATCAGTGTCATTGTCGAGTGTCCATAAGTATAATACCCGGTTTATTTTTCATTTAAAAATAAAAATGTTTCTTCGACGTTCATTTTCTAAACTAGAATACTTACTGCAATCTGGCAACATTTCGAGACTTTTAATGTAGTGTGGTCCGGATATAATTGGGTAGTGGCCGTGCATAATGTACTATTTTTTTACTACAATAAATATTTTAATTTCAATGTCGACGCCGTTCATGGTTTACAACGACTACGTGCGAGAAGCGTGTGACCCTGTGTTATATTTCGACGTCTCGTCGGGCTTTCATTATTCTACGTAAAGAAATTTAATAGCACTGATAACGGAGGTAATGGAATTTATGGTACATTACCGTATGCGCATATATTGTGAGGCAACTCACGTGGATCGCAGAAGAATGTGGTCATTAAAAAAAAACGGTTCAGTTCTACGTCATACTTATGTGTTCACGTAAGGTTCTATATTAGTTATTTCATTATCACTCTTCACAAATTATACACATAAACGTTAGAATAATCCATAGATTTAATTATGCAAATTTCAGCGTGTAAAAAAATAACAAACTTTTGGGTGATTTAGTTTAGGAATATTTGATCATAACACAGACTTTAGTCTGCGACCTACACTAAATTATTTTATATATTACTAGTGACAGACGGGACAGACAGACAGGCACAGTTACTTTCGAATTTATAATATAATATACATAAATAGAAATTAGGTTTTTGCTCATTCACCGTCTGTTTTATAAAAATATTTTAAATGAATTTAATAAATGAATATACCAAAATATTTCCAATAAATTAGATGTATATTTTCATTTCTGTTGAACGTCTAATAATAGCCGTACTTCATGAATAGTGAGATCAATTTGACAAGCAACGTAAGTAAGTTTCAATAAACTTAAGGAACTCAGCTTTATACTCTCTCAAGATAAATTGATGGGAAATTGGCACATGGGAAGCTGAGGCGAGCATAATTACTAAACGATTTTTTTTCAGAAAGTTGGAAACAATTTATGAAAGAAAAATTTATTGGTACGAAGTTCGTCAGATCAGCTAGTTTGTGATAAAACCGGTACGTAGAGACTGAAAATATGCATAGAATGATGTATGGTGTGACCTGCCCCGCGGCGACTTTGGTCACCTCAGGATGTACATCAGTCGTGGGGTACGGCAGGGGAGACTTCATAAGTCACCGATGTATTCCTGGAGCTCCTCCCGAGTGCCTAGGGTAGGCTGCCGCGGGGTTTATTGGTTAGACCGGTCCTCGGGAGTCCCATACACGCCCTTCTTCGGGGAGGGTATGGTGCGAAAAACAGTCCCCGCGAAAAAAATAAAATAAAAGGTGATATATAAACTGACCCTTTGTTTAAAGTTACTTCGTCGACTTCATAGCCATCTGTTACAGAGATTAAACTATATTTTGTAGAATTATTGAGTAATTTTAACCAAATTAATAAGTTGCCTTTAAACCTACACTTTCTCAACAAATTAATAGCGTGACTGCAATAAATCACTATATTTTACATAGCATGTTTAGATCCTAATGCCATAACACTGACGTAAGAAACATGAAAAATACGTATGTGAAAATATTTATAGTTCGTGCAGCCGTTGATAAGAACTGAGTCATCTCTACGTCATTTCACAGTTTAACGATAACGCGTAGTACGATGCCACACGACATAGCAACCGAAATCCTACACATGATTTTTATATGATGATGTAAGCTGCATTCACTCATTTTATCGCGAATTTATTGTGTGAATTTAGACATCAGACGTCTTTACGAGATTCAAGAATTTAAGTAGGTATATCACGACTTGCGACAAGTACACGTAGCAGGCATATAGCCCGCTTCCCTGAGGATTATACAGGGCTATATTCAGTCCTCGTACTTTAAAAAGGATAATTGCAGATTTGAAAAAAGATGTTACAAATAGCAACACTATAAAAGTGTTTCTATTCAATGTAAAATCGAAAAATTCGTACGTAGTAATATTTGATCCAGGAATCGAACACGCAACCATTACTATCACAGTAATTGATGTGTATGTTTTCCAGAAGTTACATTCAAGTAATAGCATCAAGAGCAAACTGATTTCAAAGTTTAGTTCAGACAGAACTTTTAGGCTTCAACATTAAATGCTAGAAAAACTTCTAGACATAAAAAAAACAAAGAAACTTTTGTCGTTGATATGGATTATTAAAATAAGGGCCTTCTTGTAAGCTTTAACACCCTCCGACGAATCTAAAAAAACGCAGTATTTTTTATCCACCTCTTTTATCCATTAAACAATTCAAATATTATTAACAAAGTTACGACAGATTTTTATCAATCAATCAATCAACAACCCATAATGTCCCACTGCTGGGCTCGGGTCTCCTCTCAGGAGAGGGTTAAGGCCATACGTCCCCACGCTGGCCAAGTGCGGGTTGGGGACTGGCAAGACAACGTTGTGGCTACGTAATCTTACCGTTGGATGTTTTTAAGCCGCCCGAAGGCCTCCAACTAAGCTTCACGACTGTTATCCTATGATAACAACCGGGACCGACTGCTTAACGTGACCTCCGAATCACGGAGACGCTCATGGTAACATGCCACCAGCGGTCACCCATCCAGGTACTGACCGCGCCGTCGTCGCTTGCCCTCGCTGATTGTTTCTAATCACCGAGTGCAACTGGGCTATGAGCGACACTGATTTTTATACATCTACAAAAAAGATAAATTACTTTCAGACGGTGTTTACCCGTAGCGGAGCGAGGCAAGAGGATTAAAATTAGACTTGTGAGTGCAATGTTCTTAACTATTTTGTCAACAACACTCAAACTAGCTATGTTATGTTTCTAAAATAAACTGAAATGAGTCAAAGACCTTGATAATGACGTGTCGATTGGTTCAATAAAATTATTCGCAATTCGGTTTGGCGTCGTCTTTGCAAGTTTTGGCGAGGTCGCTTGTGACTTCCGCGGATAAAATGTAGGAAATATATCGGTGGGCGAATGTATTATAATTTTTAATATACAAGGGGATACATATAAAATTGTGTAATAAGAATGTATTTGCTTACCGGATATTTCCATTTAACTGAAACACTAGGTCATGTGTAAAAAATATTATGTATAAAATTCAGCATTTTGGTATACATTTTCTGACATTAATACGTATGTCACATGTGAGTTACAATGTTTCTGGCTGCTACACGTATTGAAATGGATTGTGGTTAACAAAGAGTAACACATGTTGAAACCAGGAGTGTATATAAACATATGGGTATCGAGATTAATTCTATTCCTATTAAAAAATACTAACTATTCATAATTAAATTAAATCTTCTATTCCTATTAAAAAATACTAACTATTCATAATTGAAAAATAAATTGTTTACGGCCAGCCGTGTAAATTATAATAGGAACAAAAAAAATTAATAGGCTTTTAAAGTACTCTATATTGACGTAATAATTTAACACAAACAACCACTGTATACAGATAGTCTCATTTATTAATGCTTTTTTTATATATAAAGCAAACTTTCCATTTAAATATTTGTTCAAGGTGAATAATAAAGACTTCGCTTCCTCATCTTCGAGGCTTTTAAATCTATATTTGTTTACATATTTACATTTTACGTATTTCTTTACTTTTTCTGCAGTGAGTTTTACAAACTATGTAATCACAACAAACAATCTATTAGTGCAGTACTTAAGAGCACTCAGAAAAAGGATAGTAATATAATAACTACCTACTCTGCGCACGCAGGCAGACGGGTATTACCACTGCAAACACATCAGACTTTAGTACACTCGATTAGAATTTTCGGAAGTTGATCGCAAAAACAATAGAGTAACTATTTCTGAATATGTAGTTCTTATCATATGTATAAGAACTATAATAGTGAACAGTCGAATAATTGAGATTTAAACATTTTATTTTAATGATTTTATTCATCAAAATATCCATAATGCCTCACTGCTGGGCTCGGTTCTGCAGACAAGACTGCAAGACAACGTTGTCAAGCTTCACGACTGTTATTTTTTGTTTTTTTACGTGGTGGAATGCCTTTACGCACTTCGCNCCCGCGGGGACGGGTGGTTCGCTATGCGTGGGACTCCTGACTGACTCCAGCCAGACTACCCACTAAACCACCACGGTGTGCCACTCTGCCTGACACGGGAGAGGTCCGGGAACCGCTTTCTTACGCAATCCGGACGTCACGACTGTTATCCTATGGTTACAACCGGGACCGACTGCTTAATCTGACTTACGAATCACGGAGTCGTTCATGGTATCATACCACCAACGGTCACCCATTCAGATACTGAAAGCGCCGTCGTTGCTTACCCTCGGTGATTGTTTCCCATCACCGAGTGCAACTGGGCTATGAGCGCCTTATTTTCTTGCTACTTCAGAATAGCGTGAACAGTTTTAGTTTATTGATGATCGCCTTTTCTGAATTATTATTATGACTAACCACATAACTATAACGATGAATGTACATTTTTTAAACACGAATGGTTTCTATGTTTGGTATCAAGCTTCCATGGTTAATGAAATAATTATTTATAAATATATTATGACTGCATATGACCTACATGCAATAAGATCATATATTTTGGTTTATACGGTAGAGGAAGCGGATGTTATTACAAAGTACTTTCATATATGATTTTAGTAAAAATTGTCATTACCCTTTTTAAGGAAAAGTTAGTCATGTTAAAAGGCACCATTTTTTATTCTTAAAGTATACTCATGCATTTATAAGTCATGAATTACCTACTTGTAACATTATGTGTAGGTATTGCCACAGCTATTTGAAGACTTTAATAGGTTTTATAAGTTACACTACGCAATTATTGCCTAATATTTGTATTGGTTATTATTAAAAGTACGATACATTAGACCTTGACTACACTTTGATCAGTGCAAGTATGCAAAAACACATTAATCGTATCTTTTTTTGAAAATTTATTGTTCGTCTATATTTTTTCATTATAGCCACGAGAGACATTTCAAAGAAAAAACATGAACAGTCTAATTATTGACAGTGATTTCCGCCCACAAAATTAAGACACCGAGAAAAGAAGGACAAATTACCGCCGATTATGAGTGTTGAACAAATATTTTGATTATTCATAAAGTCGGGGTCATTTTGATGTTACAACTTCCCTCTTGTATAAATACGTTGCATGCATGCTGCATTTTAAAAACGATTACGTTTTTTATTTTCAATTGTTCTTCCGAGTGTGTATATAGTTTATTTAGCCAGTAAAATGAGTGTAGTAAACGGGTTTCTGTAGATTCGACACATATAAATTCATTTTATCTCTATCTCCAATCGATGTATCATTATTATTGTTTACGTCACTACAATTTTAGATTACAGCTCAAAGGTTTATTCACATTAAAGCGTCTGATTATTGATTATTGACAAAACCGTTGTATTATTGGAAATTATTAGATAAATTTGAAGAAAATGTCATTACTTCGATCTTAACCGACTACAAAAATGTTTTCTTTTATATTATTTAATAAAAGTTAAGTTTGCAATCCGAATGATAAATAATAAAGTATAATACATATTTAATACAACACTTTAGTCACAATTCAGGTGCATTATCCGTGTTCTTGAACTAATACTAATAATTATTTTACATCCATAAGTACCTATTGTGGTTGTCGTCGTACATTGACCACACTCCGATCGATGTCTTATAAATAAATATACAAGTAATAAGTCAATCAGCGTGAATACTAATTTCTTTAAGTACTTTTAAATTTGTATTCATCTATGCATAGATAAAGGGATAATAGAATTTGTTGCTCTTGAACGTGGCCGCCTAAAGCAAAATCACACGGAAGCAAGCTCATGCGTCCTCAACCAGGGTCGGTCACTTGACCGCTCCTCAGTTCGGCTTTGTTTAATCGAATTAATTATGGCTGAACATTTAATAACTTTGTGTCTATTGTATTCGTGTATTTATATTTTAACGATGTTTTTACAAGCTAATGTAATCGAGACGGAATACAAATCGTCCAATTCTCCAAACCTAACAACAATACCTTCAAGAAACATAAATAAATATCTTCTTTGCGCGTCTGTAATAGCCACCGTTTCATTAGCTTTTTTTTCAATAATGTGGAGTCCTTAATAATTTGTAATTTCCATGAAAACCTGTCCTTTGTAAAAATGTATTAAATATACGACTACTAAAACTTGCAACACCTCACACACTAGGCAGTCTATGGTAATATAATCATGTTGCTAATAAACTATAGTATTACATTACTAAATATTTATATGAATACACAAAATAGCCTAGAACAAAAATTGTTGTGGGCTCAGACCCCAAACGGAACGGTGCAAGAATTTTTCATGAATTAATGAGCACAAAATATATTTTATTCTGCTCAACTCCTAATTTTATTTTTAATGATATGCACCCAACGTAGGTACTAATTTAGGGACATTATTTCCTGCAACCGAGGTTATTATGAAGGGCTTAGCAATACACGTGTCATTACCTGAAGTCCGAAAGCAATATACTGGATGGTCGGACCGGAAGACTTCTGACCTTCGCAGAGGTCGCCCGCTTATTACTTACAATTTCACGGTTCCACTATTTCTAGTGTTCCATTAAAATTTGACACTCTATCTTAATACCTTCTATGTAATAGATAAATTCGAAAATACTTAATAGTAGGTTTTTGTAAGAAGATAATACAGATATATTACTATATAAAGTGACTATGATAATAAATCTGTACTAATATTTTATAGAGGTAAAGTTTGTGAGTTTTCGAGGTTGCAGGGGTTATTATTAGGATCTACAGAACCGATTTTAAAACATTATATTACAAAATAAATACTAGCGAAGCACCGGTAAGCTAGTTTCATGTAATTTAAAAGAAAAGTAACAAAGTTTCTGCAGATGAATAAAAAAGAAATAGGGGTACAAAAAGCGTTTTTTACTCTAAGATAGTGTTCGATGTTGTTGTTTGTTTCCAATTTGTTTAGGATTTTTTAGGTTTTTCTAAATTTACGACACTTGATCAGTTGTCATAAATTCAGAAAAAATATCAAGATTATTAGCAATAAGTAAATGTAAATTTTATATTAATGAACAAATTTTAATTTCATATACTACTAATTAAGTAAAGTTACTAAAAGTTAACGGAAAGTGGATAACTGCCTTCTATTGAATTTTCATAATTTGTAATGATCTTCATTTCGTATTGCAGGTTGAGTATAGGTATCGACTGAACCTACACTTTGAAAATTGACGCCGAAGTATTTTATTCTAAATGCAGTCTTCGGTACATTGGAGGAACATTCGCTGTGGGTATACCTATAACCACTTGTGGTATAGTTAAGATTTTGAATCTGACCGCGCTGAGAGTCAGATTTCTTAAGGTTTTTACCACCTTCTTAAATTTTACCGTTAATTTCACTATAACAGTTGAAAAATATAATAGTAAAACTTATTTAAATTACTTTGTAAGGGTATTCAAACTTAAAACGACGTACTGGATATGAAAATCCACTGAAAGCACCGTATTGGTTATTAAAAGGGTTATTAAAAAACTGTCGCAAAATGAACGTCACAGGTTGCGTTAACTGCAAGATGCTACTCCTAATGGTTGTACTCTAAAACAAATTCAGAAAAAAACAGTGAGAGCTTTTTGTTTTTGAGTATTAGCCTCATCAGATTTTTAAAACACAAAATGTTGTTACGTTTTTTAAAACATTAGTTGTTTTTGTTTACTTGTTGAAAATTTTATAGTAAACAGTGCTTTAAGTTGGGCTTATATTTCATTTATTGAAAATCAGTGGCTCTTTATAGTATCAGCTCTTTTAGAATATTTTGGAGTTCTTTTTTATTATTTAGAACAAGTAAAATACATAGTATGTTGGAGACCAAGACCCACTACGGGTCGTTGACCAAACGGAGTAGTATTAAAATACACAAGATAAATTGTCTCTATATATTATGCGTGGTACTGCGTAAGAGTAATAATATCACGGCGCAACCGTGGCTAAAATACACACAAGATCAATTGAATATGTAGTTCCAGTTCATAACAATATTATTATCTTTCACTGTTTCAAGTGCTCGTTTCAGTATTTTCAATTACATTTTATTCGTGATTTTTCGAAACCATCTCTAGGAAGATGTCTGAACAAAAGGAGATGTCTATCAGTCTGTCTTAACTTAAATATTGGTATAATAAATACGAACGCAATAACGTTAAACAGTAGCGTATGTCCTTCTTCAAGAATCAAAGTATCTCCAAACAAAATTTCATTGCAATCGGTACAGCGGCTTAGCCGTGAAAGTGCAACACACAGGCCGATACACAGAATTTCTATCGAATTTATAATATTCGTATGGATTTATTAAATCTTCGAAGGTCGCTTGAGGTCTCCAACTTTATTGTTAGCAGAATGTATTGACTAACTAAAATCGAATGCATTAAGATGCAAGCCTGTTCTAAGTAAACGTGAATGCTAGAAGTACTTTACGCTCAAGGTTGATTTCTGCACTAATAGCAAGCCTTCCATTAAATCTATTTAAGTGATTACAGTCACAATGTGCTCTGCGCTTCAAGATATACTAATGCAATGATAATACCACATCTTGTAACTGAAACACTTTCAATTTTTTTTTAAATTTGTATTCGAATGTTTGTTTTGTATGCAATTGCCTACTAATACATACTTAGAAACACAGAAAATCATCATCAATTCGGTATAACTGGACATAATAAACAGTTACAATAAAATTAATTTTTAAAAGGAAATTTTATGAGTTGAGAAAATATCAGGTTCATCGTTCACGAGCCTTCACGTGTACTGGTAAAGATAGATCGGTTTTTAAAGAAAAAAAAATATTTTTGCAAATAACGAGGCTACTAAATATTAAAAATATACATGAAATAGGAAGAATTTAGTTCAAGTAAATGTTTGCAAAATAAATGATGTCATCATTTATTTTGAAACACATTTCTGGTTACGTAGATCGATTGAGAAATATTAACCGACCAATTTAAGAAGATGTTCATTCCTATTAATAGAAGCTGTAACAGTGTTCATCTTGAGGTATCCGTGTTATGTACAGGAAGTACTCCGGCGGTTCCGGTCGCAATGTCAGTGTCACCGACGAGGTCAGCCGCCTGATTCGGCGCCAACGACCGCCTGTGCGACGTGGGTACTTATACACTAGTGTTATGTCTACTTCGTAAGTACTAATTTCAGGGCTTTATACTACATGACCTATACCAGGCCAGTGAACTATCATTTATGGCTGTAACTAGTTAATAATGGAAATGTTTGAAAACAAAAGGTGAAGATTTTCTTTATTAGGTATTAAGACGATCAATTGGTTTATATATTTCTATTCAGAATGTTCAATGAAATAAATATACACACTGTTCAGAAAACATCAGTCGATTGGAAATTTATGAAAATTCTCTTCAAGTTGCATGACCAGTCCCGCATGTGAATGCCCTTATTAATGTCTAAATTATTACTTACACTACTTGTCTTAAGGTATATGTAGACTATGATTATACAATTATCAACTTAATGATGTCTATGTACGTCATGTTTACAGATATAATACGGGTTCATGCGTGGGCTGATTAGTCACTATCACTACAGTACTAAGTCTAGAAATTGCACGCTGTAAAGTATTTTTTACTAAAGAAAGCAAACATAAGGCTGATCTTTAACATGCAATGTTTGTGCAACATTTCAGTCCCGGTGCTCTGGGCCTCTCTTGTGGCCTCCACCACAAATACCTTGACATTCAGATCACGCTGCGCATGCGCACACAAAACTAAAACGTTTCATTTTTTAATACTGACACTTCCGATTCAGTGATTTCCTATTTTAACAACAACAATGTTCTTCTATTATAAATGTGTATATTACTACTTCTACATTTTATTCATATTATGTTTTTAAGGCGGTGAGCAGGAAATATAAACATTTAAATTTCGTTCGTATACGTTCAACATGTTAATATTACTACAGGGTTCTAGATGTTGCGAAGTAAAGGTGCTTCCGGATAAGTATAATAAACCTAAGGTCAGAAATTTAAGATCTAATTGTAAAGGTCACTTACTCAATTAAAAGCAGGCACGTAGAGTTCGACGCAAAATACACTTTGTTTAAAGTACCTACAGGAACTGAGGAAATTGTTTTTATTTCTAACATTCGTCTACTTACACCTAATAAATATTTAAGCTACAATTTAAGTTTCACAATTAGTTATTCCAGTAGTTAGTATTATTACAGTCACTTATGCATTTGTATGCAAATTAGTTAACAATAGCTTTTTTGACAAGCGAAATAACGCACCTATTATTATCGAAACTCGACATCCTCCCACTACAATGCTATGAAAGGAAGCAGTGTTATTCTGTACCTTTTCGCTTTCACCGCATTGGAAAGTGAGCGTAAAAAAGTATTTCGGCAACGACAAAATGGCGAGAGATCAACAACCTCACAGTCATAGAGCATAGACAAAGGGCGGCCATATTGTAACGAAAGTAAAAGTAGCCGGTCATAGCCAACTGGAGTCACGATTGTGATCCACGAGATGATTTGGGAATGTCACGGTTAGCGCTCAATGAAATAACGTGTAACGGGCCTTCTTTTGTTTTGCAATTCGAGGTATTATTACTTCTTTTTAATTATTTTAGGTATAAGAATCTGAAGCTTGCACAAGGCATTATGACGCTTCCGTGATTGTGAGATTTTATGCTAGCAAGATATTAAAATATGGAGAGATAGAAATATAAAAAAAAATACAACTAAAGTAGTAGTGGAAATCAACTAATGTAATTGTTAATACGTTATGCTATAGATATACTTTGTAGTCTTTCGCGTATAGTCGTAGATCGTTAAATCGCCTCCAGTAAATTACTTCGTAGCTCAGGGCGTAGCAAAGTCTACGAGAATGCTTGGTCGTTTTATAGCGCTCTTTTCAAAACTAAATATTGCTATGTCGTTAGTAAATAATTGACTTAGAATATAATTTTCTAAAAAAATAATTTATTGTGATTGTTTTGTAATCCAATATTACTCACATTTGTTAAAAAAATTATCTACCTTTAACAATGTTGTTATTCTTAACAACAGTAAAGATAGTTTTTTTTAATATCTGTAGTTATTTTTGAACAAGGAATTGCTGTGGATGCGATAGCAAACTGCTACGCGACTTTTGATTTTCTATTTATAGTATGTACATCTATCGTAAAGTAGGTTAGTATAATTAGTATCGGTATTATTATAAATATTCAGAGTTACTGTATTAGCACAGATGAATGTTAATGAAATATTATTTTTTCATTTAAAATTTGCATTATTTTTTTTGAGTTGTAACATGGAGAGTTGGCTTGGATTAGTATTTTAATAATTTTAATATTTACCCATTGTGGATGTCATCGTCTGCAATAGATACGCGTGCGTGGAGGCGTTGTACGCCTCGTCGGGCCCCAGCTTGTCGTCCTCCGACAGCTTGCTTAGCGTTGGAACACGCACATCACACGAAGAATCACCTTGTTCCGTTAACACCGATCACCTTTTTAATTTACGTCTCCGAAAATTTTTTGACACACCAACTCTCAGCATAGTTTTTCAACGCAAGCACTAACCACGTTCAGCATGCAGAGTCCGGAACACTTCCTGCGGAACGAGCATATGAAGGTTGCGCACGCGCGTATCGCAGTCGCGTCGCAGTTGCCTGCGCACTCTCCGAACCTCTCGATTCGGCAAAATCACGATAACGACTGCGCGCTAATGTCGTCATGTCGAAATTCGAAACACTTTCACCTAAATATTCCGCCTCCGTTTCGGCGGACGCGGGCGTCGCTCTCGGCGCTCACGCACACACCGCTGACTTTGTCAGTGCTCAATTACGTACGCTGTAAAAATTGCGTCAGTGTTTTTCGTAGCCGACCTTACATTCAACGAGTGCACCACCGAAATATAGTTATCTCTGTCTAGTAGTCATTCACCGTTACGCGATGATGTTTTTTTGTTTCATTTTTTTATCTGGTTGTTCGTCCGTGGACGTGCATGTGAGTGTGCGATTTCGATAGCAGGGTCATTGAACTGCCAAAAAGGGATTCGGTTCGGTTAGCGTTGATGTTTCAGAATCAGTAGTGACTTGGATGGGCCGCAGTGCTGATGCGTAGCGGGCAAGTATAGCCTGTGTGGTCTGGTAGCGAGTACTGATGGTCGCACCACAAATGTAGGTTAACCTCACGCGCACGCGCCCCTCTTCATCGCAACGATGCTCTAGACATTGTCAGTATTGTCTTCAAGCATCACAAATACATTTAAGTTTCTTTATTATTCAACCCAACATAATATAAGTCGTAATAATAAACAATAAAGTTACATGTTACCTACTTTTACTTTTTAAGAACTCCTAATAAGTAATGCTTGCAGAAGGTATTTCCGTTTAAGTACTTTAATAAAAATAATAATAGTATAAGCATCTAAGTACCGTTAATAGGTACGTTGAATACGCGAACTCCGATTCGAAAGGGCAATATGACGGTCAAAACTTCAAAAACCAAGTATTGCAACCCAGCCAGATAATCTACAACAAATTTTGATCTTAGAAATGTTAAAGAAATTTTAATTGTAGTTCCAATAATACATAGCCTAGTTACCAGTTTTTGTTTGAAAGGTTAGTCGGGCCGATGGCACAGTTGTTGGTTTACATTAAAAGTGAGTTCATTCGCATCGGTTGCTATTTACCAGTATCTAGATTACGCTTTGGTTCCATTGTTAGGACAGAGTGATGACTTGTAACTCACACAATATTCATGATGTGTTAATAGAAGTTATTTTATTACCTATTAAAATTGCTACGCTAAACAGAAAGTAAAATCCCAAGCATAATTACTTAATCTGTAACATTTTTAGATAAGTACACAATTCAATATGAATTTGATTAATTATTAAGTTGATTATTCTAATTCTTTTAAAAATGAAACGTAAGAGCTCTTCCAAGTACAGCTAACAATGAAAGTAATCTATTTTACACGTACATCATTAATAGAGTTCTGGTAAATTTAAAGTGTTTAAACCCTCTATCCAATCATCTATTTTAGTTCTCTAGCCAACCTGTAGAATGACTTTATGTAAATGGCTCAAGAGTCTTGACTATGATGAAGTTGAGAGTTTATTGGTTCCGGTGCGCTAAATTACCTGACATACGTTTATAAAATACACGCATACACGAACAAGCACACGCGCACTCACACGCGCGCACACACACACACACACACACTCACTCACACACACACACACACACACACACACACACACACACACACACACACACACACACACACACACA
>PKRV01002130.1:1181036-1211067 GCA_003709505.1 Hyphantria cunea
CACATACACACACACACACACACATACACACACAAACACGCACTCACACAAACACATGACTCGGGTATATATATGTGTGTATGTATGTATATGTATGTATATCTATATTTATATGTATATGTATGTATATATGGGTATGTATGTTTATGTATGTATATCCTATGCTTACCCTAGTATTGTATCTCATCCTATCAGTCAAGTTGCACTTGTACGAATTATAATGAACTGTCTATAATTTCACTGGGGCCTAGTGACCCGTAACACAGGTATTCCAATACCTATCTCGGGCACTAGTCTCTCACAAATGTTCGTTCAAATGTATAAGATAAGAATCTACACTGTACTGTATACATCTGTGATGAGAAAATAAATAAAGTTATTATTATTATTATTATTATTAGTTCTGAATTAAATCTTAGAACACATTATCTTAAATAATATCAGTATATTATATTTTGTTGTCGATTGTACCTTCTAATTCTTGATACAAACGAACTACCGTGTGTTGCAAAAACGTGTTATTTAGATATTGCAATATACGGTTACTTAATAGTGATGGGTAACCCGTCACCCTCGGTTGATTACGATATATGCAACAGTGTAAAAGTAAACACTGGCGATATTATTTTTATCTTTATTTATTATTTGGAAATGAGAACGAAAATAATCTGGTTCCAAAGGTACTTTACTGCAAAAATGATAACGTGCTCTAGTTATTTCATATTTTTTAGTAAAATATGTTAATAAAGTAACATTTAAGTTTTCAAACCGGGCACCGGGTTGTCACTAATCCTATTCATACCGTGGTTGTCTAAAGAGCCGACTAAGGGAGCAAATTTTGCATTAAAACACCGCTGCAAAAAGAAGAGAAACATAAAAAAACCAACCGTTCTGGCCGTGGTATAGTAGGTTAAAACCCAGTTTCAGAGGCCCAAATACAGTACAATGGACTATTAATAGCTGTTCATGATCAATGTTGAATTAACTTAACTGATGATATTTATTTTATTGGTGTAATCATAGTAAGAAAGAAAATCCAAAGCGTCAAACTAGTGCACGGCATACACATTTAACAATGTTCCACGTGGCAAATACTCCCTGTGTGGCTTTAACGATTTACAGCAATAGATACATACTTATATTTTGAGTTACAGCAAAACTGCTTCACTACATGACATAATGCACATAAATATATTATAAAATATTTTAAATAAGATTGACAACGTGTCACCGTTCGGTGCGTCGCCTCACATGCTGGCTTTATGCGCTGGCAGTCAGGTAGCTGCGGTATATTTAGCCAGGCACGACCGAAACTGGGTTAACTATTCTCCTGAAGAAAATACGGCCACTCTAAATATTGACGCAACGCGCTATGTATGGATAGCCTACCTGAAAGAATGGGTGAAAGCAAGCCGAGCCGAATAACCCCATTCATGGTACGAAAACAGGAAGTCTATGCAATATGTGAAACATACAGATTTTTCTTGTGAACGTCTTGTGAAACTTTTTTTAAAATGTCGGTTTCACCATACCAGGATTTATTCGATTGAAAATCAATATTGTTAACTAACTAAACAAACGGCGAGAGAAATTTGACAGATTCAGTTAAACAAAGATAGATCATACTTTTGAACATAGAAACTGGAAGAGATATCAATCAGGGATAAATATATCTAATGATAACATTTGCAAAGATAGTGACCAATTTTCAATGAGCGTTCTAGATATTAAACGTTGTAAGTTTACTCCATGTATCACCAGAACTCATACTTCTATACATACTCATACGTCTAAATATTTACTTTGCTATTACAAAAATTAAATTTGTCAAAGCTATCTCTGAACCGAAGTATTTTTCATTCTAACAAAGACAACAAAAACATGTCGGAATTCATACACTTTTGAAATTTCGTTCCCATCGCTCGAATGGTTTATCAGGTGACTATTGAGCCATATCGACGATTCATTGTATCGATACTGCAGATGTTTTTCACACGCTTTGACGAGACTAGGTGATCTAGTTGAAGTTGAACGACCTACCTTAAACAGTCCATAGTGATCTTGCATAATTTGCCAAAACATATCGACGCAAACAAATCTAGAAAAGTCATTGTATGATAAGGCCGCCGATAGTTGATAATTCTATTTTTTTTGTTGTTCTGTCGACATATACTATGTAGTGGTAATATGTTCTCCTATATACCTATTATTGGAAATGAATTTAAATCTTGATCAATAAGTTCAAGAGCTTCAAAGCATTCACTATATTGAAAATATAAATAAATCAATAATCAATAAATTTTAAGTAATGAATTGAATGGCTTGATTAATCTGAACACGTGAACGGTATTTATATTATAATTTATATTGAAAGATTAATCGTCCTTGATCCTTATTTATCATATCAAAAAAAATAGATAGCGAAGAATAAGCAAACAATCTTTTTTATTTAAGACAGTGGCACAAAGTCACTAATCTAAGAAAATAATGACATACATTATGCTTGTTTTTGGTACCATGTCAGATTGTCAACACGTCATGCCTACCTTTTATCTTTTTTTCTAGACTAGTATCTTATCTGTGTAGCAGACACCATTTTGGAATAAAAAACAAAATTACTTTGTATAAATTCGGATCAAAGCAAGTAGTAGACATTATATTTTAGAGATAATATTTGAATGCACGTTATGACTGAACGATTATACGTGATATGTTGTTTTGATCTCTGTATGTAGCGGTTGACGTGTGTCGTCGCCTGGTGACAATCCAAATTTTGCCGAATCGGACGATACAGGTGTGAATGACCTCACCCATTGGCAAATATTACAACAAAGAAAACCTAAAAGAGATTGCAGATGTTTCCTCGTTCTCGTTTTTACTTTGTTAATTGAATAACTGGCCATCAAAGACCCCGATTAAAATATAATGAGCCTGAAATAATATTACGACCCTTTTTGGGAGAGCGGATAGAAAACGGCAATTTGTTTTTTATTATGGACAGACAGCGGTTGTTTTGAATGATGAGTAAGTGGAAAGCATTGTATGGTTAAAACTGTACAGTTCGTAATTTGACACATTCACTTTCGCTGTTTCACGGTCACACATACATTCCATTCACTCCTGATGACCAAGTTTGAGTATTACAGAAATTCATCAGTGAATTTTTACAGATAAATGGCAATTAATATGTTATGTATATTAGTTGTCATTCATCTGTAAAACTTCACGAGAAATCGCTCGGTGGTGTCATGGCGTCTGTTTGTATGAGATGCGACGTCACTGCCTATTAACCGGTGTCGATTACAGCTCTTATAAACAGTAAAGTGATCGCCAATTACGTCTGAACAAAGTGAGCAATAGTATTGATTTAGTTTTTAATGTGCCCCATTAGAGTCAAAAGCTTGAGCAATGATAAACTGGATATTGAAAATATTGAGAAAATTGCTTATTATATTAATAAATGTGTGTTTTTTATGGAATTTAGGGGGCAAACTAGCAGACGTATCGCCTGATGGTAAGCGATTACCGCCGCTCATGGACAACTGCAACACCAGAAGCCTCACAAGTGCGTTGCTGGCCTTTGGGTGATGGGGAGGGGGATGAAGGGAGGGGTTGTGGAATGGGCCTCCGGTATCCTCACTCACTCGGTGAAACACAGCGTAGGCGCTGTTCACACCGGTTTTCTGTGAAGCCGTATGTACGCAGAGGACATCCTTATACTATACTTGTACTAATTTTGCATAAGAATTAAAATTAATTTAGACCTACACTCCTCACGGTTAAGGTACATCCTCTCTATCCTGTTTTTTTACAAGAATTCAGGTTTAGTGTAGATTAAAAGACAACCAATAATATTCTTGTTAGATAAAATAATTTATAAAAGTAATTAAACATGTAATTAGTCTTCACAAAAAGTAGTTGTGTACTAAGAGCAGTGTGCGTTTCTTGTAACACAGTTAAAGTAAAACCACGTCAATTATAACAATGAACAATAGTTATGTCAATGACACTAATCATTACCATTGTTATAAATTTTGGCAAGTAAGACCGCTGTACTTGTATGTACATACCAAAAAGTATTTGCATGTTCAAAGATCTTATCAGTTTAGAAAGAAAGTTTTTGTTCAATGTAACCCGTTGAAAAACTCGTTACTTTCATTTATTTTAATATTTTTAATTAAAATGTATGAACTAATGTATTTCGAAACAAATACTTTAAATTTATTTAAATATTTAAAAGAAACTGCTGAATTGAATGTCAATGGCATATATTTGTATAACAGCTGACGCTAAATTGTTTAAGTGACCCCTAAAATAAGTGCTTGGATTTCAAATTTATAAGTGTGTTGTATTTATAATAAAATATGTCGGTGTGTATTTATGTTGTAGCGGTTGCCCTTCGTAAAAATGCTTATGACTAAAAAATAATAATTTTTATTTTGCTGTTAACTCTTTACGTGGAATAATAAATTGTTATGCCAGCAGTAACATTTTCTGTATTCGCATAAATCAATAAAATGTTAAAATCGATGTTTTTCATATTTTTAAAGTTGACAAAAACAGACATGGTAAGTATCACCGTAAAAATATAATTAGATCATGAAAAATTTATGATTAACTCTTGATTGAAATGCAGAACATATATGATACTTAGATTTGGGTTAATGAACTGTTTAAATGTTTTTACTCAAATATTTTTAAAAAGCTTACAGAAATGATTATTGAGTCATCAAAATTCTTATTCATCGAATAAATGGAATTTTATAAGATTAGATGACGTTAAGCCTTAATATATTAATTATTATGATAGTTAATAGGAATTAACAATATGCCATGTTTCCTATTACATAAGAACGACTCGCTCTGGTCGCCGTACGCGTTCCATCGTCACGAGGCCTCGCGACGGAGCCTAGTTTCACAACCAGCGCTCAGCCACCGCAGCCGTTTTCACTTTTTCGCTGTCAAGAACGAACGTTAACGATAAACAAACTAACATTTTGGCCGTCACTGCCAAACGATAAATTGCATACGATATGTCAAAACGACCACCTCATGCCAAATTATTTCCATATCTAAACGGTTGAGTCTAAGTTCAATTTGCAATGAAATGGCAGCATAACCTATGGCGGAGTTTACGATCAGATTGAAATTTGAATAACATAATATAAAAGTCCTCATTTTAAAACGATTTAATGCAATTTAAGCCTTATTTCCGCGTATTATTGTTCATATTAAAGAATCATACAAATACAACAAATGTCGTTACGTTATAAGAGGTTCTGTAGTAGAAATACCGAGGCTGTTCATTGACCTTTTTGGGCACATAACACTAGCGAAACAAAAGATGAATTTTATAAGATGTAAAGAAGAACCTTGATCTGCAATATACTGTCTTGTTGCGAAACACGAATTAATTTACATCATCGTCCCTAAACGTATTTAAAAACGTGTCGATATTATTTTAGATTAAAATCTTAGTATAATTGATAGTTAATTGCAAGTGTATATGTAATGCAAATCTGTGAAGATATTTGAGGTGCCACTGTGTAAATAGTTCTCTCGACTAGTTCGTAGCACTAAACGAGCTACGGTCGTAGCTAGGCTATCGTAGACCCTAAATACTACGCACATTTTGTCGATAATCACTTATTTAGAGTAATTTATTAAGAAATAACTTTAGAATCAGCATTTATATCGCAAAGATATTAACATTACATTACTTAATGTTAAGAAACTTGTTACAAATTGAATGTGCAGATCGTTTGACCTCTACCTTTCATTTTTGTAACACAGAAAATGCAGCCTCATTAGTTGAGATTAGTGTAGAAAAAAAAATTGTGTTCATCATTATGATTGTAACAAAGCATTAGTGGGGGTCCTAATCTGCTTAGTTGTCATAACAATCGTAAACGCTGACATTGCCTCTCACCGTCACGTAACAGACACTTACGTAAAAGGTCTTTACCCCTCTTTGTTTGGGACAAATACATTGTAGAGATTGTTTGATTCACGCATTAAACACGTTTTATAAAATATGCGTAAATAAGACATCTGCCATTTTCATTTTGGAGCAAAATATAAACTCTAATATAATCAAGTCATGTGTTTTTCATACCAAGCAACTTATCGGGTAATGGGCAATGATAGATGCTGGTAGACATAAGAAGTATGAATAGAGACTAATGTTTTATAAAGAAGAGAAGAATTTTATATTTTTCTCTTCTTTATACGGTTTAATTAACGGTTAACAATGAACGTTATTAAGATTAATCATCGTGTTCTAGACACTTCTCAAGTCCGATATCCTAACGTGTTTGGAGTATTAAGTTCCTACTTTTTTAATACTACGTGTTTACGAATTTACATTAGTAGTCTGTTTTGTTCTATTTGATTTTATTTGGATTTTGATATGTGAGAAGTTATTATTACTGTCAAAAACTTTTAATGTAAACGAACAACTGTTGTTGAAGTTATCCATAATCTCTGCTGAATATGTTATTTTTGTGTGAGTGTTTAATTTAATGGTTTTTATGTTGTTATAAACGTACGAAATGTCGCAATGTTCTATTTATATTTACATGTCATGGTAAGTTATAAATGAAATAATTTCAGAGGTTTATTTTAAGTAAATGTTTTTGTAGTAATTTGATGGTTAATTTAATTGACAGTCAAAAAACCATGCTTTAAAATTTATTTCCTTAAATTTTTCGTAGGGATTTACTTGTTTTGAGTGTTTCTGACCTATTATAAACCTTAACATAGGATTTAAACGTAATTTTGAACTAACTTTCAATCTAGATGTACAAGTAAATGATATCAGTCCTAAATTATTGAAGGGAAATCTGATTCTAATACCGTTTGGTTATAGAGGAAAATTGACTGAATTGAAGTGGATATTGGATATATTATTAGAAATTTACAAATATTCTTAACTAGACACTACACAACTTTCTTCATTTACATCCAACATTAGACACAATATGAAGCTAATGTGAAGTTATTTTGAAACAAGCCGATTCTCTAAACTAGACATATACGATAAGTAAGACAAAGAGATATGAAGGAGCATATAAAACGATCAAAGAATGCTGAGTAAACTCGGGATCTACGCATGCATGGGCCGGCTCGACCGGAGTGCTACCACGGCATCACAGAAAACCGGTGTGAACAGCTCCTGCGCTGTGTTTCACCGAGTGAGTGAGGATACCGAAAGCCCATAAACCAACCCTTCCCCTCATTTCTCTCCCTAAGTCCCAAGGCCGGCAACCGCACTTGTAACGCTTGTGCGGCGGTAATCGCTTACCATCAGGCGATACGTCTGCTCGTTTGCACCCTATTCCATAAAAAAAACAAATCACTGTAAAAAAGGAAAAGTTATTCTTTATGTTACTGGAAATTTTTAATTATAAAATAGTGATAGTAAGCACTCGCTTTTTTCTATCATTTTAATAGTATTAAGTAGTATAATCAAAACATAACTATAATTTATGGGTAAATACTATTAAGGCTCGGACTAGTTATTTTAAACATTAGTACACTGTGTAGTGCTACAGTTAAGGTTCGAATTCGTTTAATTTACAAAAAAACCTTTTTAAGATATGGCGATGTAATTTGATTTAACGCGAATTTCAGTCTCAGAGTGTTACAAAGGAGATTTTAATCTATAACATAATCTTATTCTTGCATATATACAAAACTAGCTTAGCGTTGCCTTTAACAATGCATACTTGACGAGTTTCGACTTTCGCAAGTGGTCGCCGCTGGCCGGTGCATCTTTGCGTAAGTGTCTACGTCGTCAATGTCACACGTTATGTAAAACTAGCCTTAGATAGTAACAAGTTCTACTAGAAAAGACAGGTTTGATTGGTGGTTATGTTCGAAGTCGGTTATTTGATAGCTTCAGAATTATGATTAACATAGGAAGACACTTCACTAAATTCAGATCATCGCATTAAAATTAATGAAATAAATCTATACAATATTAGGTTCACTTCAATTCAGTTAACTTTCCTCTATAATCTGACAGGATTATAACCAGATTTTTGCTTCAATATTTTTGTACTGATATCATGTATATCTAGATTAATAGTCGTTTAAAAATTATGTTTAAATCCTATGCTGGAGTTTAAAATAGGTCAGAACTACTTAATACAAGTAAACTCCCTACGAAAAGTTTTATAATGTTTATTTTGTTAGTAAAAGGAGAGAGATTTCTAACAATCCGTAGTTTAAAGAGGGAAAAAGGCTGGTAGTATATTAAATTAATATGAAATTATGATTATATTATTTATTTTAATTTCCGACCTTGACATTTGCAATAGTTTGCTTAAATATCGTTTAGTTCAATAAAAATAAGCCGATATATTATAATAGTATGTGCACTATTAGAAATCCAGTTGTCTGTTGAAAACGTGTGTGAAAACATAGTTTAAAAAAAAAAAGGTTCATATTGTGTTGTTTATAAATTTGACTCAACGCGGACCAGTTGCACACGGTTACGAAATTTCCACGAGACCAAAACACTAAAACGAATTTCCTCATATAAACTGGCGTTAACCCAGCTACGAGAAATATTTGCTGCGGCCTCATCCGTTCTGTTCCATGGTATTTTAGTTTCCCTATTTACTGCTCACATATATTTGGCTGTTTTGTAATACGACCCGTATGTCGACATCAGTACTGCACTATATAATCACTCATTTACCCAAGAAAAATATGTCTTGTTCAGTCGACAAACAAATTTACCACTCAAACATTTCATTTTAGGATAATTGAAATAAATGTTCCCTTGAAAAACGTAATGTAAAATAAAAAATCTTCTGCTCGATGTTCACTGAAAAGAAAGGATAAATGAATCGGTTGACAAGCTTATAGCTTTCTTTCGAAATAACAAAACGAGGTGTAAATGTGCTAAAAATATGGTTACGAAAATGTGTTGATTTCACATGATATTTTTCAGTAAACGATGTCATAAAGAACGTGAGGTCTCAAATGAGCGTTAGATTTTCAGTGTTATATTTATAAAGTTGTATGAAGGTGCATCGTTACCATTATCGGTAATAGCGAGAGCAGAATGCAAACGTTAAGTAGCTGCCACGTAGTCGTATCGTGCGATAAGATAATTAGGTCTGAAGTTTTGAGTGAATCTGATCTGGTGGGAGGGTTAGTGGGGGTGATTAAACACGCAAGCGAGTCACGCGAGCCCGCCACACTAACACAGTGCTAAAGAAACGGCGAGGAAAACGCCTTCCGGGGTGAATGGCCGTGTTGCGTAAAGCGCTCGCGCTGTGGCGCAACCACGCGCCGCCGCCCCTCCGCTCGACCTAACGCGCTGCGTACGCGCAGCGACATCTAACGGTGCATGTTACACTTTTTCAGAATGTTTTTACTTTATTAAAAGTTTTATCTGTTTACTTAACTCTTATTTTACTTTGAATAAGTAAAAATATAATTTGTGGTACTCACACAGGTTTTAGTCACTTAATTTTTATAAGATTAAGGAAGTTTTATGTTTTTAGAATTCATTAAAACACTTTGAGAGCAGTTAACATGGCAACTATTAAATTGCAATACGTAGCGACTAAAATACGAGTGACGAAACGAAATTTAATTCCTAGGTCAAGGTTTGGCTTCTCTTCGAAATGGGAAAATTGCCACATATTGGCGACCTTAACTCGCTGCGAGTCCGCCGGTTTCGTAAGACGGTACCGCGAATAAAGCCACCGATACATGGTCTGTTTTCACCGCTGACTATCGTAAACACGTGGTACAAATAATTACGATAAACATTTAAGAAGTCCGATGCAAGTTGAATTGATTTAATGAGTCGTATTATTTTAAGATTTATGTCAAAACCCCAACTCGTGTTAAGTAAGTCACGAAAGTTGTGGTACAAATCATCGTGATATTATTTAGAAGGTAGTAAATACATTGTTACATCAGAGAAACTCTTTGAAATATCAATTGCAGCTTATCTTCTTTATTATAATATTAATATATGGAAATCAATTTAAACAAAAATTCTAATATTAACAACTCGCGAGGTAGTGAAGATGTAGTTTAAATGCTGCCAAAGAAATGGAAAGTCTGTTATACAACGTCCACCTGAGTGTGTCGTGAAAGGCGCGTAAGTTTTTTAATGTCAGTCGCCGTGGTCAAGGCTCAAGTTTTTGAGTGCGGACTTCACGCGATTTTATCTTCTGTTTTAAAATACGCTCGCGGACATTGATTGACATTGTTGGCGGTTCACTTGCTTTAATGTCTTATTTAGGTTTGCTGTTTAGTAATAACGTGGATAAATGTTATAAAAACATGGGCTAATATTATGTTCTTCTTGTGGAGAGGTAAAAACAAGTACAATAAGATTAATACATATATCAATAACGATTACGTAAGAGAATTTATTAAAGTTTGTTTTTTTTCGAAACTCAGAGCGAAATTCAACGACAAAAGTTTGTTTTTAAAACAACCGCCAAATTTACTCTGCTCTCTTGCGCTAACAATCACTTATGAGTTCATACATTTTCTTCCTTGTTACTTTAAGTAAGGATTCTCAGGTGTAAACCTTTCATTGTAAACCAAGTTGATTCAATTTCCTTATGCTTTTCCTCAATAAAAGAAAACTGAGTACAAGAATATTAAAACAAAGATCAAAGTTAAAAACCAAACCTATATCGAAAGTAATAAAATCTTTGAAACAATTTATTGATACTACTATCATAGAAATGAAATGTAAAACGTAACTGCGAGAGGAACTAGAAGCGAAGAAAGTTCATTGTCTTCGGAAAGAGGCTTTGGATCGAAAGCGAGAGTAATTGACGTTCTAGGCGGCGCAGGCGCACGAACCGGGTACTACACAACGGTAACGGGTGTAAGTTACGGTGCTTGCCGTAAGACCGGTACTTTACGATCCCGCGCATTCGCTAGTGATGGGATGTGTTCAAAGATGGCTATTATAATGAAACAATACTTTTCTGTACTTTTTTTGTTTCAAATGACCATGATTGAATAAAAATTTATTAAATGAAGTATTTTGTAATAAGAAATAAAGATTATGCTAATTTTGTCTTATATAATAATCCAACATGCAGATCAATTAGATCATAATGTTAAGTTTCTATGACAATATTTTAGACAGAAACTGCGCTTTAAAGTGTGTGTATTCAGTCTTGATCGATTGTTGAGTCGGCATCGTTGTGTTCTAAGGACTTAAGGAATATTTATTTATAGGACTTCAATTATAACTGTGTTTCTTTCAATAAATTTATTGTACGGTTTATATATTAAGAGTATGAATTATTTTATTTAAAAAAGATTATTCCCGCATTACGAGTGTACATCCTGTGTCTGAGTATTTCACAAATATATATGTAATGGTACGGTAACGGTAAATACACCCAGACTCAGGACAGCAATTTGGAATTACACATAGTGTTGTCCTTTATGTGATTTGAGCCCACGACACTTGGCGCATTATAAAGCAGCGTGGCGACCGCTTACACCACTTTTTTTTTTTTTTTTTGTGTAATGCCTTTACGCACTTCGCTCCCCCCCACGGGGACAGGGGGTTCACTTTGTGTGGGACTCCTGACTGACTCGCCAGACTACCCACTAAACCACCACGGTGTGCCACTCTGCGCCTGAGACGGGAGAGATTCGGAAACCGCTTTTTTACGCCATCCCGACCGACCGCTTACACCACTAGTCCAACCGTGCAGTGCGACTGCACACTGTACACTATACATACATATATTTATTTATAAACTTGCAAATAAGAAAGACTATCGACGTAATGAAATTTAGGGTACACCACTATACGAGTACTGGGCAGGCACCATTGAGACCTTTAGCTACTTTCTCTTTCGTTGGCCGCTGATCGCACTTACCGCCATAAAACCACGTAAAAACATGCCTTATGTCAGTGTGCGTGTGTATTGTTGGTTACATCACGTAACTTTGCTTGACGCATCTATCTAGCGAAAGGTCAGAATCAATTTATAGTTTAGTTACACTCACTTTCTATAAGAATGTCCACGATATTATATTCGATTTCAAGAACATTCACCTCTGTTGATTAGTTAATCAGTGAAAGAGTTCTCTCGCGTGTTAGTAGTAATGGAAGTTACATTAAACTATTAATAGATTTACAAATGTTTGTGGCATTGAGATCGCTAAGATTGCTTATTCAGCAAAACTCAATGTGACAGTATATACTAAGGTGCCCAGTTTGTAGTCCAGTTGCACTTGGTGATTAGGAACAATCACCGAGGGCAAGCAACGACGGCGCGGTCAGTACCTGGATGGGTGACCGTTGGTGGCATGTTACCATGAGCGACTCCGTGATTCGGAGGTCACGTTAAGCAGTCGGTCCCGGTTGTTATCATACGATAACAGTCGTGAAGCTTAGTTGGAGGCGTTCGGGCGGCTTAAAAACATCCAACGGCAAGATTTACGTAGCCACAACGTATTCTTGCCAGTCCCCAATCCGCACTTGGCCAGCGTGGGGACGTATGGCCTTAACCCTCTCCTGAGAGGAGATCCGAGCCCAGCAGTGGGACATTATGGGTTGTTGATTGATAGACTGTATAACCATTCTATAAGTATCTGTATGTATGATGCACTAAATGGATCGGATGATAATCTTTAACAAGTCAAAAATTGAATGATAAAATACTATGCCAAAAGCATATCATTTCATTTACTAGAATGCCATTTAAAAAGGTATACATTCACACTCGGAAGTAATTTTTAACTATGTAGAAGAAAGGTATCTATAAGGCTTTTAGAATGTTATATTTTTAGAACACTAGATTTCCATCGGTCAAAGCTGTCGGTGGATGAAGTAGGCGATCAGACAGATAAATAGCAGTACATAACTTCAGGAAGATAACATTAAATTGTGATGGTGCAGTTTTAATTCCAAATATTTATCAATGTGACAGGAATATTATTATTAGGAGTAATATCTTTATCCAGCTGATTCTTCTAAGACAACGCCACTTCAGTATTATTAAAGACAATTCCTGTACACACTGGCGACTAATTTTGTACACAAATCTTGGAGTTCAATTTTCACCAAATTCTAAATGTCGCAATTCAATAAAATTCTGTTTGGACCTATACAGTCCTAGTTAATGTAGATTTTAGTCAGTTGTTAGGATCAGTTCTGTTGAGCTTATATGTGGATAGTAGAATGCTTCAATGACTAGAAAACCTTCAAGTTTGGAATCAAATCTTTTGTTCAAGAGCTCAACTTAGTACTATCCCAACCTAAGTTTTCCTTTTCAGTATGAAACCAATGTAACTAAGCCTAAGCTTAGTTACATTGGTTTCATACTGAAAAGGTTATTATTTTTCTTTATTACACATAGCTAAATATTTGAGCACAAATTGAGTCTGGATCCACTAGATTTTACTCTGATAGAGATTGAATTATAGAATCACCTTTATGTTTATAGTAGAATACAGTTAATTTTAAAAGTTGCTAAAGACGTACAAATTAATATAAGGTTCTTGTCTTGACCAATGACTAAATCTTTCAAGGTTTTTGCTATTCTCAAAGAGTCAAATAATAAATTGCCGGCTATCTTAAATTGAGTTTATAATACTGCACATTCGTTACGCTGTTGAGTTAGTGCAATAGACTTTCCCACGCAGTACTAGCCCTGTACAATGGCCTTGTTGCTAAACCTTTATACACCCACAATGTTGTTCACGAGTCGAGTCATGGATTTGCATTTTGCATAGCTCGAGTACCTTCATTAAGCGAGCATATTACTATATGATCCAAATGATGATAGCTCTATATGATCTAAAGAATATTCTTATAAAATTTACTGGTCTTATAAAATGACTTTTGCACTAGTTAAATTTTCATTTAATCATAGAACTCAATAGAATGATTTAACGTTACTTCTGACCTTCATAATACACGTTATTTTCTGACGTAACAGAATTAATTGTGATAAACCAAGATTTTTAACCGTAAAGTTAAAAGTAATGAAGAAGAAGAAGTACTTTTTTATTATACTGGTTCAAAATTAAATAAACTAACCCTACAATTGATCGAAATGTGATTCGTAATCGTGTATCTTAATTTTACCGCCATCAGTGCCAACTAAAATCGTTTGATGTTTTTTTATGAAATGAACAGCTTTACCTAATCTTACGTCAAGTGTGATTACAGTCTTAGTACCACACTACACATACACATACATGTGGATATAGTGGTGGATGACTGTTTTACACGGTCTTATCACCATTGACCCTAATTTTGAACAGTACATACCTCCCGCTCTCTGCAGGCTAAGCATCTGTGAATATGTTTCGTACATTTGATTCATCTATCATATTTTTATATTCCACACATGTTATCTACATATGAGTAACTTGGTTATTCATTGTGTTTAGTTACATTTTAGGAGGGCGCTTTTAACATTTGAGAATTAAAAAGTATTAAGTCGATATTTTCATGAAGGTTAGAGTTCTTACTTGGCCTGGTTAGACCCTACAATTTCTAAACTCGATCAACCTGTTGCATTATTAACTTATTGGTTTCAATAAACATATGAATGATATAGTATTAAAAACTTGAAAGATATCTTAAAATAACAAGGAAAATAAATTTATTGCTCAGGAGGAAACAAGACTATAAAGTGTTTAATTTGGATTACTTTTTAGTGAAAGAGTCTTGGTTCTTTCCATAAAAATATTAAGTATATGATTCTATATATTTCTGCGATAATTTAGGCTTTGACGAGGTCTTTCACTTAAAACTTTGTAGAACTGAGTACATTATGACAAATTATAAGTCATTGTATAAAAAAGTATTGTTTTCGTTTTCTATTAAAAATGCTTATATATTTCTGAATTACTATGGATTAAATACACACTGGTTTGTATTTCTAACATTGTCTGTCGTAAAACTGATATTATAAAAAAATAACCTAAATTCTTGTTCAAATTATGTGGCTTTGGTTCAATTTTCAGTGAGAAATATTTGAACTATTTATAATATTATGAATTAATAGCAGTTGTAAATACCCGCGCATATTCGTGAAGTCAAAATATGCACTCATGTACTTTGAGTCTTAGCACTAACTAGTAGGTCTGTGTGAAAACTGATAACTTGGACTGATATTCCACTTGACGTGTCTGACGTTAGAAACTTTATATTGTAGTTAGGTATTTCTTAGGTAATGAGAACAAGGTGATGTATGTGAAAGTTATAAATTATCACTGATATACAATTTTTTGCTCAATTACTCTCTTAAAGATTTGGTATTTTACTCGCAATAGATCTTACAATAAATTATTATGACATAAATTGATTAATTATTGTTCTTTATTGTAATTCATATTTATTATAAACTATAATTAAATATTCATACAATTATAACTTAAAACTACTTCTATTCATCCTAACGCAACACATCTGACATGTTACCTTTACCTTAAATTGCTCATTCACACGTAATTCCTAATTCAAACTGTCCACAGCGATAATAACGAATGACGTGACAGAAACCTATATTACACTTATGTATGTATAAGTAACGTTTATGAATTTTTCAATGTGCGTCTATATTACGCGCGTAACATCATCGGTATTACACTACCTAATTCATTCCTAGTGACAATGCGTCACCTTGCCAGCGTTCGTTGACGCATCTATGTTTTGTCCAAGCGACCTTAAGCGTGTTAGAGTAACTACTAATAACTACAACTAATTTGTTGCATCCCGCTCGCTCTAATAACTGTTATTATGATCTTGAAGGAGACGAAACTATGAGAATGTTGATTTTAGTTGGTAGTACGAGCGTTTACCTTCGTAAAGGTAAAGTATGGACCGCGCTAACGAAAATGAAGGGCGATAGTGGATTCAAATGTTTGAAGGTAACGGACTTAAGTAAAGTACTAATTTGCTAAGAATTTATGTCTGTAAATATCACGATTTGGAGACGAAGTTCAATGATTTAACGTCCACATGCAGACCATTATAATACATCTGTGAGCAATTTATTTTACGTTTGATATTAAAGCTATTTTAAAAACGTCTATGACACAAAATAATCGTATAATAGTCATTTTGCAGAAATTTCATATTAATTTGTATAGCAATTCATAAATCAAAGAACTCAATATATCATCTAAACAAAAATGTTTTAGATTCGATCATTCGATGTAAAGAAAAACAGAACTAATCTGGTTTAACTGAAAGAAATTAAACGAGGTGTTCTCGCACCTTTGATTTGAGTAAAAACGTTTTATCACGCTCTTCCGTCCCTTTTCACGACATCATTTCGATAGATTGCAATATAGCAAAATCAATGACATTACACGTGAAAAGAAACTATATTCCCCGACAATTTAATTAGATGGTTGGCTATAGAAGCATTATGTAGACTAGACAATACTACGGGAAATACACGAGCGTTACTAACCCCATTTTATTTAAAGATAACTCCCGCACTACGAATAAAACCAGTGTCACGGAGGACTTTACAAACATACAAGAAACGGACACAAAGAATACCCAAACTGAAAATAACAAATTGTGGTTCACACAAAGTGTTCTTACATGTGGGGTTTGAACTCACTTAACAATCTTGAGCCACTAGGCCATCCGTGCAGTCCTCTGAAAACCTTTCATATTTAAACCTTCTTAAACGAAAGTGTGTAGTTAAAAAAAATATTAAAAATGTGAAAGCATATAATCAAGTTCTTAACCAAAATGTTTACAGTAAACATTATTTCTCTCTTTATTTTCATTTATCTAAGCAAGTATAGGTATCCAACCAAAATTGTGTATGCGCCCACTACAGTCCAGTTTGATATAAATCTTTACAATATATTAAGCAGCACTTTCCATTACTTTCTCTAAGATCATCGTCATTATAATATATAAACCTTCATATTTTTACCTCCTTAACTGTTAAATTACCTTACAGATAAGATCCTACTCACAACGCATGCAATACCAATGAAGTTTTGTGACTTGGCATGTACTTTAAAGACAAACCTTTAAACGCAGTTGCTTATACAGAGAACATTCAACTTTATACCTTATACGCTTGCATACAAGGATCAAGTTAGGTTTTAAAGTGCATATTGCGCTTTGCAATTATTACCGTTTGCTCGCCAAGGACGGTGAAAGTCGAGAGAAAGGATGTGCACCAATGACGTCACAGAACAAAGTAAGTATAGCTTATGTGCTTTGTTATAGATTCTATCCTCTTTATTCTAACATGTTAACGAATGTGATTTTTTATTTAATGTGTTGTAAATTTCACATTAAGGAGTTACTTTCCATGTTCGTCTATTTTGGACGAAAATGGAAAGTGAATAGTGAATAGTGAATGAAAGGACATTCATTATTTATGCACAAGACAGGAGATGCCAAGCCAACTCATAATAAAACTTTTATAGGTAAGGTGACACTTAACCCTTTAAACTATTATACACACTCAATGTTATAAGCGTCTTTAAGAGAGAAATCTAACATTTTACGCATACATACAGTCACGCCAGTTTTCCAAAGAGGTAGACAGAAACACGGTACAGTTCTAAGATTACATTTATTGTACCTAATTTTGAATGAGAGGTACTTTTTTAGAAACTAAATACATGGCTTTCATCTTGCAATTATTATTTAAAATCTAGTTACTGCATTTACTTTATATATTTTTACTGAATATAAGTCAATAATACTAATTGTTGATAATAACGTATAAAACGTTATAATTCCTGTATATAGTAGGTATATTTATACAGAGTCAATTAATTTAATATGAATCACTGGAGGCAGCTATTTTTAAACAAGGAAAATCTGTTTCACAAAAGATATTTTTATACGGAACCGCTGGAATTACTGGCATACGTTTTTATTCAGTCAAAGGTAATTTCGAAAATAATTATATATTCTGGATCTCCAGGCTCCACGTGAGTGACTTGTGATTGTTCAGTTGTAGATATATTTCATAGGTGGCAAGCATGAACTTTAATCACTGATATTAATTTTGGCCTGCTGAACCACGCGAGCCAGGCGGGTTGGGATAGAGCTTGTATCAAGCGGGTTTGGATGTCGTAAAAAATCCCTCCCGTCTCAGGACCAGAGTGCCACACCGTGTGGTTTTGGTCGGTTCGATTCCGACTCATCGCTCCGCCGCAAACACCGCCCGAGTGAAGGCACGAGGGGGTGCCCACAGACAACAAAAAAAAGATGTTAATTAATGATTTGTTCCATGAATAGGTCAGATACTCTGCATTCTTAATCCGTCTCCATGCGGTGACGGATTAAGAATACACCCATTGATTGATTCTATGTGTGTAGAACCAATCAATGGGTGGCAAACGTCATATTTAACTATTAATTTTAAGAAAAAATAATAATTGATTTAATTGTATTATACTAATAATAATTTATTTTATGAAAAATCAAGAATTTTGCAAATTTACCGAGCCAACACAGTTAATTAAAATAATTTCAATAAATGACTGTCCAAAAGCCATTTTGAGAGTTAAAAGTGAGACTAAACGAAGAAACAAATTTTAAAGATTGTGTCATTTTTGAATGGCATCATCATCTGGACATAGGCCTCTCCAATCGCACGCCACTTAGTGCGATCCTCGGCTCGAGCGGGAGGAGCTGTATTTGATTATTGAATGTAACGATTTTAAATCAAACGTAAGCGGTGGGTGTATTCATAGCCATAATATATGTCACATATCGTGATTATTAATCAATATAGTGCAGGAGACAGGTTGCCCGACAGATAACCTAAACGAAAACGCGAACGCATTGATAAAGATAACACCGCGAGGCGCTACGGGCGCGGGCCTTTCGCGCTCGAAGCACAATCGTTAGATAAACATATGGGTCACTGAACCGACCCAGTTTCATTCGAGAGCGCACACGATGGGCCCGTGTGCGCGTTTTAGTCAAAAATTCACACAAACGTAACACTTCAATCGACGCACACTACCGCACATACGACACACACTTGATCGTGAACACCCTACAAACAGTACCTACTACGAATGAACTCACACAATTGTCGCTCTAAATATCACTGACCAAGACCAATTACACATCATTATTTTTTTCTCTATCTTTGAAGCAGTTTGTATTTCAAAATGTCAAAATGTTAATCCAACTGCTGCAGAACTTTCTGAGTTTTTGAAGCGTTTGTGCACCTCAAAAACACAATTCATCATTTTATCTACTTAAAAATATGGATATTAAGAATTTCAAGTTCGATCCTCGCCCTGAACTTTAGTAATAAATAATATTGGAAAGAACCAGAGGACATCAAATATTTTTCAAATTCACGTCCACTGTCATATGAATTTTTGTGAGGTACTAAAGTATCTTTTCTAAACAATAAGGTTTCATTACAAACCAATCGAAATTCTTTCAAATACAAAAAAAAATCAGAAAAAAGTAAGAGTTATACAGTACCGGATACTGTTATATTTATAATTTAAGAACCTGGAGCTATCTTTAGTGTTAAAAAGTATAGAATATCACACAAAATCATTCAATACTCAATCAGTATGCAAAACTCAAATAACAATGAAGTTAATTTGATACTTTTTACATCGACAAAAATAAGCGGTACAAATTTCGAAAGTTACATGGTCAATGGTTTCCAGTGGGCCTTGGCCATGACGATTGCCATGTTGTCGAAATATCATCGGACTTTTTAATGTCAATTTGATGAATTTTAATCCTTTTACAAAAACTGTAAACAGCGGCAAATTAAATGTCATTATTTTTTATTACGATACTTTACGCTCGTTACCGTAAATCTACGTGTAAAAACAGTAGATGGAACAGGTGAACGGGTTAGATGATAGTTTTAATTATTAATTAGTAGTATAAATTTATATTCATATAACTGTAATAAAAGTTCTAATTTTCATAAGACAAAGCAAGCACCTTGCAGCTTATCAAATAACGGTTTCCCTTTCAAATAAATAGTTCTATTTTTTGTCAAAACCTTCTTTATTGTTACAAAATTTTAGGAAGTATAAATAACGAAACAAATGGAATTGAAAGTACAGAAATTATGACGAAGACCAAATTGCTATTTAAAGTTGATGTCGTAGTCTGATAAGCCAAGTGAAAACAATGTGAGTTTGTTACCAGTGACTGCAATACTTAACTCAACTAGCAGATACTGCAGTTAATATAAATAAATATATAAATAAATAAATAAATATTTTCGGACATTTAACACACAACGCCATCTAGTCCCAAACTAAGCAGAGCTTGTATTATAGGTACTATACCACTGATATAAATACATATACACTTTTTTTTGTAAATACATTCATATCATACATAGAAAACACCCAAACTCCAAAACAAACATTTGTAGATCATACAAACATTTGATCCGACCTGGGAATCGAACCCGAGACCTCAAGAACAGCAGTTGCATACACTACCCCTGCGCCACCGAGGCAGTTTAACTATAAATAAATATATAAAAATATTACTTTAATCTATCTTTGCTAATTCGCTGCAAATTTAGTAGTTGAATATAGTATCGTTAAAATATAACCATGGTATCATCGTTGAGGTTACGTATCTATATAAATATTAACAATATAGTCAAACCACTCGTAGGGTTTAAGATTTAAATTTAACTTGCTATTTTTGGTGATAGCCTATCATGTTTCTATACCGTTTTCTTAGCACGTGTGTCCTTATGATTAAAAATTTATTATTAATACTTTTAAATAAATAAATGGTTTTTTATGTGTAATTTATTTAGTTAAGTTTCAAAACAACATGGTATTGTTTGCATTTATTTTAAATTGTTATAATAAAGTTGACTATACAATCTATGTCAGCGTGCGTGTATTTTTTATAGAATAGTTTGCAAACGAGCAGACGTATCTCCTGATGGTAAGCGATTACCACCGCCCATGAACACCCGCGACATGCGTTGCCGGCCTTTGGGGGATGGGGAGCGGGGAGCAGGATTATTGGAGGGGTTGGGATATATCCGGTATCCTTACTCACTCGGTACAACACGGCACATGCGCTATTTCACACCGGTTTTCTGTGAGGCCGTGGTATCTTCGATGCCGAAACGTGGTTCTCCCAAGGTATATTTATTTATTTAATTTCTTGACATATATATTAAATGTAAAACTATTTAGGAGCAAACACCGTGTGTGTGCTATGGTCTATTACTATACATATGTATGTACATATGTATATCCTAAAACCGAACCCTTAACTCATTAATGAGCTACTAAGTGATCAAACAATACAAAATATAACATTAGGTTATTATAACTAATTTAAATGAACTGGTAACGTTAAAATTGTAAGGGCATAAGTTATATTTATTTATTTGAAGAGTTTTCATTTACATCTAAGAAATTGTGTAAGTTTGTGAGGTAACGATAGTAGTAATTTAATTACATAATCTGCTTTATTTATTTTATAACCGTCGTGTCTATGCATGATAAAATAAGTAGGTAGGTACTCATGAATATTTCATTAATTGTTTACGCCCTTATCGGTAGTAATAGAAAGGCAATCGTATGACACATGATATATATACTTCTAAATATGTAAAGTATAAATACGAATTAAAAAAGTAAGGTAGCCTACATTTATATTAAAGCAATACTTAAACAAAGTAGAATAGGTTGGCTGGTTGGTTAGGCAAATCTGTTTAAATAAGCGGCAAAAATGTGTTATCACTAGAACAATATAAAAGTATTATGCCACTAGAGGGCGTTACTGGCAACACGTAGACAAATTCAATATGGCCGCTCATTGAACCATATTATCTGTCTAAATTTTAATGAACTATAAATGAAAAGTAATCTTAAATACACAGAATAACAACATTATATAATTAGCTACAATGCAACTTAACATATTTGTAGAAGCCAAGCTTACACACAATTTTTAAGAATTATTTTTACAACATTATAGTAAGCCAACAGTAAGATTTAAGACGAATGATAAGAAAAAAACAAAATTGTATATAGGTAGGACAAAAAGATAAATAAAAACGGTAGTAATTTTGGACGCCGGTAAATCAGATAAGGTATTGTAGCGGTAGTAAAAACAGATAATATAGATATAAAAATATAGTTTAAACCAGTAAAAGTTAAAACAAGTCTAGATGGATACTATGAATCACAAACAGGTATTTGATGTCTGTGTTATAAATAAATAGGTATAGACTTTCAGTTTTAAAGGAAAAACACGTGTTTTACGTGCAGTGTGTGCGTGGCGGTCTATTTTTATTAAATAAGATAGAATGTAACGACGAGACTGCAAAGTGCATGCCAACGTGAAAAAATTACATAAAAGCTGTAACAAGACGTACACAACGTCATCTCACCATAAAACATTTTGTTCAATAGCCCTTGTCGTCCGGTCAGCTTTATCGAGTTTGTGTCCATTCAAAATCAACGGCCAAAGCCGGACCGTTCAAAGATTAAACTATTCAATCGTTTTCATAAAACAGTTCATCACTGAAACGTGTCATAAAGTAAGGTAGGCAGCGACGACGGTAACGCCAGTGGTACTGGTCGTACACACGGGACGAACGAGCGTGCAACGGAGCGGGAGACGCGCTCGCGGTTGGCACCCGCACGGAAGTAGGTTAGTAACTAAAGTTTTGTTTGCGTGAGGCTGCGACGCGGTGCACTCGGTTCGCTAGTGCTGGCGCGCGGTGCGGCCCGCGGTGCTGGCGCGTCGACACGGCCCACCGACCCCGCACTCGCCTCGTCCCCGCGGTCCCGCGCATCTTTCACTTTCGGGCTTCATGCCGACCGGCGGGCGGCCCGCCCTCACACGCTAATTGTTGCGCCCCTATGAAACAGTACAGTTAACACTACTTTTCTGACGTCATTCATTCATAGGTACTCTAAATACTTAACCGAGAAGTTTACTGAAACTTCGAAATTTTCTTATGACAAATAATTTTCAATCCATATGCTATTAATGAACCTAATTAGTTGGTTGCGTAGCATAGAAGATCATAGATTAAATCAATTAGATTTTGTTAATCAGGACTGTTAGTACTTTCTGTAACAACTGCATGTATTTGTATGAAAATAATTGTTAAGGTTTTGGTATTTAGTTGTATGCGTTGACTTTGACGTCGACGTCGAATCTTAAAACTTTAGGGAGGCAACCGATGGCAGATCATATGACAGTGTCATGTGTTGCTGTTCCTAAATGAAAAGTTCTTATTAAACTTGTCTGTTATATCTTTTAAATTCGTACAAATATACATATACCTACATACTAATATAAATAGCTTAGGACTAGTATTGGATGCACAAACTGATATCACTTCTGTACCTGACAGTGAGTAGTCAATAGAACCCTAGTGTCGGTGTCTCAGCACCGTACGGTGGGGTCGCTCACGGTACATCACACGCATTCGCTGAACGCTCATTGTTGTTGGTTATGTAAGGCGGAGGCCGCGTCGATGCCGCTGCGCTGCTTCGAGTCAACGAACGGCATTGACATGCGGCCGCCTCCCGCTATTGGCCGCCACTCCGCCGCCCGCGCATCTCTCACCACCCCGCGGCGCCCCACGTCGCTGCTGAAACCAGCAGCTGCGAAATTGGGTCACGAGCTCCGAGCCACCTCACGTACACACCGCCCATTTAACAGAGACCTCTGACGTGCGCACGATTCCCTCTTACTCAATACATGCTCGTGGTGAGCGACAGGCTCCGAAGGTCTCGTATAACTGGTGGTGTACTTGCAAGACGACAAATGAAATAAACCTTCTGCTGTTTAAAATAGCTATGTATTTCGACATGACAGATCGGACGCGGAATCACCGTACATCCAGCAGAGGACCTTGAATTCTATCATCTTTACGTTACTACTTACATACATGCGCCCAATGTATATACATTGTAATATTGATTTGGTTGTTCAATAAACGTGTTCGATATTTACAATGTATCACTTATTGGCTATTATTATATATCTAAAAAAAAACTAATGTGCTATTAAAAACCGTAATACCTTATAATACGTATTTCACTAACAGAGTAATTTAGAGAGACCTGCTTTATACAAACTTATTTAAAATTTTGGCCTATTTTAATTTACTAAGGCTTATGTGTGTTATTTATTATAAGTGTTCTTTATAAGAGTGGTTCTATCTATTTTATTTATTATCAGATCTAAATATGCATTGTACAGTCAAGGTTAATTATATCAAAATGCAAGAATGAAACGTGCTTGTTTCGCAAAGTACATGAGGTCAACATTGCGAAAACAACGTGCTAAAATTTCTTGTTTGAGAGTTTCTGAGTTACAGGAAAATTGCACCGCGAATATTATAAAAGAAATAGTATCTATAGTTTCTAATATCAATGCATGAAAACGGAGAAGGAAAACAGCACTGCGCCGGCATCGAACGCTCGAGTCAACGAACGTCATTGACAAACTAGATTATACTATTTTCTGTTCTCTCTTGCAAGCAATAAAGTTCATATTTTATTGGCACATTCACCCTGCCTAGCCTTGGCTCCTACTGGCCTGGCTGACTTAGACATTCTATCTACTTTTACGAGTACATTAGCGAAGGCTCCAGTAGTGTTTGGTACTTATACATAGAGTTCTTAGATGCAATAAGCTTATCGCAAGCATCAACCTATCCTTATGTAATGTTCTAATTCGTAAAAACAATAATTGAATTAGTGTCTTTAACGCTTACCTGTTGTTCCACTTGTTAGGTAACGTCACAGTTATCGCATGTAGAGTTATTATGCACACGCGCATAGAGGTGTCAAATAGTTCTCAAAAAATATTGTAGATTTATATATATATATTATTTTTACTAATAATTGTATATATATATATAATTCTGATACGGATGAAACAAATTTTACCGTGGGAGAGCCACGATTCGGCATGCATGGGCCGGCTCGACCGGAGTGATACCACAGCCTTACAGAAAACCGGTGTGGAACAGCACCAGCACTGCGTTTTACCGAGCGAGTGAGGACACCGGAGTCCTATAATGCAACCCTTCCCCTCATTCCCCTCCCCATCCCCCAAAGCCGGCAACGCACTTGTGACGCCACATGCATGGGCGGCGGTAATCGCTTACCATTTTTAACAGGCGATACGTCTGCTCCTTTGCCCCTATTCTATGAGAAAAACGATTTTAAAGGTTTTCTATTTAAAAGTTAGGCAGAAGAAAATCTTCCATCATATGTTGTTGAATATTTTCTTTTATAATTGTTTCTGAAGTTTAAAATTTTGTCTAAATACGTAAGCTATGCGTTTGTATATAAGATAGGAAAATAGATACAGAACACATCGGCCTTGTGAGTTAATAATGTATGTGTTTACAAAAGTACAGACAAACTTGAATATATTACACTTGAAGCAAATGTAATCAAGAGTCTGCATTGAAAAGTTGATCAGTCAGGGTCAAGTTAATATTTATAATTAATTAGTAGTCTGTAGCAGTAATTAGCTATTGTTAAACCGAAGACCGGTTACCTAACAAAGCAATCAAGCATGGAGACCAAGAACTACATATTTTGAATAAAATTTGCTGTTTGCAGTAGGAGTAACATTGCCAATGGAAATATTAACCATGCTGAAAATATGTAGCTGTGTGTACGCTCCCTACATTTACACGGATATGTAATGCAGAACCTTGTTTGTTAGGGAGCTAGTAGTATCTGATAACCTTCACTACAATAGCTGAAGCCATCTATTAAGTTTATACAAGAAGGGAAACCCAGCCACAAACAAAAAAGGTATTTGCCTATTCATAAACCACCGCTTTAACATCAATATAATAAATGAGGTAAATTGTTATTAATAGGTAGAAGCGGAGGGGTTATGCAATGGTCCCAATTTTCCCTGAAAGTAACTTTACCTGTTATTGTAACAGAAATAATACACACGATAGATTATTTCTCATGTGCTATTTGGATTGTTAATGTTTATTAACCTTAATTTGATACAATAAAATGGAAAATAGTGGCAAATGAGATGCTTAATAAAGATCGAAGTTCTCAAAATGCTATTAATTTTAAGTTTCTTTCATATTTTATATTATGTACATCGTTCGAACAATATCTTTATGTTATAAATTATCATACATACACATCTATTTATATATTATAAATTTCTGCTTGCGATTTAGCCGGTGTATATTTTGGATAAATTTAGATATCTACTTATATACTTCTGTTTATCAATTCCACAAAATACACACATATATAACAAATTGTAAATAGAACATTCTAAAAGTAACCAATTTTTTTTCTGTATAAAATTGCTTGTAGAAATTGTATGTATGTATAAAATTTTACAAATATTTTTATGTTAATCGAGCTGACCCAGTGAACTTCGTACCCTATAATTTTCTTCTATAAAAATCTTGTCTTGACAATAACAAACGCCTATAACTAAGAATCATCCAATTTGGTGCAGTCAATCAGAAGTTATACGCTTACATACATTTAAGTGATTCTATTTTATTTATATAGATACGCATCAGTTACATAATAATAATTATTTGAAAAAAATAATTGAATTGTCAAAATCATCAAAGATCGATGAAAAAGATGAAAAGGACCGAGACATACTACTATCAATCTTTAAACCATACACCTTTACTGCAATACTATTTTATAAAAGTATGGAACTTTGACGAATCAACCAAATATTTAAGTTGATATGCTAACTGAAAACCAGTCACTTAACTACTTAACAGTTTAACTAGTTGATGGATTTTCCCAAGTGTAAAGAATTCCACCCTTGCTTACGTAAGGGGAATGAAGTGCATCGAGCTTATACTTAGGATGGTATGTAACCGCCCTAGTTTCGGGGTGCGCAGGCTGCAACGGGTGAAGGAACGTCATTGACCCACCTAGTACCTGCGCGTTACCCCACCCCGCCGTCCTCAGACCATACTGATAAATATAGCGATCTGCGGGAATATGGCAATGAAACTGTTGTGTACGTAGATAGTATACGTACTACACTGGAGAGGTGAGTGCGTCAAATTGCATACGTCGACTTAAAATCAATACGTTTCGGACATGCGACTAGTTGATTGACCTGTATCTCTATGATTTATTTAACTTGATTCACTTTATAATACACACTTATTTTTATTCAAATGATTTTGATTTAACTGCTGTAAATTATTTTTTACTTATTTACGTGGTACGTTTCCTTTAAAATCTAGATGCAATAAAAGTCTATATATTGTTGTTACTCAAAACCGAATGCTTCTAAAATGGACTGCATAGAGCATTGAACGATATTTGTGTCTAAGGTTACCTATTCATGTAAAAATATGCACATCTAACAAAATGTATTAACATATAATCATTCGATCACTGTTTCTCCATACAAATACAAAACTTTTCATAATACATAGTCAGTTGAAAAATAGCTATTAATACTACATCGAGGTAAACATAACAGGTATAAATTGCGATCGATGCATATTAGAACGTAAATGATGCATTCATTGGTATTTCGAAAGGTTAGTAACAATCATCATAAATTTCAAACGCAGGGGTGGGTTTTAGTCCCAGGTCGAGAGGAGTGAGGGACGGCCGGGAGGAGGAGGGATGCGAGGCCAGCACGTGCGGGTTGCAACCGGGTGAACGAACGTCATTGACCCACCTCGGGCCCTACTTCCATCGAGGCGATAACACCCCCGCTGATACGTTTGCTAGCTGAGGTTCGTTTGTGTGTCGTTGTGTCACTAATAGCAATATTGCGATTTGCAATATGAGTATATGTTTGTTTATGTCCTCCTCACTACGTCTAATAATGGAAATAATTATACAATAAACTTGCGTTTGCCCGTGGCTTCGCTCGCGTAGTAGATATTTTCGTACCTTATTATACCCCCTTAGGGTTGACCTTTTTAAAATTCATTTTTTAGTGCTCATTTACGTTATATAAAGAACCTACATGCAAAATTTCAGGATTCTAGGTTCAGCGGTTTGGGCTGTGCGTTTATCTTAATCAGTTACCTTTCTCTTTTATATATAAAGATATATAAGGCTAAAGGGTTTATAACATTTCTTTGCTGAGGAATACGAATAACAATTTGCTAGGTTTTTGAAGCATAAGTAACAAAAACTAAATATAATTGATATAATTGATTCATGTTGTCTTTGCAGAGAAGATCAATTGCAATGACATATTTTTTCTCTCGGTATAGTAGTGGTGCATAGTGCCAATGTCAACTACACTTAGTAATGGAGGTAAAACGCAGCAGGTTTCTGCTCTAATCTCAGCATTATTGTACTATAGTTTCATAATAAATGTGCAAAATGCTTAGTAATCGTTTATTACTATATCGATTGAACTCTATGCTTCTGATTAATAAATTGTGAAAAAATAGAATATTATACAGGAAAATTAGATTAATTAGAAGATCTCCCACAACGAGAACACAACAATCATGGTATCTTTAAAATGTTATTAGTTTCTGATAAACAGACTTATCACATTTGTATTCTAACCTACTTAAAAAAGAGGAGGTTCTCAAATTGATACGTTTTTTTTTAAAGATTGTTCTCCTAATTGACCTTCAGATATTTTGAGGTACGTGTAAAGATAAAATATTAAAATTCACATAATTCATATTTCCATAACTATTTAGATGAAGATTTATTTTTCAACATATTTCGCTTGCATCTACAAGATAATATTTTAGATCAAAAATGTTTATATAGAACAATATTCTTTTCATATATAATTTATATATTATGATTTTGTCTTCGTTTTATTTACATATAACAGTATTAACAAACTGTCTGCATTGAGATATGCTACAAATTTACCTTGAACATATTTTTTAGGTTGATTGTGAAAAAATATTAATTTTAAAATTTTCTAGAATTTTCTAAGGTGGTGTTAACGACTTGGTGGAGGTCCACTGCACCGTAGTTCTACTTCCGGCCTCGACAGGGCGATCAATACGTATCGGGGAACGAACTCCTGACCTCGAGCTCAGAACTGGGGCGCCGCGCAAGCGCTACCACGCCAACACCGTCGGTGCATCCTCGCTACACTCCATTTTGAATTGCTAATTTTATCTCGAAATCTGCTTTACTATGTTCGATAGCTGAATACTTTATTATCTATATGATGGATGTTGGTTTAATAATGTTTTAGGTAAATTTAGTGACATGAGTGAATGTAAACAATACGTCGTAAGGGCAATCTTTGAGTCATATTTTTTTTTTAAATGAATGGCTACTGATGGTTGGGAGGGCAAAAATTTTATCATATGTCTCTTTACCAGCGAAGAATAGGATTTTTTATGGGATAACGGGCAAACGAGCTGACGTATCGCCTGATGGTAAGCGATTACCGCCGCCCATGGACATCTGCAACACCAGCGGTGTTACAAGTGCGTTGCCGGCTTTTGGGGGGATGGGAAGGAGGATAGGGATGGGGGAAGGGTTTGTGTATGGCCTCCGGTGTCCTCACTTACTCGGTGAAACACAGCGCAAGCGCTATTTCACACCGGTTTTATGTGAGGTCGTGGTATCACTCCGGTTGAGCCGGCCTATTCATGTCAAAGCGTGGCTCTCCCACGGCAAAATAATCTATTCTATGGCATAAGGTTGTTTATACCTAATGTTAGAACTTTGGTATATGAATATGACATTCAAATATCAACACCTATCCTATCTTGAAAAATGGTTAAAATATTTAGTTAGTACAGTCTCTCTAAAGACTTTAATTAAGAGTTTAAGTTATCTTAGTAGGAGACATTTACAATTTTAACAAATAGTTTAAAGCTATTTATTAAAGTTGTAGCATTCGACATTTGGTTATTTCTTCTGAATTTATTATAATTGTTATAGATTCGTTTAGTATTTGGTAATTTACATTGAGCGCAGCAACATAAATATAGGACAGCGCCATATACCGAAGAAACATAGAACTACGGAGTATCGAAGAAAACTAAGCAACTACCAATCCTGCATCGCGCATTAGAAGTTCTCGCGCCGATTTATATATATA
>PKRV01002130.1:1211149-1240178 GCA_003709505.1 Hyphantria cunea
ATATAACTTCGGAACACCAACCGTTGGGCAGTGGCCCGCCAGACATGATCACCTCGCCTGGTCGGAGGATCCTCCCTTTGTGTTGGAGGGACATGATATCCGTTCCTCCACAGTGTTATATTACAAGGTATAATGTTAATATTAAATCAAATCCCAGGTTTCATTGCGTATTTAATACTTATTTTAACTCAAGGTTCCGCAGCCGTATTTTTGCTTTTAGTTCTAATGGCGCAATACGTACCGCGAGATTTGATCCAACAAGATAGTAGTCGATATTAACTCCGCTGACCTTACAATAATAAGTACGTGCACTAAACAAAGCGACTAGTTCGCGCCAACTTCTATAATTAAAATTTGAACATATCATTTTTAAAACAATTTAGACAACAAACAACAGTCTTCTAAAAGCATGCGTATATAAAATAGCAGTAATGTTAGTGCTCAACGTGTAGTTTAAATTTTAAGACCTGGGCCTTTGAATGCGGTCCTGTTGCAATGCCAAGGTGACTGCCAAAAGACGGAGTGAGGTCAAAGCCCAATGTCAGGGGCCCTAAGAATTTTGTCTCCACTGCATTTTAATGATACATTCAGACAATTAATGGTCGGGCTCATTCATCGTGCCACTTAATCAGATGCTGTTTCCCGCGTATAAGTCTTTACACACTTTAGTGATTTGTTTGTATAAATACGTATGAAAAAGACGCTACCCGCTTTTGTATCATATGAAGCTGTTTAATGTAATTAATGATAGTGTTTGTTTTTTTTCTATTTCCTGCAATAGGAATGTTCCTGTGCTGCGGAGGACTTGACAGCATAGCTCAGAACAGTGAGAAATTTGTTGGAGAGGTTCCTTTTGTGAAACTACTTTTTGATGCTGTATCAGGCGTAGATTGCGCCCTTAATGGGAGCAATCAACTCTGGACAAAAATACAGTAAGGAAAAGAAAAATTTGAACAATTCCGTGTAAGCACAGAATCACACACACAGGCACAGAAAAGAACAATAGTAAGTCGAAACCTCCTTTCTAAGACTATGACAAGAGCATGTCGAAGGTTATTGATGACCCAAGTCTTTGCTACTGGTTTTCATAATTTAATGCATATGTACATTTCAGAGTCCTGATCATTATAGAGATTTCCATTTGAAGTCCTTCTGAGTGCAGCAGTCATGCGATGCTCTACTTTAGAATATCCTCTTATTGGTCAATGTGGTATTCAAAGTTTTCTGACTAGAAGTCAGGTCATGACAAACTTAGAACAATCCGTGGGAAAGCCACGCTTCGGCACAAAGAGCCGGCGCGACTGGAGTAATAACACGGCCTCTCAAAAATCCGATATGAAACAGCGCCTGCACTGTGCCCCCCCGAGTAAGTGAGGATACCGGAGGTCTATACCTAAAACCCCCCTCCGACCCCTCAAAAAAAATCTTGTATAATTCTAAAAATGCTTTTTAAGAAAAAATTTTTTAATACTTCCATAATATAACATAATACATCCTTCTAACGTAAAAATTTTAATAAAAACATCTGTAAACTATAATCCTACTTAAATACATACGAAAATTTTTGTCGACAAGAAGTTTAAATAAATTACCCAAATAAATGCGAAACGTTTTTGCATGACAACACCGAAGTAGTTGCGGATGTTATACTGATTCTTTTGACATCAACACGCTATTTAAATTATCTCATTGTTACACATTTAATAAATGAGACACTAAAGTCCGTAGTACAAAAAACAATTGCCTTACCTATTTTTACTGGTACATTTGTTTTCTAGCATTCACATTCTATTTACTTTTTAAAGATTTTGTAAATATTTTCATATTTAGAATAGAATAGTGTAATTAGGGTTAAGAGTACATGTAAAATTAAACAGTCATGTAATGTGATATTTTTGTAACATCAACAAAGTCATTAGAACACAATAGTATTTTCACATTTTTTATTTTCAACAGTAAAATAAAATGTATTATTTATCCATGCTTAAGAATGACATCGAGCTTTATTTAAAAGATTTATCACAAATGTTCCGAAAACCAAATGCATGCAGACAGATTCGTAAAACTGTTAAAGCCTAAACAACTTATTCAAACTGAAATATTTTTACTGAGTATACCTTATTACTGTGCACTTTCAAATGTCAGTAGTATAATTAATATTAAATAAATAAATAAATAAATAAAAGAAACAAGGCACTAGAAAAACAAACATAAAATGGTTTTATATTTAAAGAAGAAAAAAATACGTAGTTTTAGTTAATAATTTTTGCTAATTAAATAAATGCGTGTGCGTTTCAAAGCACTTTAGTTCTACAAAACCTCCTCAGTCGAAACTCTATAATATAATTTGAAAATGTAGAGAAAGTGTTAGAGAAATAGCCGAGCTACGTATTAGAGAACGGCCTTGAAAGGTTTCTGTTTACGCACCCACGTAACTGGGGCAGGGAGTCAGTGCACCTTCAAGGAATCGCCATGATATTAAAATAATCTTTGTTATTGTTACACTATTATATTAGTGAGTGTAAAAACGACTTATGTACCTTTATCATAACACTGATAAGATTTTATTCGATGAATCACTGTCATCAAAATAACATTTTACAAGGTAGTTAGGATTAGTTAAAATTTTGGGCACATAGTCGGGTTTATAACCGGTATAAATAGATAAATAAAATACTCTTTATTTACACTTATTTTATACACAAGTGTGATACATAAATACATACAGAAATATAATATATAAGTAGCGGCCTTATTGCTAAATACAATTAATAGTAGTAATAAGAAATCAGCATCTTTCAAGGTGAAAGTCTGAGAGTCCCTTGTAGTTTTGTCTGGCTTTGAACCCTCACAGCCCTGTATTGGAGGGTTCTGGATTAGGCTACAGGTGCGAAAAGATGATCGAGTTATATCTCACCTTCTTTATGTGTATGATTTAAAACAACTTGGCGCCACTAAATTACAATTTACAGCGTTACTAAACGTCACTGAAAACTTAAGTAGTTCTATCAAGATAGAATTTAGTTTAGAAAAGTGTGTAGTCATGTATGTAAAGAAAAGTATGATCATAGTATCTGAAGGAATAAATTTCAGATTCTACAAAACTCGAATCTCTATCTCTATGTAGTTTGTTGTATGTACTCGTAGAATGTAGTACTGAATCTACAGATTCAGTACTACATTCTATAACCTAAGAGGTTCACGTTAGAAGGCTGGATCAAGAGTCTTATGTAGAAGGCAGTCCTTCTTGAGAAGGCTCGTATCGTGAGGAGGTTCCTGTCTATAGAGCCCTAACCACCAGTTTCTTGGTCCCTGTACCCGAAGTCGGTGACCTATTAATTTTATATTTTTGAATATGTATTTTATTTTTGTTTTTATATATTTAAAAATGTAATGAATAGATATGTTAAATGAGTGAAAGTAATAAATATTTCGAACATCTAAGACACATTTAGTCCTGAACTAAACAGAGCTTGCATTATGGGTACTAGACAGCAAATACAATTAAACTATTTTTTTGTAAATACATACATATTATACATAGAAAACACTCATACTTTGAAATAAATATTTTGAAGATTATACAAACAATTGGTTTTACTCGGGAATCGAACCCGAGACCTCAAGCACAGCAGTCGCATACACTACCACTGCGCCACCGAGGCAGTCATTTCTTCTAGCCAACATCAAGGTGTAGCAAAATTTATGGTGCGACAATGATATTTAAAGAAATTAAGAAAATCTTAAAATATATATACACACACACACACACACACAAAATATATAAACAATACGCATTCTGCACATAAACAGAAGCACTTAAGTATATTACATATTAAGAAATACACATTTAGTCTGGGTACTCCTGTGTATTTTGAGAATCTAGTTCCAGTATGCAATGAATGCAAGACCTGAAAACCGTGAACATTAATGAATTTTCAAAATGGGCGTTCTTTTACAAAAAACGTGTTTTGTTTTTGTCACGCGAATCATGAAAGCATTAACCTGTTGTATCTAAAATTCGATTCCTAGTTCTTTACCAGATAACTAATTTATCACTTACAATTTTTGTATTACATTCCCACATACATAAGTGATATATGGCGTGAAATTGGAGGGACCTATGACCAGCTGTGGGCTGCGATAGGCCGAAGATGAGGATGATGAAGTGACATATGTAAATGAATGTACCTTTTATGTAACTTTGATACAAGTAGAACGATTTCTCTATTAGTCATGAGCTTCTTCAAACGCCGCGGTGCCAGTACGTGGGCCAGTGCATTTAATTTCTTCAAGTACATTTTTAGAGGTTCCCACGCATTAAACTTCAATGCCATCCACATAAGGTAGATTTTTTAAAACTACAAATGAATAATTAATTCAAAAAACTCGTTAACGGCTTAAACTTACCAAACAGCCTCACATTAGCGTAGCATAAATTTAGACATCCATATTGCTGCTAAATGCTAAATAAAATATCGCTTATCAAATCCAAAGGTAACCATAGAAACCACAGAGCCTCTCCCCAGATATCTTCAGCTCAACACCAGGAAGATGACCCCTCGAAATTTCGAAGGTCGTACTGTTATACACGTGCCGTCATTGATTTTGGGAGATCGTAGATTTGTAGGTGTGTTTGTATGTAGCAACGTAGCACCGTCGGCTGTGTGCTATGGCAGTGACAGTGGTTCGGGCCCCTTTTGACCTATTTTCTGGTCCCTTAACAACGGGACAGTGACGCGAACTTGCGCAACCACGGTTTATTTGGAGTTGTCACATAGTATCGTAATATTTACATTTTACATAATCAGAGGAAAAAGTATTTATTTGGGCAACGGCCCGAGTATAAGTATCATAAATGAACACTTGATAAACTTTAATATCTCTCATGTCAGTTAGCAATTAACATTTTCTTTTTTCCTAAGTGATTCTTGTCAAAATCCTTCAGTGTATGTTAGTTTAAAATATATAATTAACCTGGCTATCTCAGCATAGGTTTTATTTAATATGGGATTGAACGGCTCTGTGAGAAATGTGTCGAACTGCAAAAAAAAAACTGGCCTTTCCTATTGACCTAATGGAATATTTCTTTATTTGAGATTGATGTTATTCTTATTTATTATGAATGTCATTTTATACATAATCACAGATATTTGTAACCTTTAAATCCAGGCGAAGTTCATAGTTTCGGTATGCACCAGGATGCGTCCGGTCATTACTATAAAGATTTGCAATGGATTTGCCTGTTTGGACACTTTTAAATCATTGTTTTTAATTCTATATTTAGCAATAGTTAATTTTAATTAATATGTAACTATATTTATTACAATAATTGAGCTTTTAGGTTATAAAATTAGAGCTAAGCTTTACTCGAATGTTAGAATCTCTATGAGATTAGAATCTTCACCGCGTAAAAGACCTAATAACATTAGGAGTATCGAGTTGTGTTCCTGTTCACCACCTTGGTAGTATAAAAAGAAAATAAACACATAATCGAATATTATCCAACAATTGAATAGTAAATGATATGTATTCCATCATCTCTACATTGATTATTCAAACGTCCTCTTTGAACAAATTTATGAATAAATCATAATCGCATCTCTGAATCTAAAAATAACTCATGAATTAAGCTATGAAAGCGGAATGACGAGTTGTGTCTGAATAGGGCGGTGTGTTTGGAGGTAGTAGATTGGGCGGTCGTCTGGGGCGGGCGGCGGCGCGGCGGCGCGTTTCTATGGCAACGCTGCAGCCCGACGACGCACTGACCTAGTTTGAACCACCCGCCCAAATGTTAATGACCTCCAAAACCCAGGTCGAAGTTCACGCGTTACACGGGTAAGAGATCTATCCATGTACTACGTATATTGTTACAGGTCAAACCATATATTGATCCGAAAAATTTTAAAATTGAATCTAGGTTACATTGAAATAATTAAGTTTCTATTTATTTCACGCACGAAATTTCTGTACCTATAAATGCTAGTAATACTAACATCAACGTAAGGTTGCCGCTTTTAATGTTAAGTTTTGTGAATTATGTCAAAGGAACAATTTGTTTAAAGTTACTAAGATGCAAGTTTATGGCTTTGAATAGCTTTCTACAATCAGTAACGCCTTAAGTCTCTTGTATTATCAGCTAATATTTTGTTTTGGCTACGTGACTTAGCGTTGAGGGATGTCATTTCCATACATTTGTTAGTTTTCTAAAGGATTATCCTTTATGTATGTTGAATCTCAACTTGGCTGGGGAGCATGCCATTTATTATACTGTTTATGTAATTCCGTTACAATTGGTTGATTAGTTAAGACGAAAGACTTTACATATTTCATACACGGCACTCTAATTCCGATCTTACCAGAGCGTAACTTACCTACTGAGGATTACATACCTAAATATTTATAATATCATATAAAATATAAAAGCAATTTCTTTTAATTTGTGGGAATCGAACCCCATCCTCCGAATTAACGGTAAGAGCCAGTACAGTCAAATTTTAACACACTCGTTAGGGACTCACACAGTGTATTATTGTAGTGGAGTAAATTCACGATCTAGTAAAAAGTGGTGAGTTTCAAATGCAATCAGCTCAAATCGGCTAGTAATTTGTATCATACCTCTTAATAATACAAAGTTACCCTTGAAACTGTCTTATTTTTAGGCACAAAGAGGCAAAGTTGCACTTTTTTAAATGTTTTGTCTTCGCGTTTGTTTATTTGACAGTTGAATTCGTTTATTAGTTGCTGCCATTAGCTGTATGTGATGTCTGTTAACTAATAACTAATAAAAAAGCACTTATTTTGGCTTTTCAAAAAAAGGTCGTTCACACTATGCGGATGTTTGCCAATTGTGTGCCAAACTGTTTAATTGCCTGGTGGACTGAATTTTGGTCATATAAGTAGAGTACCACTTCGGGATATTTATTTCCTGTCCGTCTTCGTGTATATAATTTAGATGGGTATAGATTTTCAAACTTATAGGTTTAATCCTATATAAAAATAAATACATTTTTTTACGATAATTTTTAATAAAATTATTTTTTATTATCGTATCAAAAATGTAAATTAATTTTTTATTGAACATAATAACAAGATACAAATACAATAGTACGGTAATAGCTGCAGTAGTAAAAACTGTATTACTACTATTAATGCCCACTTCCGGATATTATTTTTATGTTTTTATTATATATATAATTAAAACCTATTTTTAATCTGTACCAACAGTACAGATTAAAAATAAGTTTTTAACCTATTAAATTTATTTTTACTTAAAAGAGTGATATATTTCTTACTATTCATAACTAGTGCCTCAATAATTCTTTTATAAGTATAGCTTAATTCCCAATCGATAATATTTAACGCTTACATCTTTTTTATTTTATGCTAACATGCTAAGTTTTCTAATTTATGGCAAACAACTATTGTAAAAGAAGAGGTTCGTTGAGGAGAGTAGTTGAGTTATTTTTAATATATACTATTAATCAAATATGTAGTCATGAATGTAAAAATGTATGTAATATGTTTAAGAAAATACGTTTTGTCGCACGCCCGCAGCAGTCATGCGCCTATCCCCTGCAGATTAAATTTCATCTAAATTAAAACATTAGACGTATTAATATACATGATGCACACATGTACAATAAATTCCTAGTCGAGTTCATACTTGTGTGTTAGTACACGTAGCCGAAAGGAAATTGCAAATAATTTTAGCTCATTACAACGACTGCGCCTACATGCTAGTGTGGTCTGTGCATGTATACGAGATCTACGCAACCACATACATAGGATAGTGACAGAGGGCACACAAAGACGAGTGTAATCGAAGGACTACTCTATGTCGCATGCATTACAGGGCGCGGTAGGGTTGATACTAACCTAGTATATAGCTTTTATTTTGACGATACTATAACGAAAATAAACACGTAGTTTTTAAATAAGACCAATAGCCACTATGAATGAAGAGACCACACTAGTGAAACTTTCGCCATTTCTAAAGAGGAACCATGCTTCAAACGGTGTGAAAACTGTTCATAGCCCAGTTGCACTCGGTGATTAGATACAATCATCGAGGGTCAGCAACGACGGCGCGGTCAGTACCTGGATGGGTGACCGCTGGTGGCATGTTACCATGAGCCTCTCCGTGATTCGGAGGTCACGTTAAGCAGTCGGTTCCGGTTGTTATCATACGATAACAGCCGTGAAGCCTAGTTGGAAGCCTTCGAGCGGTTTAAAAACATCATACGTAGCCACAACGTATTCTTGCCAGACCCCAACCCGCACTTGGCCAGCGTGAGGACGTATGGCCTTAAACCTCTCCTGAGAAGAGAACCGAGCCCAGCAGTGGGACATTATGAGTTGTTGATGAAATAGCAGTCTCACATACCATACAAGAGGGAAGAAAAAAGGTACAGAAGCATCTCAACAAGCCATGATATTGTATGTCACCATGCCACAATGTTACATTATCTGCATTCGCAATGAGTTTTAGATTATGCTCATGCTCTCTTCTATCAGGCAAAGTAGACTCACTTTGGCCGATACATAAAATATAATCTATCTTATCTTGTTTCATCTATGGTGGAATGTGGAATGAAATTTCAGATTGCATTAGAGATTCTTGTTCTACATTTGACTAAGGGGTTCTTCACAATTGGCAGTGCCGCAAGCAGCAGCCCTTAAATGTGGCTAGATCTTACGGTCATAACTCATACACGAACATTAGTTTAGTGCCTTATGATGCAATGTACTCTGGCTCACAACCACTTACATACAGCTACTACAGCAAAATAGATTTTTATCATTAATAAGTATTACATTTTATATTTTAAACACAAGAAAGTCGAAAGTATATAAGTGTGTATTTACGCGTTATAAGCAACTGAACTAATTTTGATAAAATTTGGCATAAATCTAGTTGATACCCAGGGTTGAAACTAGAGGCTTTTAAATAGAACAGGTTGTGATATTGAATTTTAATGTATTTAATATATTATGGATAATACTACGGATAGTGTTAGCATAATCTCCGATGGAATTTAAACTATAATAATACACAACGTAAACCGCTTGTGTAGTTAGGGGCAAAAAGTAATTAAAAGCTAGTATTGATCTAAACAAATTGATAGTTTTTATTGCACGGGGGACAACGGAACTTACGGAACCACTGATAGCAAGGTATACTCCCACACCCTGGATACCAACAACTCAAAAGACATAAGTAAGATGAAAAATTCGGTTATTATATTTAATCCTTCAAATATTTTTTGCTGATTTGATTCCATTTCGTTTGAAGGAAAACTGCCAATTTGATAACGGAAATTTAATTTTTTTATACGCAATTTATTGTGATGCATAGAAGTCGTAAATTTAATACTGCCGATTTAGTACCATTCAAATATGAACAAAAACTACTAAGAACCAAAAGTAAAAAAATGATAAAATTGCATTAAAGTCGTTTTATTAAGTGTTACGACTTTAATGCAATTTTATCATTTTTTTTAATAGGGCTGTTCGGAATTGATTCTTGATATGATGGTACTGAGTAGGACTATTATTATAAAGTGGTCTCAACTTATACATTTGATAGATACAATAATGAAAATGATTGAATATATTATAGGTACAAATCTGTTACCTGAGAAGAAGGTAACCTTACCTATTTACGTATTTGGAACACAAAACGTCTTTTAAAGGAATTTTATGACTAAATAATAATTTATTCATGAACCTGGATTACCGTTATTCCGTTTAACTCACGTGGTTAAGATTGTATGATACTCCATTCAAGGAGGCTCATCTTGCATTTTACATTATAGAATCTACAGTATTTCATAAAACCAATTACTGTATTAGGCTAAAACAATACCTACTTCACACCAAACATACAGGTCATAGAACTTTACATGAGCTATTTTCGAAGATGTTCACCACAACAGATAAACAAACTATCCCAGTAGTATATTCTCCAATGACCTATAAACTTCAAGAGCTTGAGTTTCTCAGCGTTGGCGTGGTATAAAAGACGTTTTAAGAGCGTGTAGCATGAAAAGCTTATGTGTCCTTTAACTAGCAGTACTTGGCTGGTAAGGCGCAAGGCGGGGGCGGCGCCTATTCCTATCGCAAAACTAGGCCGGCCGCCGACCGCGACACTTGGTGCAAACAGAAACGCAGCGCGATTAAGTTAGCGTTTCTCACAAACATTTAGACGGTCAAATATTAGGTAGTTATAAATTAGCTCTTTTTGTTTTCAGAATAATAAAACAAAGTAGCGTCACAATGGATCGACGCAGACTTCCTAATATGGGGTTAGTTGGCGCTCCTTCGTTCAGAAGTGGATGGCAACAGACAAAAAACAATACAAAGTCAAATTGATGAAGCTATATACAGTTATAAATTGATCAGGTTTAGGTTTTACAAAATGTAGATTTAACCTTCTTTTCAACTGTAACGCTTGCAACGTGTTGTGTGCACATGGCCAAACTTATTTACAAACTAACTTTACATGTATGATCTTAATTAACGACTTATACAATATTTTTTTTAAATTGGTTTTGTTTTATTTAGTAATTTTTTTCTAATAATATCTTTAGTTTTTCTTGATTATGAGCGCTTCATTATTTTTACTGTAATATGTATCCTTTTGGTCATATATTTTGTGTTAGGGAGCACAATCAAGTTTTACGACATCGATAATTCGAACTTACTTGCCAATAACAAGAAGATTATAATAACCACGTTATTTAAAATGTTTGGTATTCTATAATCTAATTAAACAATTACTAAGTAAATAATGCAACGGTATTAACTTCAAAGCAGCTTGTAGCTCTTAAATTGGTCCAAGCTCAGTTTTAAACTCCGGACGCGCAGAGTGCCAGCACAAAAATGACTTCTTAGAACAGAGGTTCAAGAATCAAGATCTATGTCGTTTGAGCAGTGTTATATGTCAGATCCTCTTCCTAATTTATTTTTGTAATTGAAAACTGAACAAATTTACATATACACTCAGAAATGTACTCATAGTTTATACGTTCGTGACAAGCTACTTATTTTTATGAATGTTATGAGGAAAGGTAAATTAACATGCTTGTATTTTTGGATATAAATTTACAAATAAATTTTTATTATTTAACTATATTGAAATATTTAACATACAAAGGAAGAAAGCTGTTTTTTTTAGTATATATAAATACGGAACAAGAGAAAATAACGGCAAGTAAATACAGCCGTGTTTTCTGTTTTACAAATTAACTTTAGGTTATGAGCTAGATATTTGGGTACAACTTCTCATATTACAAGAACTGGAAAGCATTAAAGAAAATATAAAACTGAAATACCCTTTGCCGAATTTTATATTATTTTGTTCTATCTTTTCTATTTTTTATGAAGATACGCCGTCTGCCTTACTTCGCTACTCTTAGGAAACCTTTTCCAGATGGGAGAAAAGACGACATAATTTTGATAAGAGAACTGATAGAAGGAGGGTGCAGCTTAGAGAGGCAAAGAAATCTGTGCTTAAAGAGGCCACTAGAAGTGGAGTTTCAAATGGCTCGTCACATTTTATACTACGTACCTAGGTGAAGAAAGTAGTAGAAGTTTGAAAATAAAAATATATCCATTTAGATAGCAAGGATCAATTCTTTAACTATGTCTCATTGATCTGTGCGTAATGAATTCAGATATTTTTGTTTTTCCGTTACAAATATAATATATAAATATTTTAGTTTTCATTATATCTAAATAGGCTTGTAGTAAAAACTATTTAAAAAAGTCGCCTACTTATTTCATTAAAAAATTAAACCATTAGGGTATTATTTGATTTTTCGGGTTTGGTTTGTACCGATCGATTACATTTGAATCGTGTGCTGTCTTGGTGTTACAAATACACTTAGCCACAATCACTTTCAATATACGATGCGACGTCACGCTTTAAATCTACATACATACATCAAGAATTATAATATATTTAAAGCAAGGTCAAGTCCTGTTTCAATGTTACATCACTATCGACCCAGTGTACACTCGACCTTGAATGCACTATGCAATCGTGATCCTTACAAGAAACTAATTTGTATTACAACTACGCAAAATATACATTCCGTCGTAATTGACTTTACATTTTTTATCTAATAAAACATTTCAAGTACTCGGCAAGTGCATGTATTAAGGTCTGTGACCTGACCTCATCGTAATGTGGCCTTACAAATATAATGAAAACTGAGCGACTGCAACCTGACGCAGCCAATTAAAATCGTGCAAATTAATTTCAAACGACCAATAGGGTATCTTCAATGATTTGACGAGCCAATAAGAGGCATTCAGTTAATATTTTTCAATAATTTCTTCCTCAAATCTCCAATGTTTTCACTTTTCATTTATTTTGTCACATCGCATTATGTCGTTTCGACAATTTACGGGTACAAGATTTTCAGCTTTTTCCTTTCGTTCCATATTTAGTCAGATTAAAATCAACGTTAGGAATACTTGACCTTTAAGTTTCTATAGGAGATAAATCATAAAGTCTAGTTTCGCATCTCTTAAAGTTGACGATAACATCATTCCGTTAAAAAGTGAGCGGTGGTTTTGTGGTTAAACACTTTATTAGTCGACAATGTTAAGTACATAAACTGACTAAAGTATTGGGTAAATAAGAGATTGACACATAAATTTAAGCGAATTTTATGCCTATCGAATATAGTATAATCTACACGTGACAATCGTCGTGGATAAACACAATATTATTAAAGACAATCTAAAGTGATTTAAGATATTCTCTTTATTTCTCTTAAATGTCACAATAAAGATTTGAGATACAGGATCCTCCACAGAATCAATAAATCAATAGCTATATATAGTCCGAGGGTAGACAATAGAAGGGGACTTATGAAAGTGGCAGAGAAGGGATTGCAAGAAAACGGTATGATGTTCTTTGTGGAAGCTCTTTAAGAAACCTTATATTGGTTGGCTTGGCTTATTATGCGACTATTTAAAGATTGTGAACGAAACTTTAGTATTTATTCTAAGACGTTTTATCTAGAACTGAATGAGATAAGAGCAAACCTATCAACTAAATAATACCTATCAACCTTGAAGTTGCAAACCTAGATAACCACTATAAAACCATTCACCTTACGACCTTAAAGTTTTTTTGCCATGGAAATACTCAGATTTATTAAAGTCGGGACATTTTAAAAAGTAGAAATAAATTTATTTAAGTTTATATCAAGAGCCACTCGAATCGATGGTCAAATATTAGTTGAGGATCTCGCAATTCACCGACCAATCACCGAATGATTGTGAAACATCCGCATTAATGTACTCTTGTGATGAACTATGAAGCGGTAACGAGATACGCAACTGAACCACATCTTGCCTGCACTTTAGAAAGTGACTCTTTGTTTTCACTTCGGAGCGGTAATTTATAGTAATGAGGAGAGATCACTGTACGCAGTTTTGTAAATCGTTTGACTGAAGTCTCGCCGTATTTGGCGGTCCGCCAGACATCACAAATTAACGTTTGATTTAATGCTTCTTGCTTAAGTTTTGATAACATCACTCACAATTAATATAAAAAAAAGTGCAACAAACGTGACTTATCGTCACAAAACTACTTCTGACGCACATCGAAGTATTTAATCTACTTTGGTTATATTGTTCTATTTAATAAAGTACGGGGAAACTTATATCTTTCATATTTCAAAGTGCTTGTTATAGGAATGTATGAGTTGAAGTGTTAAAATGCAGGTGTTAAAACCTTGGCTGCTGTTGTAAGCACACTTTCACTAAAATGCATTGGATGTTGGGATCAAATTGACGTACGGAATATAGGACACAGCACATTAACCCACACACTCACGATCACGATGATTCGTACTCTTTTAAACGCAATCACGTTGTGATCTGGCCTTGACTGCTGTTTCCGATGTGTGTCATAAAGTCTAATTTAAAAATATAGGTGAACGGTTTTATAGTGAATGAAATTGAATTGACGACGGCGAAGATGTGTATTTTGTGTCATCTTATCGCAAAAATCCTTCAACGTTGAGACTGGAATAAAGCCGTAAATAGAGTCACGGTCGGTTGTCGATCTCCTAATTTGATGGTCACCTACTTATCGTTGGTTTTTACTCGTCACCTTGAAATGATAAAGCGGTTGTTAAAACATAGAAATAACATTTATGAAAATTTAATATATATAAAAGATATTTAGATGTTTATACCATTTTAGAATCATTTATAATCGACTTATTTACTCGAATACTATCTCAGGTAAATATAAAAAAATTAAATAAAACTATGTTTTCATTTTTTTAGATGTCTTAGGTTCTAGTTTAAGTTCAGAAAGGATTTACGATGAAAATAAAATAAGAATGGGGCCCGTAACAACTGTATATAGCTAGCTGTTTTTTTGAGCAATACTGGCTTAGTAGTTATTGAATTGTTTCTGTAAGTAAACTCTTAGGACTAATCACAGAGGCTCAGAGAAATGTAAATGACATATATCTGACTATACTTTCATGGTACGTAGATATAAAGTCGGTAAAGTCAGTATCGGAAACTGATATGTCATTTCTACCTTAGTTCCTTGGTGATAAAAAAAAAACTATGTTTTAGAATTGCCTGCGCTATTGAGTAGTCCTTGCAGCTTTAAGTGAGTGCCAAAGTATAAATAGTTAATGTCAAAGACTGTGATGTGAATCATATGCAGTTTGTGCCACAATTGTAGTGGTAAAAGCGACAATCGTAAGGAAAAATCGCAAATCATGTAAAAATTATCTTTACCTTTATTCCATAAGTAGTCATATGCTTACTGGATAATGTTACTGAAAAGTCATATAGAATGGAATGTAAATATGAGTGTTTACACAGGCCATGATCTCGGACGCGAACTTGTCTGATTTTTATTGCGAGTTTAAAGAAGCGAGCGAACTTGCCCCAGTGACCACGGGTAGCACTTGATATAAATATAATACATAAGTCCACGTCCAATAATAGAATTTGTTGATGGCACATTGCCGCCGCTCTGTGGTTCTGAGCCCAAATTCCTGACTATAGTTACCGATTCGTCGGTTGCTAGTCACAAGCAATGCATCCCTGAATGAACTTTGACATTTAATAAATATCTGTTTTCCAAATGTGTTATTTTTGCAGATTTACAGGTTACTAAACTAACTCTTTAAAATTATGTAGTAAATAACCAAATCCCTTAGTGAAATTCTTGGAAAAGAGATTTGTTATCTATGTGACAACGATACTACTTGTATGAAAGAAAATTCCTGTTAACCTATTTCTGTCTTGTACCTGCGCAGTACTGTATCTGTCCTCCCTCCGTGGAGTGCATTTGACATTTTCTTGTTTAAAAGTGCACGGATCATAGAAGTAGTTGCGTGGTGAGAGGGGTGAGGTAGGCGCTGCGGGGAGCGCTCGCCGGTTCGCGCGGTGTAACCTACATACCGGTCAACACTCCGGCTCAGTCAACACTCGCTACAGGGACATTAGGAGCGTTTGATGAGTTAACACACTGGTACAAGTAGTATGGTAAGTGCTGGTAGGTAAATTCGGTTCATAGAAAAATACAAAATTTACAAACATTGCCCTCTCAACCGAAGTGAGATTACGGGACCTATATAATCCATAAGAAAGTGAAGCAAAGCGGTTACCTAATAGTTATTAATGGTTACCCAAAAGTTCTCTTTATGTAGAAAACTCTGTAGCTTTTTACTATTAGCACCACCATTTCTACGACATTCTTCTGCATAATAAAGCGTATAATAATGAATACCACCGTATTTATTTATATACTGATATTAATGAAACACATTTTCTGTGCTTTAGCACAGGGAACCGTAAAGTTATACGAACCTATATCCACAAATTTTACACTTACCTGAAACAAAAAATGCAATACATTTGAATTAAATGCTCCACAAAACAGTAACTGTATCTGTGTAAATTTAACCACGCCAATGACCGTATTCAGCTTTATTTCAACATCTGTTAACGCGGTATAAATAACCTACAAAATTAGTACTAATTGAAGTGCGTCAGCCTGTCACTAACGATATAATTTTGGATATAGCTATGCTTTACTTACATTACATGCCAGTGCTTGAGCCAGTGACTAACGCGTTGTAAACAGACTAACGCCAGCATTAGATGCGACTAGACAAGGCCATAGCTATCAGTGAAATGTCGAGAAGGAAAGAGATGGATACATAAAGTATTTATTGCACACATAACAACACTACAAGTGCAATTCGCACACACACATACATGTCTTTTCTATTTCTATTACGTACTCTAGGGTTGACTACTAGTATTAATAAAAACCAGTTATATTGACTACGCCAATTTATTTTGCCGGTATGAACAGAGGAGTAAAAATTTTAAAGATAACGACTACATTTTGGTAAATGTGTCAGGGACAAAGTCTGAATTTACCAATTGTATGCCAATTCGTATCATTAAATATGTAATAATATATAACTGAATTAGGACACATAACTGTTTTCATTTATGAGGTTTCATTGACTGTTTCGATTTCTAAATGTTTGCTTCTTGTTTTTCATTTTTACACAAGTGTAATATGCTTTTCGTTAAAAAATCGGTAATAAATTTTGTAGCTCTTCTCTTAATGCAAAACTTAGACCTATAAAATATTACATAAAATAAATGCATGACATTTATAAATAAGAAGTATTTTAGTTGAGTTTTCAGAACCCAAATGTTTATCATTTATTTTTGTACATGTAATTTTCCAAAACCACAAGCGGTTAGGGGGGGATTTGATGCGACTATTGAAGTCCAAAGTATATTGTAATATTTTAAAAATAGTAATCATAAACATACTTATAGTTGATGAACTTTTACACAACAACAACACAAAGATTTACATAACCTTAAAGATTCGTGATGAACAGTTAATATACATGCTATTTATAATTCAATTACTCTCACATTCGGATTAGAAAGATAAAATACTTTAGTACAGTTTATTTTAAAATAGTCGATATGTCGTCAATCGATTGAAAACTATACGCAAAAGGAGTATACAAAAAAAGCATATGAACTATAATATTTTTTCATGTTGAAAATAAACTGATACTATATCAAGCCGCAAAATACTCTAAGCTGAGAGTATTTTCCAGCTTGACCGGAATGATATCCAGATCGACCAAAAGGATATCCATTTCGGACGGAATTATATCCAGATCGACCGAAAGGATATCCAGCTCGACCGGAATAATACACAGTTCAAACGGAGTGATTTCCAGTTCAACCGAAAAGATATCCAGCTCGACCGGAATTAAATCCAGGTCGTTCGGGATGTTATCACTGCCTCACAGAAACCCAATGTTACGCATTTCTTTTGCTACATTTTGCCCAGCGAGTACGGTAACCGGAAGTACCTTTCTTAACAATTCTGGAAGATGATTTATAATGCACTGCGATACCAATCTATCTATTCAAGAAGCAGGTATACATGGGTAGGGGTGTTCAGTTACCATGAGGCCACCACCGCGTTTGCCCCTTATCTATATACAAACTAACTACTATCTAAAAACCAAAAACTATTATCTATACCCCGACTACGAAAAAACAATCAATGAAATTTATATAGCCTATATTATTCGATAACATTATTTCATTGGTGTAGGCGTTACGATGGAACACGAAAACATACATAGGCTGTTAGAACTATGACCCTTTCATGTGTAGTCGAGTAAAAAAGAACAAAGAAAGAAAGTCCAACTACTGATTGTAGCAGGAAAATATTGTTTCACCATCTAGGTCGTATAAGGAGGTTACAATGTATCTGCTGGAATTGGGTGAACAGCATAATGCGCACTTGATATACAAAATAACTATGTATCTTGATAACGATAAGTCCGAACTTGCCGTTGCGACAGTCTGGCCTAGAACCCGCTGTGAACTCGAGTACCCTCAATATCGCAGCCCAAATTTTTATAATATACCGACGTATACATCAAGCGATAGATCGCTTATTGCGCGTAATTGTTTCAACGTTCTAGGTGATGTGTTTTTTAAACAGTGTACAGTTATAAATTTTAGGACTACAATCATTTCTTTAAACAAATAATTTTGTTTGTATATAAGATGGTAAAGTGTACTAGTATATGTCCTTCCTCAAGAATTAAAGAATATCCATGACAAATTGCATTGAAAGCGGCTTAGACGTGAAAGCTTAACAGATAGATAGACAGAGTAACTTTCGAATTTATAATATTAGTATGAATTATTTCAAAAGCTAAGGTTTTTGAAATATAAACTGCCTCGGTGGCGCAGTGGTAGCCTACGCGACTGCTGTCCATGAGGTTACGGGTTCGAATCCTGTGTTGGACCAAATATTTGTAGGAAAAATATTTGTTTCGGAGTTTGGATGTTTTCTATGTATAATATGTATGTATTTACAAAAAAAAAGTATTTATGTATTCATATCAGTTGTCTAGTACCCATAATACAAGCTCCGCTTAGTTTGGGACTGGATGGCGTTGTGTGTTAGATGTCCGAAATATTTATTATTTATTTATTTATATTATTATTATTACTATTTAATATGTGAAACTGCAGTTTACTGTCAAGTTAAATAAACACCGTAAGATCCTCTATCCTCATCCTCATATCCTCAACGTTGAAACATTCACAATTTATCTTAAACGCCATCATGTGTGACAATGTACTGAATCCTTTTTTTGTATGTACTAAAACTCCTGTCACTAAAATATAGAAACATATATAGTTTAGGCGACTACACGGTTAGCCTAGTGGTTTAAGTGGGAGCCACGTTGCTTCCTACTGCGCCAAGTGTTGTGGGTTCAAATCCTACATGGGTCAACACTTTGTGTGACCCATAAATTGTTGTTCTAAATTTGGGTGTACTTTGTGTCCATTTCATGTAAATTTATTTAGTTTTGTTTATGTTTTTGTTTTTCATTATGTTTGTAAAGGTATAATGTGTTTATCAGCAATTCGGTTGCCGTAGTTAGATTTGTTTAATTTAAGAACACATGGCCGTAAATATCTATCAAGTTATTTTAATTATTATACCCCTTTATGTATTGCTGAAAGTATAAAAGATTCTCTCGTTCGATAGTAAGTTTAGCATCAATAAAACTTCGTCACACGAAAAGAGATCAACCTCGCAGATTTTTCAATCCTAGCTTAGCCACAAATGACTATAATCGTAACATTTCTTGAAATTTGAAGGTGACTAAAGATCAATTGAAAACTGTGTATATCTCGCTTCAAGGAATTTTCATAGACACTTCTTTTAATTCATGTTTACTGCTGTAGTATCTACACTAATATTATAAATGTGAAAGTTTGTGAGCATGTTTGTTACTCTTTCACGCAAAAACTACTGAACGGATTTGGATGAAACTTTACAGTAATATAGCTGATACATCAGAATAACACATAGGCTACTATTTGCCGCGATAACCGACATATACGCGGGCGGAGCCGTAGGCATAAACTAGTAAGTTATAATCGAATGATCCTTTATAATACAAATAGTAGCAACAAAGATAACGACGTTGGTATTTTTATATATGAATATAATGTTGGCATCACTTGCACGTTTTTGGTAACATGACAACAAAATGGACTTACCCAAGATTCTGTTAGGAGATTGTTTTTATGTATAAAAAAGCATATATATAGGCTCGTACTTCGATGACGTTGGTGACTCAGAAATACTATATACGTGTTCTCCATTTTTTGTATATCTTATTAATCACTAGTGTTGAGCTCGTAAAAATAAAATGTAACACATGTTTTTTTTGGAAATAAATACTGAAATTCCAAGAAATTGTCTCTCAATTTCAGATGTTGTTTTTTTTATTGATATGGAATTTTGTTTGCGCTAATTCTATACTCCTAAAACTGTTAAATACTTCTGTGTAAGCTGTATGTAAGCGTTGGATTTGTTTTGGAGACTTATGTTTTCCTATTATAGCCATTAGCCTACTATGTGGTATCTGTGGTGACAAACGACAACAATTACGATACATACCCACTTAATAATTAAAAAGTAATTTTAAAATAAAGGTTTAACTATTATGTTAATTGGTAGAAGGTAGAAGAGCCACGCTGATTTCAGCACGAACGGGCCGACTCGACCGGGGTGCTACTAGCCGCGCACAGAACATCAACGTAAAATACCAGTGTTAGTGCTGTCGAATTTCGATGGTGAGTACAAGACCGTAGAGAAGTAATCTTGTTAGTACCTTATTTTCCCGAAATAAATATTTTATAGAATAGTTTTTGATATCAAACCCAATCAAATATGAAATGCAATACCTTAAAACCACAGTATAATTAGGCAAATAAAACGTACGATTTATTGTTTGGGTTGACGAAACTTTGTGCAATAATTTACTCCTAAACTAAATCATTTATGTGTAAGGAACACACAGTTCCCATGAAAATAGGGTTATCTTGATAGATTGGTGATTCCGTAACCACGATAAGGCTGCAAAGAAAGTGCTGAAATCTTGGTTTTGATATAAATGTGTGTTCAGATTTCGAAACTATACTGGGTTTGCGCAAGACTACCTTGTGACATCATTTTATATCTTCACAGATCATATACAAACATTTCCGGAACTTTATAACAGCACTAACCTACAAATCAACTTCAAAGTTGAAAAACATTTTACGTCTTAAATGCATGTCAACTTTTTAATCTGTGAAATATACTTTTTTATAAGCTTTATATAATTGAGTAGGTTTTTTATATTCAGTTCTTAATTTGCTACCACAATTGGTTAAGTTTTGAACTGCATTATCCTTAAATAGGTATAGAAATATATGTGTCGATGAAAAGATTTTTATTTTTTGCAATTTGAGCATGTTTCCGAATCAATCAATATACGGATGATGTGGAAAAAATATTAAATTGTGTTCTTTAATTTGTAGTACATAAATGTTTATTGAGATAACTGAATATGCGGATCTATAAAACAGATTTGATATAGTCCCACGCGAATGATGCAATTGGTGTTATAAATTATCTGGCTTATCTGGCTAAACAAATGCTAGTTCTATTTGTATCTAAATTAGAGTCCTAGCCCGTGAAGCGCCCATGTGCAATAATTACTTTAGCGCCCTTTATTAAGCACGCCCGTTCATTCAATGTGCCGCGGCCCTTAAACACCGCACACTCTGCACTATAGGTAATGATGTCTCGGATATAATTGGTAGGTTATTATATTGCATACAAGGCAATGCGATCAAAAAGAACTTAGGAATTACAGGCGTTTTTATTACCCAGTGGAATATAAAAATGCATAGAGAATTTTAAAACATTTACCATAGACTAACGAGAGTCGTAGTACAGTAAGGGTACATAACTGTACTTTGGAACTAAGAACTAAACGTTGATTATTTATCATTTCTAAGTGCACAATAATCTTTTGGAAGCGTTTGTATGGAGACACTGATGCCCTATATTCACATTAGTCTGCTGTCTGGCAGTTTGCCCAAAAATAATTAGTCATCTTTCGCTCAACTCCTTAGTAGCGATACTAGGATTGGATGATTCTTAGAACATGTTGCACTATTTAAATTAGTTTCTCTTTTGTTTAAAGTGGGTCATTTGTTTTACTTTTACACAGAATGTGTATTTGGGTTTTAGAACGATATAATCTCATTTTCAACCGATGTCAAAGAATTGAGAAGGTTCTCAATTTCGTTCTATTTTATGCGTGTTTGTTATTTTCAAGTGTATCATTTGTGAAATGTAATACTTTTTTATTACAGTTTATATTTTAAATATAGTAACAGAGAGTTGTCAAACTTAGGTTACCTAGTGTAACAAAATTGGCGAAATATAATGAATAATAAATAAAACTTATTAATAATGTTGATGTTAGAAACAGTAATGTCAAGGAAAACTATTTGAAATTATTGTTTATTCCTAAAAAATATATATATTATAATCAATAATAAAATAATAGTATTAAATGACCCAACTGAAAGCATGTGTAATTTCCTTACCGTTTTTGGATTACACCATATTATGAAATCAGTGCAGCCATCTAGCGACGAAGAGGAAAACTTAACAATTATGCTTTCCACCACTAGATGGCAATCATGTAAAACAGTTAAGTCGTAGTTCACTTGTATTTTTTTACATTATACGTTTTATATAAAATAATTTAACAATAAAAAAATATTTATGTAGAGTAAATTAATATTAAAAAGACTTCTGTAATTTAATTTTAGTCTATTGGATAATTACATAAAAATATATACTGAATAATTACATAAAAGTAAACTGCAACAGCTTAAAAAAGATCTCTTTTCTACGACTTGCGATGCAGTTCATGTCAAAGAAGTACAAAATTAAATCTTAGAAATCGTTAGCTTATGAAGTTCGCAGCAAGCGCTACGCCGTAGGCGTTTCGAGATACTGCTTCAGAGTTTTCATCTGAAACGTCAACGGATAGAAGAAAATACTTTATCATGTATAAGTATTGGATAGTCGAATAAATGATCAATTTCCTCAGAATTAAATTGGAAAATTAGATAACTAGCTAGTGACTCAAATAAATAAATGTAGTATCTCTTGCTTGTACGAATAATCTATAATATTTACCGTTTTCGACAAAACTTTCGTTTCGTTACTGGTTTGTATTGTGTAACCGTTAACAGTGGAGCGTTTCCGTTTCGTATATGAATCGTTATTCAACCTGCTCAAGGTTATTGAATACGATATTTTGTTTACATAAATAAGGCCAAGAATAACATGAAATGTGAAAGTACTTGTGGTTATTTCGAGTTGCGAATACTTGTGGAATTTTAAGTTTTTAAGCAACTTTTTAACGATTTCATATCCCAAGTTTACTTTTATTTTTGAAATGAATTACATCAAGCTATGTTGTGTGGTTTAATGCTTATTGGATTTTCGAAATGGTAATTTAGTTTGTGCTTTTATTCGTCTGTATTAATGAACTAAGCATGAAATTTAAATAAGGCTTAAAATTGTATTCATACTTAATTTTTTATAATGTCTTTAATTTACTGCATTTAATTTAAGGTTCAAGTTATTGATTGCATTAACATATCTGCCTCGGTTTCGATATCTTATGCCCTTGATGCGACGAACAATACAGTGCGAAAACTTTACAAATACAAATAAAAATAGATAGGTATGTGCAACCTCCTCCTACAGCATAATTGAACATCACGTAAATATAGTCTACTCAAGTATGTGTGAGTGTGTATGTGTGTGTTTGTGAGTGTGTGTGTGTGTACTCACTATAATGTAGATGCACTAGGCACTAACACAGACAGGCGTACTGCCGCTGTGTTCGGATATGTTGGGGTAGGTTCAGACAATATACCAATATAAGTTTTCAGATTTAAAACTCAAAGAATTTATGATTGCACTTAAAAGTAATACCTACTCAACTGCATTTTAGAGTTAGCGCTTAAATTTTCCAGTGAATATTATCAGTCTAGAAAAGTTATGGCAGCCATTTTGGAGAATCGGATTATTAGAGTAAAATGAAATATTAGACATTGTGTGATGTTTTTTGTTATTTTATGTGAAACATTAATTTAGTACTTGCATTACAGTTTACAGGAGTTTAACTATTATATTACAACAATTTATTGTACTTTAGATCGTTACTTATGCCGCGTGAAACTGGACTTCATGTGAAATTGTTTTGAAGAAAACTTTTTCTGTCACTACCCTTAAAGACTCAAAAATTTTAAGTCAGATTATTTACAATGATAAGTCAGTAGTTGTGGTTTTTATCATTTTGAAAAGACGAGTAACTAAACAACCTTCACCTTGATATTTAATCGAAATCCTTGACCGGCTTACAAAGTCTATTTGCCATCAACACTTCGGTATTAATAAACGTTTGTCGATTCCTCGAACGTCAAACCCGTTCCGTTTTAAAAGAAACCCAAAACGTAATTATTTATTACGAAAATTCATTCAATACATGAGCGATCGTTGTAGGTAGTGTTTGGCAATGTCAATGTTGCAGTGACATTACGGGAGGGTTTGGTAGTGTGCGTGTGGGGGCCGCCCAGACACCTATCTAGATGGCTAGATATCTAGATGTGGGTGCATCGCTGCAGCGTTGGTGTAGGTTCTGGGGGTAGTTCGGTACTGGGTGTTGGGATAGGTCGGGTATGGGTGCAGTGCATACTGGGGGTGGCCGCTGGCAATAACTACAATCACATAATCTAACGCTCACCGCTGGATGGGGCATTATGCGATTCGAGTTTATTTTTCAATTTAATGAGTTTTTGATATCATTGGATATTGGAGATTAGTATTGTGTTTTGTCCAATCACATATTTCTGCACATCTAAAGTATCTTGCACGTGCGGCGCATTCGATTGCCACTAATTGTATTTTGAATAATTAAGAACCACAGAAAAAATCACATTGCTACAATGAAATAACGAATTATAACATAATGAAGTAAATATACAGTATAAGATATTAGTTTAAGTCATATTTGATAAGATTTTTTTATTGTAAACTAAAAAATTTACTAGACTAATATGTAAATATCTAACGTTTTGTGTGTATGTTGTGTTTTATTTTTTTTCTACGTAATAATAGTAAGGTAATACTTAATGTTAGAACATTCCTTATTCATAGTTATAACATATGCAAATTTTAACCCAATAAAACCAAACAACTAAGAAAGCCCTGGAGACGCAAGCAAATGTTTTAGTAATCAATTAAAGGCAAATTAAAGACATTTTAATATTTGTTTACCACAATCCTATATTCACTATACATCTTCTCGTAAATCCTCGAGAAAAAGGCATAATGAGGGTACACAGCTTGTATCCTGCACACAAATACTTATTAAAATTAATGTTTAACATAAATATCATTTAATTTTTGTAATATTGTTATTGTTTTTTTTAGTCATTATTTCGTAGTATTTTAATTTAATTCTCTAATTAAATGTAATTAATTATAACATTAAATTGAATGCACTGTAATATAATGTTTCTTTTGTATACAGTTTGATCACTATTTTTGAAGAAATTTCTTGATCCTAATCAAAACTATAGATTCTAAACCCATTCTTCTTGGCTGAAGATTGTGCATCTTAGAGTTCATTTCAAAAGAAAATAAAAGCCTTAATTGTCTATGAATGTAAATATATCCACTCTTAATTTACCTTAACAAAGATAAAAGAGTACACAAATCATGAAACTAATTGAACTTCCACTTACCATGCTGCATATTATATTTATTATGTAACTCAGGTTCAATGTTTATTTACCAATACGTATGTCGTTGGAGGTCGTTGACCCGGCTGCCGGTCGGGAAAATTCGACGTTGTCCGTATTTTAGAGGGGGATGGACTTATATGGAATGAAAAGGGAGCGAGCTGATGTACATAGAGGGTAGAGACCTTGAGCTGACAAAATCAAGGGTAAAACAGTGCTCGAGTGTGCGTCAGTTCTAAACCGGCTTTGTGTTGGTACATCGATATTGATATACAGATGTATATGTATACCTAATAACATATTCAGCGTAGAAAGAAGTACGTAGATATATGTGTATTTATATTTGCAAGTCGTCTCCTGTCCACTGAACCTTGAGAATAAGAAAATGCTTGGTAGTTTGTCTGGATGTAAAGAGCTTACTCAGACTACTTAATCTTCTTAAAGTGTTGTGATTTAGAAGCACAGTACTTTTGTGTATTGTTCTATCATTTTTAAATTATTCTGCGATATATTGCAGAACATACTAAATGTCCATTTTGTACCAAGAATTTAAGAATTTAAGTAAAATTTCTAAGTAGTCGTAGTTGTCTAAAAAATTTACTGTTGTGTAAAAATTTGCTTGAGTTTTCCTGTATCTTTACGAATGAATAAACAAATGTTACATGTACTTAAGAACATTCGAGGAACAAAGATATTTTAGAAATCTTTTATTTTTTTATATGTTTTGTGTGTTGCCTGTATGTAAACTACCCTAAATTTTTAAACTTTTGAAACACATATCCGTGTTATGGTTGTCTGGAAGAAATCGCCGAGAGCGATAAGACCGCCAATTGTCATACATATAGTGTGATTGTTCCTGTTGTACCATTTCGTACTATGTATATACAATAAAGATAAATAAGTAAATAATGCCAAAAGATATCAGTAAGTAAATAATTGATGTGTTAAAGAGTCTAATAAAAAATCTCGTTTGCTCTCTAATATACTAAGATACATAAATAAGAAATACTTAAATCACAAACAATGATGGATATCAATTAACCCATCAAACCGTAACGCCTGCGTAAAAATAAAAACGCATGTTAACATGCAACAACTATGACCACGTGCTCAATCCAAAATAGAACCGCACACACACACGAACGAGCACTCGCACGCAGTACTCACACACGTGCTCACCACGCGGCCCACCGAGGCCCGCGGAAAAATCAATATTTTGAGCAAAACTACTTCCCTTAACGCATCTGTGTGCGTTTGTTGCCTCCCTGCGAACCCACTCTTAAAGTTCTATCGAGGGATAACCGTTCGAACTGAACAACACCTTATCTGTTATGAAACAAAGTGTTATTTCCCCCATTAAGTGAGGGGTTGTTAGGTCGTGAGGGTACGAGGAGGTAATGCCGTCCTGCTCCAATCAATCGGATGGCTCGGTCCCGCGGCCGCGTGGCGTCGGCCGACGACCCCGGTCCGGTCGTTACCCCGCGACAGTTGCACCCTGCTACCCCGTACCGGCAAGTACCCTTGTTCTTGCCGAATCTTGGGCCCGCGCCTAGTGCGCCTAGCCGCCGCTGACATTGACTCGTCAAGGGGTTCAACGACCTCTGCAAATGCTTCCGTCTTCCGGTGTGCTCTATTGAAATTCTTAATATGGTATTAAAGTGGAGTTTTATTTTTATAACTTAATTTAAATTTCATGAGAGCACTTAACTGTTTTGATAGCTATATATTAAAATATGATTTCAATATTAAAAAAGAAAAGTTTATAGGTTCGGGTTTTCCACAATTTTCTCATGGCCTAGGTTTATTATAATAGCAACAGCAAAATAAATAGAAAATAATCGACTCTGGTTACGGTCAATGCCTAGAATTTCTCGTCTATAATATTCAAAATAATAATTACTGACATCTTTAAGTTGTCTGTGCCGTTTTCAATTACAATAAGTCTTGAGATTGAAAGTCTGTTGAAATCGATAGCCAAATATTTAATATCTCAACAGAATTCTCGTGTTGTAATGGTGATTCATGCGGTATGCCTGATTAATACCATTAAAAATAAAATTAAATATAAAACAATGCTCAATGAATGAAATGAACAGCCGTTCATGTGCATAGGTACAAGAGCAAACAGACACTAACACAGTGAATCCACGACACAAATCATATATTCCAAGTGAATTAGGCGCACGAAGGAATCTGACACGATAACAAAAAAATCTGATAAACAAATGCACCATCTCATTTCTGTCGAAATTAAAAAATAAAACGAGAGATTCCAGTACACCTTACCCAAATTAACAAAGTGACTAACTGAGCATTTGAGATGCGCTTACGCATCCTTTTAGCGAAAAATTATTTTTAAAGAAGTCAAAAGGTTTTATCCGTGGATTTCGTCGAGCGCATCCAAAGTGAAGTTAATGTGAAATGCGTAAACTGAAACCGCAATGAGACTTATTTTAAAAGCCCTGTGTTATTTTTATGAGGGGTGATCAAAAGTCATGATGACAGAACTAAGGCATAATTTTGCCGACTTTTCACGTTCAGAAGTTTTAACTTAAAACTTTTTAACTTAAATTATGTAATAGATTAAGCGGAATTATTATAGTTTCATGCGAGGAATACATATACAGCCCAACATTTTTACATGGACTCCAAGCTTTAGCGAATATCTAATTATTTATAGCCTACAGAACAGAATTTCTTGTAATGAATATGGCTATTAGCTGTGTGACATATCTAAAGATATTTTTGATAAGGCGCTCGATGCGAGCGCAGGGACGACGCTTAAACGCGTGTCAGTATTAATTGATCTTAAATCTTATTCAATTAATCTCAATCTCGAAACTAAAAATGGTTAACTTTGTTATTGTGATATTAATGGAGGAAATGTGTTACTTTTACGGCACTAACTTTGCATATATATAGGTAAGACAAACGGTACAAAACTATTACAGCGTCTATTGATGATGACTAAACTAATAACATTAGATATGCGTATGGTAACAGGTTTTGTCACCTGTTTCTTATACGAGTATAATACAGATATTAAAATTTTTACTTATAAATAATTAATGCATTCCTTAATTATTCCAATTCCGAAACCATCTTTTGGATTAAAAAATGCGTTTTTATACTCACACTAGCTCACCAGGCAAACGCTATTTGACACCCTTATCATTTATTAGGGATATGAAAAATAGAAGCTGATCGATTTTGAGACCTACCCGATATGCACATAAAATTTCATAAAAATCGGTACAGCCGTTTCGGAGGACTTTGGTAACAAACACGAAGCGACTCGAGAATTTTATATATTAGAATGATTACGGAATCGGAATACAGAATCATCACGTAAAATTATGAGGTATTTAAGATTACGTTGCTATTTATGTAATGAAACGTGCAACGCGTAAAACGAACAAACATACTAAAGGCTAGCTGAGCCCCACAGTGCCGCAGGGTGAAGCTAATCTGAAAAGAATAGCCTAAGTTGCGCCTTATACCATCAGCTACTTGCCAGAAAAAATCCCGTCGAAATCGGTCCAGCCGTTCCAGATATACCAGGAAGAAACAGACAGATAGACAAAAAATGTAAAAAAATATATTTTAGTAAATGTACCGTGTATACATACATATGCGTTTTGTAAAAAGCGATTATTTTTATATTACAGACAGACACTCCAATTTTATTTTTCGTATAGATGGTTAGATGTAAAATAAAAATACATCAAACGTTCATAAAATTAAACATTATTAGTTATTAATCAGGTGGTTACAAAACAAGGTTATTTCT
>PKRV01002130.1:1240332-1455850 GCA_003709505.1 Hyphantria cunea
TTATTTCAGTTACAGACATGTCAGTGGCCAAGTGCTACAAAACACGGTATCGAATACGGAAAGTGCCTTAGTGTGTGTCACTTGAATCAATATAAACGAATACGAACGAAATAAAAATGTCGAATATTATTTCAGGAACGAAACCATTACTCGTAATTGTAGTAATGCTTAGTAAAGTTATTTATATAATGTTTTATATTATGAGCAAAGAGTATTTAAGGATATATTTCTATTGTTAAGATTAAGGTACAACATGATCTAATCGATCGATTTACTTATGATTAACTTTATCTTAATAATATGAACAGTTTTTGTGTGTTTTTTTCTAGATTATGATTTTGATAGTCAGTATAATGGATGTAAATACAGAAATCATATACCAGCTTCATACAAAGAGATTATAATTCTGAAAAAAAATCAAACGTAAAATAATAATTTATACACTCGATTATCGGCACTTGATGAAACTTGTTGCAATACATTCTAGAATTAAATTCACTTGTACTTATTATACATAAGTATAAGTGAATTTAAATTTAGAATGTAATGAAAAAATAAAGTTTTAGTGTGCCTAAAACTGGTGGATGATATATCACAGAATAATTGCTATAAAATAATACTACAGTAACAAACTTGCACCATTGGTTACGACACGTATGTGGGGACAGGAGTGTCTTGAACGATCAATCATTTTCTTCTTAAGCTCTCCGGGCTGATGGCAGACGGGGGGTCCCCGACTAGTACCGTATTTTGTGTGTTATATATTGGATGTATCGTAACATTTTTATACATTTTTGTGTCGTATTTTATAAATAATTCATTTATTAGATAATAATATTGTGTGTTTCAAAACATTTTTATTTTTCCTGAAACTTCCCCAGTGTGTAACTCAATGTTTTAATGAACATTATCTACAGGAGTAACAATGAGCATATATTTTTCTAGTCTTCAAATTGTCTTCTGTTCATTCAATAATTTATTTTTGTTCAGTTATCATACTGTTTTGTACCTGAAATTAATTCGAAACGCAAATAAAATTAAATAGAAAGAATATCTTTGATCCAATCAAAACAAACATAAATTTCGATAAAAATTTATGAAGAGCTTGTAGTGTCTATTTGTGTATTTAATATCTGCGTCTAATGCGGCGTTTATATAAGATCTATGAGATGGAAGTAGTACGTGGCGGTGCACATAAATAAACGCATCACGAGAAGCACCGCGCTAGATTCTACAACAGCTGTACATTCAGGCAAGCACAGGCGGTCGGGGTCAATGCCCACTCGTATTTTCAACATGTGCCGACGTTTTCCGCGTTCCACGGAAAGCGCTCGCTTGTCATTCCTTCGGGAAACTCCGCCGGACTTCGGTTTTCTTCGCGCTCGTTTCAGGACTACTTGCTTTTGTAACCGATGCCATAATGGCTGCCCGGAAAAAAATTAGGTACATCCTTTAAAAGATTTAAAGAGGTTTGACATTGTAACACAATACTTTTAGTTATTTTTAGGAGAATATTTCTTACATTTCCTTGAGCAGTTGACATTCGCCAATACGTTAGAATACTGCGATTCAATGAACGAAGCACAGCTTTAAAGTAAAAGATTATCTCTGGTTAACCTTGAACATAATTGCATTTCTCTCTTGTTCATACCGTTTTTAGTCTCCTAAAACCCATATTTTTTAATTTTTAAAAAGGAAAAAAATATCATGAAAATCATCATTCCTAGAGAAAAAGGTATTCTTCCAGAACTATTCCTTAGTATTCTAATTAAAGATAAGCTTTATATTTTTCAGCAAAGCAACTGTAAAACGAAATCACCATCGCGAGTTAAGCCGTGTTTATGCAACCGGCTAGAGACGTTCGATTGCCTGATCGACACTGAATATCATCAGTACATTACGCTAAGATTAATAACGAACTTGAGATTTCGTTGATGATATTGAGACTTATGCGTCTCTGGAGTACCGTTTCTATAGATACAGCAGTAGCTATGTATGTATGTAGACGATTTCTTTTAAGGTAATCCATTTCATTCATTTCAAAGAAACAAGTTGCTCAAAGACAAGTTGATTACCTAGAAAGGTGGACTTTACGACTTCTACAGATATTAAACCTTTAAAAAGTACCTATTATGCACAAGCGTACTTCCAGTTACCGTCGGCGGCTCAAAATTTCCATAACTAACTATATTTCTTTATGGCAGCCATTTTGAATGCCAGTCTTTTACTGGAGATAATTCTGGAGTTCGTGAGGGCCATGGGCCGAAAAGCCAATTCAATTCCCTACACCCAAAAAGAGTGCATATGGAATTTGGTAAGACAGTCTGGCCGAAACAAGATAACTAAAATACGAGAATAGTTTTTATCATAGACAAATACTTTTACGGTATTCTTCTATTATATATTTTAACGGAGTAGTGGTAAACTAATAGTAGTAATGCCAAAGTCATTAAAATTTAATAGCCATTGTATATATTTATGCCATTATATTTATTCATATAATGTTATGGCTAAAATGAACGTACAAGTTGTCAAATAACTATCGCCCAAATTATACCACCGTGCACATTCAGGCTTTTGTAATAAAGAGATAGTTACACAGCCCATTACTGTACAATATTGCAAGTGGCAGTTTCGGCGCCGCTCGTGTAGTAAAATCTCCTCAAGGAACCAATAAATTATATGGAGCTAGAATGTTTCCGCGAAAGGAAATTGTGTAATCACCCTATTACAAAATATGTAGTTGGAAGATTTTAAGGCGTGAAATAGAAACTATATTACACAGTACTACTACTAATACAAAGCTAAGAAGAAGTCCAGCCTACTTAGAAATAGCTAGGGCATACTAGCTAACTACAACTTCTAGAGATCGATCGAGATCGACCAACGCAATTTAATATCACAAACCTTATCAAAAATATTTTTTTAGAAAACGGATTTTTTTCTTTTGTTGTTTATTAACTGTCAATGTTTCTTTGACTTGTGAAATATAGTAAGCTACTAGACTCGCGGTTACAAGGTAAAACGAGATTCTTTGAGTTCAATTCTATATAGGTACTCTTTCTAATAAATTTAAGTGCTTACTTTCTGTTTGCCTCTTTGAAAAAATTGGTAAAACATTGATGGTAATTGGGCGTTAGTTTCATCAAACTAAATTCAACAAACCTTGTGATCTAGTACTTGTAGAAAATTACAACTAATATTTTTTATTAAATATATATATATCTTATAACCTTTTCTATTGTCATTCGGTCGGCTTCAGTCTATATAGATAAAAATTAATCCCAAAAATGTATTAACGCGCATAACTTTCGATCGACTGCACCAATTTGGATAATTCTTTTTTATGTGTTTGTTATTGTCAGAACAAGATACGTTTTTGTTTATAAAAAAAATATAAAAGTAAACCGGAGGTGTTATATTTTCTTAGTCCACTTAGCCGCATACATTATTAAAGGAAGTTAACACAAACTTACTAAAATAATATTGTGGAGTAAGATATTTACTGTACCTTTTATTGTGCAACGGAGCCAAGGCATTGAATTCACAAATAAAAGCCTCACAAAGAAATTCTATTTGTATATTTTCACTACACATGAACACAAGATATACAGTGTACTTTATGGAATAGTTTTGAGTTCTATCTCAATTTTTAACACAGTTTTTATATACCTGTAAGTATATCGTCGGTAAAAATCTCACTGTCCGTGCGCACCGCTATTGATCTACCTTCCGTTAAATAATTGCGTCGGTGTACATCCTAGGCAAGAGGTTAGGCTTAAAATAGGTTTAATTTAATTTATATGATTTATTTTACAAACAAACAAAATTATTGGATTAAAGGAAATACTGCCTAGTACTGCCAATTGTATAAATTTTAATGTGAGTGTGTTAGACACGCTACAAGCTTTACTGTAATTCAGAAAATTTTCACGAAAATGAATATGGCGGTACAAAGTTCGCCGGGTCAGCTAGTTTAATACAAATATTGTACAGATAACAGCAGTTTCATATCATGATTCTAACATTCTATTCCATCGCAAAGATGATTCGTTTCAGTTGGAAAATAACTATTGATGAAAATCGCCAAAAGTGTGGGTCACTAAATATTACAGAAATCATTTTTTCATACAAGTCTTTAATCAATTTTGTTTCGGATAGACTGAAGAAATTATATGTATTAAAACATTACAGACACATGGGTACGCTACCTCTTCTTATTCCCTTAAAACTTATACTTTCGCCCTATCCCTTTACCCTGCTAATTCACATCCTTCTTTATCAGGACTGAACAGGATTACATTATGACTGATAAATATTTTAAAAACCCAAAAGAAGCTAATAAAGAAACCATCCAAAATCTTTACATTTTGTTCGCATCGAGAGATTCTAGTCATAGATAAGCGGGGGAGTCCCTGTGACCAAGTACTTATGTAATGATTAGACGTAAAGTCTTTTCAATTTTAACTGTACCATATTTTATATAAGATCGTGTTCTAGAATCGTTACTTTAGAAACCAACGACCGCAAGTTTATTCAAAATATCGACAAGGTTATTCTATATTACTAGATAAGTAAATAATGTAGTCGTATTTAATGATTATTGTTGCCCTTGAATCTTCGAACTTATTTCTAGGATCTTATTGCCGATAAGAAATGAGTATATTTAATTGTTTTGACTTAAAACTATAATTCATTCGTCAATAAAGCGCTGTAAGAATGCTATTTTGTAATTTCATTATTAATATCATATTAATTATTGTATTATTGCCTACAAGCAGTATACGCTGAAGACTGACAGTTTTGATACAAATAAGCCAGGATACCGGATCCAAAAAACCTACCTAACATACCCAAATATATATATATATTAGTAACTGCAATTGTGTATATTATATACATTAAGAAATACATGAAACTGGATAGGTGTGTGTTTTATTTTTTCACTTTTGTTTTTAATGATACATAAATTCCAAACCGGAGTACTTGGAAGTACATTCCTGCACAAACGCGGCTGAACGTCAGGTAAACATGAGAGTAGCGACAGCCCGTAAATTATGGCTACCAGTTAATCCTCAGACTACCAGGATTCCAATCAAACGGTTTGCGTAGAGCAAACGACAGTTGCTCAGTTGAAATGCTGACAATTATTTCCATTTCTAAGCAAGATATACTGAATATTTAAGTATCTGCTCTGACTAACTAAACTCTACACTTGTTTCAATTTGTTTGTAAGGTAAGTAATAATGATTAACATCTCGTTTTTATGTTATACATTTAAACAGCTGTGATGACAGTCAACATCTACAAGAGATCAAGTTTCAACAAAGACAGTTCACAACGTATTCATAATTACTACATCAGAATTGAAATTACTGAAGTGTAATATTATTTCCAATACACGCAGGTCTAATACATAACCAAGTATTCGCATAATGCGGACAAATTTAAATTTTATGTACAAATTGTCATGGTACAAAGTTCGACTTTATGCTTTAGAAATTAATTATAGCGGGACCATTTTAGCAGTAATGAATTCTAATGTGTATTACCCATTACAGCAAGTATTCCTGCTAAAGATTATAATATTATATGCTACACGTCTTTAGTGCAATGGGTGAGTTAAAACCAAAACAAAACTATGTATACATTTATTTCAATGATAATAAACTATTCTGTAGCACTAACTAAAACTCGAACAACCCGTTAATAACTTCACCCAATGACTCAGTATGTAAATAAGGGCATATAATAAAGTCCTACAAATCTGAACACCTAGGGCTTAGGACAATGGTCGTCTCAATTGCATTCAGTTGCATTCGCACAGATGTTCGGTGTTTATGGTTTCGTAATAGCGATGTGCGATGGTTGGCAAGCGTGAGTCATGGCCGGCCAAGTTCAGTGTCGCCCGGCCGAACTTGAACCCGTTGACGACATCGCAATGACTACACTATAAGATATATAACATACTGTAATATGCAAAGCTATTAGTTGCGGGTTCTGAAAATAATTTGACTCTACAGAATGTCAAGAAAAGTTTCAAGAGAAAATTAGTTTTTTTATTAAGCTTTCTCCAATAACTGAACTGGTCATCATTGATTTTTGCCCACAAGATATATTAGATATGCATATAAAATCTTTGTAGCATGCAAATTGCAAGATGCGTATATCGTAAAGTAGTACTTGAATTAATTAAGAACATATACGTTAACGCAAATGTATCCACAGATAAAACCTAATAGAATTAAAATAAAGTATAGTTTGGAATACTTCAAGAAAAAGATAGCAGAATATCCGACATGTCATGTACTAGAATTTTTAAAACGTTTGTGCCCGAAGTCAGAAATACAAGATAGAGAATAAGTAATAAGGAAGACAAATTTATCATCATTCATGAAAACGATATTTTAAAATAAGTTAGTTAAATTTTAAAATTGCATCGCGATGATTCGTTCGCTTTTCGTATAGTACAAGCCTGTGTATGTTATTGATAAGGTTAGTAAACATGAAGTCCACAATGGACGCTGTGTGCACAGTCTACGTGACAATGACTCCAGGGCCTGTCTCCAGATACCGCCGGTATCGTAGCACATGTGCCGATAACCGTCCAATCACACCGATGTTTACACGTTCATGTGAAAATATTAGCACTGCGAACCTAAGTACTTACGATGTTACGTGTCAAATATGTTTGCAGTTTAATGAACGTTCTTATAATCACACACATGGATGTTAATTTCGAGAAATTCGTCCTTATTTCATTGTTTTAGTTATTCGATCTGTAGATTTAAATTATTATTAAAAAAAACCGGTAAATTAACAATGTAAGAAATAAGTTGTCTCTTTCTAAGTAAAAAATTTAGCTTTAAAATTAAATTACACAGTATGTTCACGACAGCATTAACTTCTGATATGCATAAAACTCAGAGAAAACTCGTTACGAGTTGAATAAACCCCTTTCAAGATTGAAAAAAATTATATTCGTAGTAAACACTATCAAAATTTTTAGTAAGAGTATTCAACTACTTTCAACGATGATTCTTGGTATTTTTAGGCATCGTCGGTTATTGTAATTGATCTTGGCATGTATTCAGACTCGAACCCGTGAATTCTAAGTTTAATTAGCTCCAACAGGTGTTACCAACACCTAACTATAAATTAATTTTAAACTAAAATTTATAACTTTAATTAATGTTTTGGTACTTTGAATTTTAATTTTTTTCAGAGCATCTCGATACCAGGAACCAGCGGGCTCGAATAAACATTTAAAAAGAGTAAAGAAGTTTGTGAAGTATGTCAGGTTGGAAGCAAATTTCTGACTGCAGTCTTCGTCTTCTGTAAAATAGGCTAAAGCCTAGTAGAGGGAAACGAGAAGCATATGTCAACCGAAGCATATGTACGATGCGAATTATCTGCCTGCCCCAAAAGGAAAAAGGCGAGAGTTTAAGCATGTGTACATACTGAACGTGTTTCCCAAAGATATATATATATATATATACATATCTTTTAGTCAATAATAAACACTCTGACCTCTGAATCATGAATGTTTTTAATGTAGAGGAAGGTAAAAGAGCTATTGTCGTCTCTGAAGGTTATGACAGATTACGGAATATTATCGAGGGAGCTGTGATTTCCTGTCAGAAAACGTTCGTGATATTTTGATCAAAATTAACTAGTTTAAAGATTTATAAATATAAAAAAAATACGAGTTTAAAGATATTAAATATGGTTGTCTGGAAGAAATCGCCGAGAGCGATAAGACCGCCAATTGTTATACAAATTGTATGATTGTTCCTATTGTACCATTTCTTACTATATATATACAATAAAAATAAATGTAATACATAAATTCATGGTTCATTTAAAACAATTGTACATCATCAAGGAAAATAAAAAAGTATCTATTGAATTATTTTCCTGTACCTAAACACATTTAATTATGATAAAAGTAAAACATTTTTGTCGAATAGAATCGAGTGCAATTCTATTTGATTTCGATTCGATTTAAGGTGCACAGGTCTACAATTAGTATTAGATATTATAATACCATATCATATATATAATCATCATCATCATATATATAATCGTAGCGTCAGATGCATTCAGAATATTTGCGCACTTCATTCTTCTATTCAATCAAAGCTATTCGTTGAAAGACATAGCCTTTAAATTCTTTAACTAGAAATTAATCGATGTCTTTGTTGCTATTGTTTTAAACATTATTTGTTTTAATGAATAACACGGTGACTGTATCGGCTGTCGTTGGAGGCATTGACCCCGTATTATTAGGAAAACAATTTAGATAATATGTAATACATACCACAGTTTGTGACGTCATTTTCAATGTCATCGACTTTTGCCGTATGACAGGGTTTACAATCGTTTAGAGGATATGTTCTTCGATGATCGTTTTTTGTTTTCGCGGAAGACGGTCCCCATTTCATGTCATCCACATTTTTATATTTTTTATCATTAATTCCATCACGACGAAGACTTGAAGACTCGGAAGACTTAGAATTGAAGACATTAAATACTTGACATTGGCAGAAATAGCTGATCCGGCTGGTTGCCATATCATCAAAAGAAGAAGAAGGATATGTTCTTCATTTGTGTGACAGTGTCAAAAAATCAAATTAAACTAATTAATATCTTATTTAAAAATAGAAGGTTACGACCTTCGAAAAACATCTAACTGTGAAAGAATCGCAAGACAGCAGACTCGACGGTAATCCCCAAATTAAAGGTGCCTGTCCGTGGCCGGCAAAAGTTACGGTTAAGGCCAAGCGGAAACAAGGGACAGACTGCCGTTAGATCCATGTCTACCACTCAATAAAAATCCGGATATGATAAAATAGAACCCTAGGGACTCCATGATTTTTACGAGACATACACACACATATAAAATATGTACACAAATTATATTTTAATAATAATATATGGTCATAAGAAATAAGTAATAATATTGGTTAACGAGGTGTTTACAAATATGTAATTGAAATAGTACAGGAAATAGATTATTATAGGGATTGTTTGTTGGATAGTAAAAGTATATGTATGTATATGTGTGTGCATGTATGTTTGTATGTATATATGTGTGCATGAATGTCTGTGTGAATGTAAACCTCGTACAGTTTAATAACGTATATTAGAACGTTATATGCAATAGATTATCCTGTAACCTCGAAAGTAAAACTTAGTAATATCAAAATAAGTTTGCGTCAGTCAACAGTAGCTAGAAGTCAGTTAGATGCAAGTCGAAGGAAACGTAAACCACAGTTTAATATTATGCAAAAACGTAATATGAGAAATGGTTACCTTGTACAAATCCCGTACTCGTAATACTCAATCACTAAAACGCAATAGACTGATTTATTGAACGCGATCTCGATGTGTACAGCAGAATACAATAAATAAACGCACACACACGATAATATTCGGAGTTCACTTGCGGCCGTACGCGGGGCAACGACCGTCCTTACCACAGCTGCACGGAGCACACAGACATATATCCGTCTCTTTTCCGCGGAAATTGCGCGCTGCCGTACGGCTTTCCATAATATTCAAATTCATTAAATACTTCGGAATTGGTTGTGAACGATTTTTTATGCAGCAACCGATGATTTATTTATTAACTGGTAGAAGTAACCATTAGCGTCGTGTAATTTTGTAATGCATTAAAACTATCTGACATTACATATACCAATTCTCTATTAGGATTTCAATGAAAACATGCCAGAAATTCAATGTATAATGAAAACATTATTCATTATACATTGAATTTCTTCCAAGTTATATAGAAAAACACTTCTTCTTCAGAGTCTGTCTTTTAATTTATTAGTATTCAAATGCATTTTTATGGTATTTACTTAATTATTATGTTAATATATTATTTTCACAAGTTTTCTTGACAAGCAAATGCAAAATTTATATTTAATGTATTGTAAATAAATACTAAGCAATACCTGCGAAGCAACATTTATGTTATTAAAGAAAAAAACTGTCTTTCTCGGCCACAAACGGATATGCATACTCATTATTCTCATAGGTTCTGCAGATTTAGTTCAGACTATTGTGATCGCATTTGCCAACGACCTGATTGAGAGCAACCCACTCTTTCAAAACGAAGTGATAAATAGCCTGAAGAACGGGAAATAATGGGACTAGTGTAAGTGTGAACGCACCTGGCGAGCCGATGACCCCGCGGCCGGCGATCCCGTGACGTCACCGTCTCAGAAACGTCTACCCTCAGCCCTCATGTGTCATCGCACTGGGTACGCATTAAGTGGTGGACATAATCGGAGTTTGTACTTCTTGGCTAGGAGGCAGGGTAGCTGTTAGTAATATACTCATTGTTCGATACTGCTCCATTGCACGTATGAATGTGAATAATGTCGATTATTTAATTCAGGTTTTAAATCCAAATGAATGGTAAAGAAACAAAAAGATGCTGTTGCAATTTTGGTTTTGGTTTTAAATTTAACTGAATGATAAAGAAATATATAAAATTGCTCTTGCAATTTTGATGAATTTTGGAACATCGTAAATTAAAAGCAAAAACCTAAGGAAAAATCAACAAAAAAAATTGGGTTTTTAACAATAATTCTATATAATTATTATACAGTCATCTCACACTCGGCGATGTGATTCCATAATAAGCTGAGCCTGTACTATGGTAATCATACTACTAATAAGCATCTATACTTATAAAATCATTAAAACAGTGAGGTACACAGTATTAATATAAGAAACAAGTCTAAATTCGTTGGTACCTATCAACTATACCTATAAAATTTTACCGTGGGAGAGCCACGCTTCGGCATGCATGGGCCGGCTCGACCGGAGTGATACCACGGCCTCTCAGAAAACTTGTGTGAAACACCGCCTGCACTGAGTTTCACTGGGTGAGTGAGGATACCGGAGGCCCATAATCCAACCCTTCCCCTAGTCCCCCTTCCCATCCTCCAAAGGCGGCAACGCACTTGTGAGACGCCCCTGTGTTGCAGGTGTCCATGGGCGGCTGTAATCGTCTACTATCAGGCGATACGTCTGCTCGTTTGCCCCCTAAAACATAAAAAAAACCCTGACTGACTGACTGATTCACCATCTATCAAAGTTAGAGCTATGAATTTTTTTTAGTAGGATTGTTTTATTGAGTAGGCACCCATTAAGGAAGGAACTTCAAAACTTCCACCCCTAAGGGTGAGAAATATGGGTTGAAAGTTGGGCTACTAATTAAAAATGAGTAGATACGTATTTAGCTGGATATTCTACCCTTAAAAGGGTGGAATTGGGATTGAAAGTTTGCACGGAAGTCCGACACTTTTTAAGTTAGAAACAAAAAATTATATTTTTGTGCTACTGATTAGAAATAAATAGATACCTATTTAAGCATTTCTGGATATCCTACCCCTAAGGGGGTGAAATAGGGGTTGAAAGTTTGTATAGGAGTCCGTTATTTTTTTAGTGAGGAACATTAAACTTTTTATTTTTGGGCTACTGATTAAAAATGAGTAGATATGTGTTTAAGCATTTCTGGATATTTACCCCTAAGGGAGTGAAATAGAGGTTGAAAGATTGTATAGAAATCCGTCATTTCTAAGTTAGAAACATAAAAGTTTAAGTATGGACTACTTTTAAAAATTAGTTGATACATACTTAGTATTTCTGGACATTCTACCCCTGAGGGGGTGAAATAAGGTTTGAAAATTTGTACGGAACTTCGTCATTTTTTAACTTAAAAACATGAAAATTTTATTTTTGGGTATACTGATTAAAAATGAGTAGATACGTTACGGTCAATAATACGTGCCTCGAGCAAACTTTGCAGTTAGGTAGAAACAATTTCAAGGACGAGGTGAACAGGAGAATTCGCTAAAAACATGAATTAATTATTCATACACTTACATAGCTTTTAAATAAATACATATAATCAGCTTCCACGCAAGCAAAGTCGCGGGCAACAGTTAGTACTTAAATATTTCTAAAACACTTAACATAGACAAATTACAGCCAGACACAGGAAAAATGATCTTCTCACCACATAATTATTTGCCCTAGGTAAAAATTGAACCCACGACAGGCTAGTCAAATGCGTCTAGTGGTCAACTAGACGCATTTGACTACTAGTCAAGGACAATAACCACTAGAGTGACAAGTCAGTCAATTGACTAAGAGAATTATACTAAAAATACAACATTTCATAGAGCACTTAACTGATGCTTCCTAACACCGAGTTAGCCTGTCTGCAGACAACCAGTTTATATTCCTTTGTAGGCGCTCGACACAGATAATACACGTCTTAAGTGGCGCCATCAGTGTCCTGAGATTGCGTCGGTAGAGTGTCTCAGATTAGGAAGATCCTTCTTATCAAGAGAATAGCTATTTTGTATAACTGAGTCAACATCGTTTCAAAAATCTGAGTTGAACTGATATTTTATGCGGTATTACCTAATGAAACTCATGTTTTAAAGTTATTATTAAACATAACGTCTCCCGGTAAATAGTACTGAAGCTTAATATGTGTCAATCAATCAATCAATCAACGACCCATAAAGTCCCACTGCTGGGCTCGGGTCTCCTCTCAGGAGAGGGTTAAGGCTATACGTCCCCACGCTGGCCAAGTGCGGTTTGGGGACTGGCAAGACTACGTTGTGGCTACGTAATATTGCCGTTGGATGTTTTTAAACCGCCCAAAGGCCTCCAACTAAGCTTCACGACTGTTATCCTATGATAACAACCGGGACCGGCTGCTTAACGTGACCTCCGAATCATAGAGACGCTCATGGTGACACGCTACCAGCGGTCACCCATCCAGGTACTGACCGCGCCATCGTTGCTTACCCTTGGTGATTATTTCTAATCACCGAGTGCAACTGGGCTATGAACGCCTCTATATGTGTAAGTAGATGTTAATCAAACGAATACGATAATGAATTTTTGAAAGGAGACGACCTTAAATCACTTAGTCCAGATTAGGACCTCAGAGGGCGGCCTTCGGGGTGGTTTACACTTGAAACACTACATACTCATAGACCCTGCATCCCGAAGGATACAAAAGGGTTGATAGGTAATAACGCATTTGACACGACGGGTTAAAAATGGTCATTCTAAAATATTATATATAACAGCGTAAATCATTTGTAAATGGTCCGATCAAAATATGTAGAATGGAGGAAAAAAGGTTGTTATTTTGTAGGTACCTTAAATGGCTTTTATGTAAGAAAGAGGAGAAACCCCAAAAACAATACACGTCGTAAATAAATAAATCTCGTTTCAAATGAAAAATTATAATAAATTTAGGTTCCTGAAAAGAGAGTGTCGTATGTGTGCCGTTGGTATACCATATAAATAAATAAATAAATCATCAATGGGCTCATGGTGGTAGGTAATAATATGCTATTTAGAGTATACAATTCAACAGTGCAGTTTAAACGCATTCCGCATTCATTATTAAAAGATTGTACATGTTTCTTTATTACTTTATTATGTCCTGATATATTTTGCGATGTGTAATGCATTTCTAACAAGAAATGTTTTGTGGCAAGCTGCTTTATTTTAGTTTTTAGCTTCGCTCTCATGATGAATATAGAACAAAAACAACATATATGTATATACTGTACACCCATGCACAAGGATATCCTTAAAAGGCTAGGCAGAGGCGTATTAAGTGTTTATATTTTGGCAACAAAATTCTCGTTCCACGTATGTAATAAGCGAAAGAATAATTCTGTTGCCGAGTACTACAGAATTTATCTAGGAAAATTAGATTTATATTAGGATAAAAAAGAAATAAGAAGAGAAGGCAAATGTAGGAAAAGAATATTACCTACAGATATGATTTGGGGAGTGTAGAGCTGGTCAGGTTCGCAAATATAACTGTAACTTGAATTAGTTGTTACCGGGAAGAACCATTAAACTTTATGCACAAAAATTTTATCAAGATTAGCTTACAAAGCCATTTAGGTTTTATTTTAAATATCTTTAGCTTAAGCAACTTTTAATAAGAGTTTAAGTAGAAACCGATAACGAATTCACCTGATACGGGAATTCAACTTAAAATATGAAGAGTTGCAACAAAGTTAAGATACGTGTATATAAAGAGAATCACAACCAATCATCGTGGCCAGGTCGTATTAGAAAACAAATACAATTCACAAACTTACTCAGGCCATTGCCTCTGTTTGTGAACCCTGGCAACCTCAAGAAGGTCATGTGCTTATTTCCTGACCTTATAACCATGTGTTTTGAAATACAAATACTAAAAGTCCATGACCGAGCCAGATCTTTATTCTGAAAATCAACAAAGAGTTTATCTCCCACTAGTTCTGTGAATCAACTCAGTTTCTCATGTAAAATATTTTAATAAAAGTAATAAAAGTAATATGACGTTAACTTTCTTTCTAAAAAGAGATCTGTGTCTGTGTGTGGGGCGGTACTACCGTTCTTTTTTTTCCTTGCGGATACTCTGACAAATACGCTACCCGAGTCTGCTTCTGCTAGGGCGACAGATGGCCAAATCTGTCATCCTCAGGCTTGCGCTTATAGAGAACGGATATCATATCATATTGTGTTCTCTGGCGCCTGAGTCGTCGGCGAAACCTGGTCCGTTTTAGGGCCTGGTGGACCGGGAAAGTTCTAAACCTCTCCCGGTCCCGCACCCCCGTTTCCTTGGTAAGCATAATTTGCTCGCAATAAGAAACGGCGGAGTTCCACGCGCTCTCGCTCCGCAACATGGCCGCAGCCATGTTATCGAGCACGAGAACCCCCACCCCGATGGCCGCCACGAGATCACGCCTCGGCTCCTCCCACGCCAGATATTCTGCCAGCGTGTGGAGCGCCGTGTCTACGGTCTGGCCATCGTAATGGTGGTACTTAGGCGTTGGCTCCTTGCGGATCAGACACAGGTGATCTCCAAAGCATCCTTTTCCAGTGATCACCTGCGTCAGCCGGTATGAGAGGGTCCCGTAGGGCCTCTCGAGCCAATCGTCCATAACAGGTCTTACCGCCGCAATAACTGCTGCGGGTCGCTACCCTCGCTATGCTGTCGTGTTTCGTTGGTGAGTGCGAGACTGTAAGCCCAATGATGCCAAAGCATCACTAGGCCGCCATGGTGTGGGTCGCCATGCTGCATTGTTGTATTGTCTGCATTCGCAATGAGTATGGCGACCACTACTTTTGGATTCTGTTTATGCTCTCCATCGGGCATAGTAGAGTCATCTTGGCAGGGCCATTATTAAAAAAATAAACTTGTACAGGCAGATAGCCGATATTACAAGGTGTAACTTAGTCTAATTACTTTTATTTCAGAAAATAATAAAGTCACGTTAATACAAACAAACAAATAAATGTGTAAATCGATACCTAAAAGTACAAATTAAACTCAATTAGCTTAAGTATTAATAATTCCAGTGCTTGTAATGGGTGCTTGTCCATGCCAGTGCTTGTTCGACGTAATTAGTTGTTAGTAGTGAAGCGCTCATAGCCCAGTTGCACTCGGTGATTGAAAACAATCAACGAGGGTAAGCAATGACGGCGCGGTTAGTACCTGGATGGGTGCCCGCTGGTGGCATGTTACCATGAGTGTCTCTGTGATTCGGAGGTCACGTTAAGCAATCGGTCCCGTTTGTTATCATACGATAACAGTCGTGAAGCTTAGTTGGAGGCCTTCGGGCGGCTAAAAAACATCCAACGGCAAGATACTGGCCACATTGTATTCTTGCCAGTCCCCAACCCGCACTTGGTCAACGTGGGGACGTATGGTCTTAACCCTCTCCTGAGAAGAGACCCGAGTCCAGCAGTGGGACATTATGGCTTGTTGATGAAAACAAATAAAAACCAATGAAATACTGAACAGTATCCTATTTAAAGCAACAAAACCAACGAGGCGCAGTTAGTATTAAATAAAAATATTAGTTATCTATTTTTTCAAAAACTTACAAATACTGTTTGTATTATAAAATAAAATAAATAAATAAAAATTTTCGGACATTTTAACACACAACGCCATCTAGTCCCAAACTAAGCGGAGCATGTACTATGGGTACTAGACAACTGATATTAATACATGTATACTTTTTTTAAATACATACATATTTTATATAGAAAGCACCCAAACTCCAAAGCAAATATTTGCAGATCATACAAACATTTGGTCCGACTCAGGCATCGAACCCGAGACCGTCGTATAACACAGCAGTCGCATACGCTGCCACTGCGCCACCGCGGCAGTTAATAGGAGAACTTGACTGACTATAACTGTCTTTCTATTGTCACTAATGGCTACGCGACTTGTGTAAAAAACATTAGAAATTCTGCGGTGAAAGTTATCATTGATTCTTCATGTTGTGTAAAAGAATATGAATGGGTAAGTAATAAATTAATAATTGTATCAATATCTGAGACAACAAGGTAAGTGAAATTAAAACGCCCAGCATGTGCGTATTATATTGCGGTAGAGAATGCCTTGGGTATTAAGCCCGCCGTTGTACATGTGTGCATGAAGTTTTAAAATCAAAATAAATAAATAAAAATAAATATATTTATTAAAATTGTTTTTTACTTGCTGAAAAATAAGAATGTCTATGATATCAATTGTTTACGTAGTTTCACTTTTTGTGACACGCACCGAATCCATAATTGACCCTTCAACCATGCAGAAACCATCTAAGTAACGTAAATAAACGTTAAAACGATATAAACATAAAATAATCAAAGCGACAGTCATTTTTTCATTGATCTTAGGCCTTATAAGTACACGATTAAGAAATCTACAGTTAAATATTCTGCTAAACATCTAGTTGTTTGGCTTCAAGCTTTGATTGAAGTTTAAATAAAAAGTAATTCAAGTTTGCTTTTAAAATTGAGAAAGCCAATGCCTACTCCTTATTAATATCATTTTCAAGTACTGAAAAATTTGAACAATAGTAATGTAATGTTAATAACATACTTTCAAACTTAAGGTGAAAACAGACTCGCTTGTTTAGCATAAATATAATAAAAAGATTGCAATCAAGACCATAATGCAGACTTTAGTGTTGGATTTCCTAAAGCGAAATAATTCTGCACTAAACATTCAAAGTGCAGTTGAGAGAAAGTGCAGACAAATGCGGAAGCATGGTACAGGCGGCCGCTTGTACCGATGCCTTGTTCAGCGCAACAAATGTACTGTATATCAGTCACGACCTGCGATTCATGTTTACATCGGCGTAAAGCATTAATTAATTAAATAAATTAGTGGTTACATTAGACTGTCTTACTAAGTAGATGTTGATTAATGAAAGTTGTTTAACTATTAAAATAAATACTATTATTACGTTTTTTTATAAACTAAACAGTCTTGCCCCGACTGGCTGACTGATTCATCAATGCAAATCCTAAGCCGCTAGAGCTACGAACTAGAAAGTATAAAATAGCAGTTGATACTCTTTATGTTATAAGTACCTGTTGACAAAGTTTTTTTTGGAAAATTCATCCAATGCAGGGTAAAATCAGGGATGAATTATTATATATATTATTGTATCATGATATTTTATTGGTTATAAGGAACTTCGTCGTTTTATAAGTTTAAAATACGAATATAATATAATAATAAAGAAATAATGATACGAACGCAGCCGTGGACATGGGCAATAACTAGTTTTTTCTATGGATGTAGATTTTGCCAGTAAGAATTTTTGAATCTCGTGTGCCTGCTGTTCTTAAAAAAGAAAATTTGCATATATGGTAAATATGAGATATTTAAGAAGATCAACAGTAGATATATTGTTTTATCTTACACTGTTTAACATTATTTGTCGAAAGGTTGCTAAGAAATAACTTCCGGCTTTTATTAAGGTATGAATGTAATAGCAATTCTCTCAAACAATACGTTCTAATATAGAAGTCACGATGATTTTTCGTTTCCGCTTCGGTAAGAGCGCGTGCGAGCCAACGAAAGTAAAATGATGATGAGCGAGACGAGGTTATACGAGTAATTAGCCTGATTCGCATGATGTATTAGTAACATCTATTGAGGCGGTCCAACACTTACCATATTCATTAAGGAATTATACATAATTGGATCTCATACGCGAAACAACCAATCAACATAGTCGAAACATGTGAGTTATTAAAATATAGACTGTCAATTAATTGTTTTTTTATGGGATGGCTAGCGCCCAGACTTATTACCTGATCATAAGCGATTACCGCCACCCATGGATACCCGAAACATCAGGGGCATCACAAGTGCATTGCTGGCTTTTAAAAAGAAGTACACTCGTCTCTTGAATGTTAGATAGTATTGGTCCGGGAATACCGCACGGGGTAGTTTATTCCATAGTAGACAATATTTTTCAATAATTGTATAATGCACAGTGTATAAATTAACTAAACATCTAGTTTTAATCGACATCAAAAAAATATAAATACCTACTAAAAACACTTATAAATTGTTATATGTCGAATTCAAATCCTGGCGGTGTCAGATACAAAGGTGCAGTTTTAGATTAATGAAACCTTTTTTGACCACACAAACTGAATTATCATAAAACGACACGCCGACTAATAGAAGTAGCACAGTACTCGCTAACAAATGTTGCAACATGTTGGTGCAGCGACGCGAAATGCAGTTACGTGTATGTAGTATAAGCTAAACGCTTCCGCGAGCGAGCAGGAAGCTTCGAACACTTTCCCTTTTGCCCAAGCGCAGCAGCCGACAACTCTATGCATCATTCTAATCCCACCAAACTGAGCACATACAACATCGTACCAATAGCGCTTCCATTGGGACCAATCTAAATTGGCTGTTTAATAATGTAGTTAACCAACAATCGAGGTTAAGTGTTCCGTGCTTCATGATGCGTTGCAGCTGCTAAGCATTCAAATTAAGCCAGCCTGCCGTTCCTAAGGTTGTGGACAGATACATAGAAAATTGACAACTAAACCAACTCCACATCCTATAAGTTCATCGCCCATTGTTAGTAATGCCATTGTTACGAAGCGCAATATCAAATGCACCGTTTTTAAATGACAACAAAGGCTAACGGCCTGGCTTTCTAATACAGATTGATTAGAATATGTTTTACATGAAATATTAACCAATTTAGTTACATTCCAACCCTTTTCATTTTTGTCAAAAATATCGTAACAAAATAACCGGTTGGGAACGGTTTGTAAGAGTCACTTCCTCGACGCAGAAGCCACGAAGGATAACTTGTAAAATTGTTTATTCCTGTTTAAGAAACCTGTTCCGAAAGAGTTTTCTAAAGTTGAATTGGCGTATCATTAGCTAACAGGCTGACATAACACAGACAACGGGGCGCCTTCATTTGACCCATATACCAGTTGCGGACATTGACCTCATCGCCAAGTCGTGTGGTTGGCTGTATCGCAAAGGGTGGCTCACGAAATATTCTTCTCAAGTCGAAAAAATTTTTGAGGTAAAAACAGAGTTTGAATAATCGCGGGTGTAAATAACTTTTATAAACCTATTAATGACAACCCTTATCAAAAGAGTTTATTAAATTTTTACCACCAATTTTTTTATGAAATTTCAGTTTTCTTAAATCTTAATAACGTGGCAACGGTATTCATTATAAATATTAGTAGATTCCAGACATTTTTTCCATATTTAAAAAGGAAAACAATCTTTGTAAGAAGAAGAATTAAAACATCAGGGCGGCAGCGATCGAACTGGGTGCAGAGTTCACGAACGGGCGGCGACCTCCTGAAAGTGGGGCGGGCCTAGTCTGGAGACTTGCGAAACTGCGGTCTTTCCACAATAAATCCATTCTGTATCCGACGAATCACCGCATGATTGTTAGAACAATATATTCAGTAGCGGATTAAATGGTGTTACTTCGCAAATCTTTTCCCAATTATAATGCTATTCTCGTCTAAGATGTGTTTATCCTTATAAGTGAAATATATTTATAACAACATATGGTATTGTATTTAAGCATATGCTCATATATAACCTATTTGTAACTGTAATTTTGTGTTGGTGTGTTGTGTAATTAAATTTAAGGCAAGTCTCATGTTATCTAAGCTAGAGTTTTATTCAATGTTCGATCCTAACACCTAATGCCGACCCTGCCAGGATTGTAAACTGGAATCTTCTGATATCCTGATATTGTTGTGGAGTTTCGGTATTATAAAACCTAAGGGCCTCGTGACTCTAAAGGGAAATCTATATTAGAAAATAGAACGCAGTTGGAATAAAAGTTGCATATCAGTAAGTTATTACGTTTGTTGCACAGATGTAGGACATGAAAATAGTAAATTAATGCACGTATAATATGTGCTACAATAATAAGTTGATAAGGAGCAGAAACAATGCTTTGAAATGAGGTCGTTTTAGACCTTAGGAACAGCGTCGTAGGAAGTCATTAACCTAGAATTTATGCGACGACTTATAGGCTACTATTTTCTCCTGGAAATCTAATGGTACAAAATGTAGACATTAAAAATAGCTCGGTGTTTTAAAGTTTTGAAAAAAGACATTTTATATGTGTCACGTAACGTCACGTTGACTTTCCGAAATACGAATCTATTCCGACTATGTACTAAATATCCTTAGAATCTAATACTCTTAGTAGTGATAAATCAGTCACTATAAGTTAAGTAACTTAGATTAGCCAGTACTTTATCAATAATTTACTATTTGATAAATTCTACATGGGTTTAGCCTTTTGATGTTGAGAATCAATTGTGACAGTTCATTATAAAACGTTCGTTGAAGTTAAAACAACTGAACTGACATTTACTTCATCAGCAACTTTTAAGGAATATTAATGACACTCAACTAGTACTACTGCTTGATTAAGGAGAAGCTTACAAGCTTAACTCTTAATCTGTATAAAATCAAATGTTAAATTATATTAAGTCTTGGGTTTATTTGTTTCCGTATAACCATTTCAATTACAATAACTTTCATCTTTACGATGTTTTAATTTTAATCTTTAATTAACTTTCTTAGCTATATTCGTGTTTTATATTCTGATGAATGGATAGAAAAGTATATACGTTCCAGTATCGCACACAAGTTATAGAAGCACGGAAAGCGTTGCTAATCTAACTGACCTATATAATATGGCCGGTGAAAGACCTCGTAAACTACTGCCGTCAGGGCATTATTCCTGCAACAATGCACCTAGTAACCGCACACGATTATACATCCTAGCTCTGTCATCTATAGATCTAATATCCCTTGAAAGTCAAGCGTCAGAATGCCTACGCATGTATGTACTAGGTCGGTAATAGTTTCGCGGAATAATTTTGTTTAGAACACATTCATAGTTTCAAGTAATATCTAAAATAGAGAACGTTGCACTGTGTGTATAGCACGTTTTTAAATAATTTGTATTTCTATACTTCTTGTGAAAGGGAAATAGTCCATACGTAGTACATAATGAGATATAAGAGAGAGAAACCATGTTATTTAGCAGTATTCGACTATTGTTAGAAAGCTTATTATATAAAGCCTTGTTCTGATCTTTAGTTCTTAAATCTTATGGCCAAACATGGATCGTAATAAAATAATATAGAGGCTTTGTGAAAACTACAGTAAGAGAAAGGGATCTAGCGACACTGTTGCATGTAAATGAGAAAATAATTTGCTAAGATCGATAAAGTATTTTAGCTAATAAAAGTTGGATATTGTCTTTCAGTCTTGCATTTTAATCAAAAGCTTTATACGAAAGATGTACACGCAATTTTGGAACCTATAAATTTGCAAGTAACTAATATATAATCTAATCTCGGAAACAGCCCCAACGACTTTCATGAAATTAAGTTTTCAGGGGGTTTCAGAGGCGATAAATCGATCTAGCTAGGATTCATTTTTAGAAATATTTCCCAAAAATAAACCATCGAGCTAAACTCGGTTATCCAGTTACTACATTTTTAAGCACTCTACACTTTTGAATATAAACTATGATTATTCTAAATTACAGATTCATCTATCTGATCTAAAAAAATAGTAATATATAGAAAAGGTTGAGTTTGAAATTCTCAGGCACGTAAGAAATCAATTTTGCTCGAATATCATGAGGAACTCGTCACTACGTAATTCAGTCACAAAATTGCCAGTTTTATAAGGATAATTTGACATTTTCACTGTCGTTTCAACAGGTAATTTGTGAAGTTCCTTCTTCTAAAATGTCATTCAAGTTTCTGGAGCAACGAATCTGTTCTCGAATTCAAATATTTGGATCCCCTGTGCGTGAAGAGAAATGAGAGCGTATTAGGCGACACGCTGGACAGATACCGATCGCAGACTGAAATTGAATGACATTTTCAGGTTAGTTAGTTGTGTTAACGGAACGTTAGATAAATCTTGTATTTGTCTGGCTATTTTCTAATTACCAATTTAAACTGGTGACACCTTTTATCACTAGCTTTTGGTCGTGGTTCTGGTGCGATAAATAGTAGCCTATGGATTTCCTCAAGAATCAAAAATCTGCATGTTAAATTTCATTGAAATCGATGCAGTGGTTAAGCCGTGAAAGTGTATCTTACTCTACTCTCTACTCCACTCATAGAAGAAGAGAGATATTATATCTATAACTGAAATAGAAAGACATTTAACTTCGTTCAATTTTTATTTTATTTTTAGTGTAATACATTGTATTCTTGAATGCGGCACTTTTAAATACCAAATTTATAAGCCGTGTAATTATTACTACACGTTTAGTAATGTTTATTAAAATTAAATAAATTAACTTTAATTAAAATTAGATAAATATACTAAGACTTTCATTAAAAAACCAGATACCTGAGTGTGAATTTGAAATTCATGTTGCAATGTCAACGAATTCTTTCCTAAATTGTGAGGAACCTTACAGATGTTGATATTTTTTTGTATTTTTATAAATATTCATAAATTAACACTATTTTATTTATTAAAATATGTTTTTTATAAATAAATAGTGGTATTTGTTTCTGTTTCATATAATTTTACAGCTAACGGATGCTACCGTTCGTGGCCTTTTATGATATCCATAGGATGCGGTGTGCTAATTCAGTCTGAATACTATGCACAGATGAAATTGCTCAACATTTCAACTTTAACTTCACAACTTCTAACTAGTTTTGTTTCAAATTATTAAAAAACAATTTTTTTGGTAACATTATATCTTCAACATCGTTTAACTAATTTCACCAGTCAAAACTTTCATCAACGCAACGCGCGGCGGCTGAATTAATCATAAATATTGACATCAAAGAAGTCAATCCCGGTATTTGGAATTCCGGCAATCGGAAATCTTAAAGATTGAGGATGCTAAAAGCTACAGATTAAATTCTGCGTTGTAGTAACATTTTAGATCGAAATAAAAAACCAATTCCTTTCACATTCCACTTCTGGACACAGGCTTCACCTTGGAGTAGAGGCTTTGGCTACCATACCAAGCACCAGGGAGGATTGTGTCAAGCTTTCCTTCTCTTTTTTCAACGTTATTTTCCTGCAACGTTTAGTCCAAGTCGCCTTTTACATGGGATAAATAGATGTGGTAACACTCCACATTCCTCATCTATTACCACACTTTCTTGTTACTATACAAACTACACATGCTATTTTAAAAAACCCTGACCATAGAGGATCTAATGTGGCAGGAAGATTGTATTTACCAAATACGACGCAATTAATATGTGACTAATTGAACGTAAAAAGGGACGCTAAATTTAGCTGTTTCATTACCTGTCTTTATATATATACATGTGTATATAGTTTTACTCAAGCATGAGGTCGAGTTTATAAATATTTTTGCATCATTTCGGAACACGTGACCCAGAAGTACAATGTATGTTGTACCTAATGTACTTATATCGTTCCCGGTGTCGATGGTCGTACCCGGGTGACTACGTTGGGATGACTTTATGACTAGGTGCGTTTCTTTACTTTTACATAGCTATTAGAAATAACATTTAAGGTTCTCGATCATTAACGATGTATCATTAAAGTTAGTTATTGTGATTTTTTTTCTGAAAACAGTAATTGTGGTAAATTACAATAAGCGGTTTTCTTTGTTCTAAAATTTTCAGTAGATTTAAAACTACAGCTATTTTCGATTTGTCTATTAAATTAAGTGAACTATTTGATACACAAAAATCAAAGGTTATATATTGACTTTTTAATGTTTATTTTACGGTTTAATAAATTTTTCAAAGGCAGGCTAGTCACATTGAACATTTAACCTACAATATTTAGCTCCTTTTAATTTCTTCTTTCTTCTCGTTTTTTACTATCAGCTCCACTTTTGAATGATATATATATATTGTGATTTTACAAGAACAATACTAAATAAGAAAATCGTAATTCATGAAAACTTATTATTGAATATTGGACAATTATCGATTATATTTATCGTCAGTTTCATTTCACATATTTAGGTCTTTTCAAAAGAAAATGCTAGAAAATATTATTCCCATTTCCATATTGCCCTTCGTTTCAAAGTTCTAAAACGCATTGTGCATATCCAATTCAATTCATTCCTTAATAGAAACCAACTCCTAAAACCCTTCTAATCAGGTTTTCGAGTGGGTCATAGTACAGTAAGTGCGTTGATCACCGTTACGGATGACATCAGGCTAGGTATGGAGAATGGAAATCTTACAGTGCTTTCTTTACTGGATTTTAGTAATGCTTTTACTAGTGTAGATTTCCACATTCTGCCGGGCATATTGCGCTCTATCAAGATATCTCCGACAGTAATTGATTGGTTTCAAAGTTACCTGTTTGGACGAAGGCAGCGTGTGTGCCTGAAGGAATCTTTATTTTCTTGGTGTAACACGTCTGCTGGGGTTCCGCAGGGTGGCGTTTGTTTATTACTTCTACAAATCACAATATTTATTAATTCTATCTCTAAGTCATTAACTTCCTCCTACCACGTTTATGCAGATGATTTTCAAATATATGCAGAAGCACCGCTACATATATTATTTAAATTTTCGACTATAAATCAAGATCTGGCGCCTGAGTGTGAATGGAGTGAACAGTATGGAGCTGTGGTTAATCCATCTTAGATCCAACTTATTGTGGTAGGCAGTGCCAATCGAGAATAGACTGGACGCAATTTCCTAATATTACATTTAACGGAACCTCATTATTAATAAGTATGTCTGTTAAAAATCTAGGAATCTACATTGACAACACATTAACTTGAGGCCCTCAATTGCGAGAAGTTAGTCGAAAATTGTATGCATCGGCGGGATCCTTACGAAGACTATGCAATTACCTCACAACGGCTACTAAATTTGCACTTGCGCAACCCCCCCTTCTTCCTATACTCGACAAACTTGAGCGCCTTCAAACTTTTTGCATTAGATTTATATCTGGATTGCGCAAATATGATCATGTTTCTGAATTTCGCAATCAGCTTAAATGGCGCCCGATTCGCCTTCGACGGAATGCTCATATTATTTCTATACTTTATGGGTCTCTATATCATCCGGTTATTCCACCTTACTTAAAGGAACGCTTTGCTTTCCTCGGTGACACCCTTTTGAGATCCCTGAGGTCATCTGAATCTCTGGAACTGACAGTACCAACTCACTTTACAAGGTTCTACGATAAGTCCTTTACTGTACAGGCTGTCCGATTGTGGAATGCTTTGCCGATGGCTATACGGCGTGCCAAATCTTTGCCGATATTTAAAAAAATGGTCAAAGACTCGCATCAAAGTTTGTTATGTTGTTTATTTGTTTTTATTTTCCTTTTCAATGGAAATGTAGATATTTATTTTGTGTGTATGTCGTTATTTTATTTATTTGTATTAGCATGTATTTTGATATGTATATATATCCTTACCTTGTCATTCATTTTATTGAATTCTCTTTTCTCACCTAAACTGCCTATAGATTCGTATTTTTTTTTATAATATTTTTTATTCCATCCCAAGGTTGCCTGGAAGAAATTGCTTCTTAGCGATAAGGCCGCCTTTTGTACACGGTAATTCAATTGATGTAAAAAGTAAACTATATTTTTATGTAAACTGTTATATCTGGTATACAATAACGTGTATTCTATTCTATTATATAAAAATGTGTTTGCAATAAAATTATCTTACCCTCTGTACCAGAGCTCTGTTGACACCACCATGCTTTTCTTTTTTTATTCATTTTATTGCCTGTAAAAGAGTATTATTGTACTCGTTATTTTTGTAAATTAATAGTTCATAATTTAAAGCTTTATAATTTTTTGTTGGTTTTGAGACTTTCTTTGTTTTGCGAACCAATTTGTGATTTTTGTTTTATTACTAATTTTTAGGCTGAACCTTTTCGCTTGTTTTGTTTATATTTTACCAGGCAACTTTGTGTTGTGCACTCCACGATAACAAATCCAAAAGATAATATAAAATATTATACACTGATAAATTCGAGAACACCAACCCAAGTTTAAAAGGGCTAGCAATAAAAAAATATAGATAGTACTTACATTTTTATTCTCTGACCGTATCCAAGTATCCGTTCAGCCTTTTTCTTGCATCTCTGCAGGAACGAAGCGAAGAATTGACGGGTTCACGGCTGAAGGAAAAAAATCGCATTAATTTTCATATCAGATCAAGAATTATTTAACAATTGATCAGCGATGCCGTTCTTCAGAGCCTATCGAAGTCAAGTAAACATAATATTTATTTTACTGTGATATATTGGAGTTTTGAATGGTGAAATTGTATAATGTTTATTGTTTTAATGCATTTATTGGTTCAAAATTATAATGACTGTCTGAGTGGCAGAATATTGTTATTAGTTTAGTGTATTATATATTATTGTGTTTAGTGGCAGAGTATTCGTTTTACTGTGTTCAAAATATCATCACAATAATAATCATCAAAATAAAATGAGAAATTATTTTAACAAAATTAGTTACCACCTAAATCTTGGATCAAATAAAAAAGGTAGATATCGCACGGAGAGCAAGAAAATGAAGCTTTTATTTAAATATGTGTGAGTGATTGATAGTGTAGCCACTTTTTTTAAAACCGCCCCTGGCAACAGGGAATATGCATATTTTTTTTATTAGTCTCAAATCTTTATTGTTTTTACAATATTCTTAAACCGTATTATTTTTATTTAATGATTATTAAAACCTAGAAATATTGAATAGAAAGTGAAATTAAAGGAGGGAAATTCAAACTTACAAAACGCTTACTATTCGTTGAAAGGACATGTGACGTCAATGGTCACAATCATCGAAATTATCAGAGATGAAATTCAAAATATGTTAGTAGTGTTTGTCAGAAAAATTACCTTTTTCCATGATTTTTTAGCAATCAAAGTTTTAATAAGTATTAAGTAACTGAAACACTGCATAATAAACAAACACAAAATGATAATGACGTCTTTGGCTATGTTAAAAGCGCGCGCAAAATGGCGGCGTTTGAATAGCTCCAATTTAGTCAGTGTTTTAAATTTCACTTTGAAAATTAATTAAAATATTTTCAAGCATATTTTTTCTACAATATAGATATGTAAATGATCACATTAAGAAATAAAAAAAGAACATGCATATTACCTATTGCAAAATAGGTAACATGCAAAAATAAATCTGTTTGTTTCATATAAATTACAATTAGGTTATACATATTTGTGTAAATGAAGGAGGCATGCATGTGTGACCAGAAAAAATATGGGAAGGTTATTCAAAGATTGTTTTGTTGTGATGTATGACATACATGTATTTTCGTCTGTTCGTTTAGAACTAGTTTACAAGTTCTCATAACTTCTAAAATACTTAATATAACTTAACAAATAATCATAATAATTATAGTTAGATCATCTTTTCATCTTGTGTCACTTCTATTGTCGCTTACTGTATATCTAGGTAGATAATCCCTTGTAATAATATATGGATGGTTATAATAGCATAATGAATTAGTGCGATAGATATCCCGAATGCTAAAAACTCAATCTTTGTTTTTAAAATACGTTATTTAATTAACATTATAAAAGTACGTGATTCAAAAAATAAAGTAATACTATGTTTCACCCTTTACTTTAAATATAATGAATATGACTATGAATTTACCTACAAATAATTTACCCACATTCTAGGGAATTAGAAATAAGAACTCCTGGCAAAACGTCTTTTGTGATATTAGTAAAATTATGTTACAATAACATAAAAAATATAATTTTGTGTGTACTTACGTATGATATGTTATTCCTTGAGACTTTTTGTGTACTTTTGGTTTGGTTTTATGACAAGTAATATGATTTAAATATTGCTTTGGAAAGCTTTCTTTTTTAATAGGACTAATTCTGAACCCACGCCCACTACTGTAACTCCTGTACACCAGGATCAAAAGCAGTGACCCAGTAACACACCGAGGTATGACACTCGGGAAGTCCTAGGAAAAATTAAACTTTCTTGGAACCCGCAACGAAATTAATCAAAAGAAAATTGGAGGAGTTGTAAGTAAAAACTGGTAAAAAAATTATGAAATTACAAGAACGTCAAAAACCTTTAATCAAGGGATGCTGGCCGGATGATATGGCTGTACAATTTTATGAAGTTTTTACTAATGCTCGTAGAGCATCAATATACACATTATTGTCCCACACAGGAAATGTGGTTCATTTACCGCATTTCATGTCAACCGGTACACAGTAACAACAACAACAACATGAAATACCATAATATGGTATTCGCGCAAAAATTTACTAATTTATTTTGCTTTTTGGACGAAGAAGAGGTTCTGCGTGTTGAAACCCCCATGGTTGATTACTTCAGAAGTGCAGATGGTATAATGGCATGTTGAATTCGAACTGCCTAAAGCCACACATACTATGCGACTAGGGACAACTGTGGGCTACGGGAAGCCAAACTTCCTCTAGATGAGAGAGGCACTAGTGGAATATGTCGTGCTGTAATCCTTCTGTAACCCGTTATTATAACATCTCTCAAACTTTTAGCCAACTTTTATTAATTAGTATACAACATTAATTTAACATAACGCATATATCTGTCCCATTATCTCATTGAACTACAACCGCGCTCATGATGGCTGGAAATGCTTCTGTGCTCTCTGGCCGCTGGTGAGTCTACTGTTAGAATGGAGAGAGTTTGTCTTCTCCCGTTTCCGAGAAAACCCCACCGGGTTTTCTCGGAAACGGGAGAAGACAACAACGAAACTAAGCGGCGGAACTTTTTGTAGCGAAAATATCAAACTCGTGTTCATGTGCTTCCATGCCGAGGACTACAATATTAATTACAGTGTCCTCGCAACAGACACCGTAGTGTTGACAGTCAAAAGGTGATCCTTTGGAATCAGCACCTGTGCCATCCGGTAGCTTTTTGTCACAACATAAATGGATACCCTATACGATCTACCTTATTATTATAATGAGGCAAAGGCACACATATATAAATATATTGTGTTAAATATATGTTAAAACTTTAACTCCATTTTTACAAGAGATTCTTCTGAATCTGTTTGAGATCACAGCATTCTCCCAAAAATTCTTGGCAGTCGAGGCAATATACAGTGATTTTGCACAATCTGAAATTATTATATTTTAGCAACACTTCATATATAAAAAGAAAATTAATATCATAACCGTTTTAGTTGAAGGAGACAGTATACTCAGGTTAAGAAGCAACTTATTGAAGATTTCATGCTTTCATCCTTTATCGGGTTTTGTCAAACTAAGAAAATGCAATAATGCATTAATAAAGATTGAAAATATTTTACGAAATAAAATTTCTCTAAAATTTAGTATCTTAATAGACGATTGATAGTTCTAAAACTAGAAAAAAAAAGTTCTCATTATATGGTGCTTTTAGAGTAACTTGATGAAAGTAAAACTACTGAAAACGTCTGTTGGTTAAAATCAAATATGTAATAATTAGATGATCATTTGCAGATCAGAGTATAATATAAATATTTTATATGTATATGCATGGTTGGGTTCATAATTTTATTCACGTTCAAAGATAAACATGGCAATATGTATTTGGCTGCACGCAGTATGCAAACAGCAACTGGTGTAGTTTGATGAGATAATGTGACAAATGCACGTATAATATTAAATTTAATGTAATTTACTATTTAACGTTTAAATTTATATTTATACTTGATTTATTATCCAAAGTGATTAAGGAATCGGGCGGAAGGATTGAGAAAAGTATTTTAAAACAAACGCAAAGTGAACGCCACCTATTTCTTTACTGTTTAAATAAATAATGATTTATTTTATCCTAAAGGCGTGTACTCATGGTGGTGAAGAAAATAATATTTCTAATAGTTTTTTTACGAGTGTGTGTGTGTGTGTTACTACTACTACTGTCTATTAAGGGCTCAGCCACGAGACTGATTAACAGCCAGTTGGAAAATCTGTGACAATTAAGTGTTTAGTTACATACTATTATAAGATGCTGAGGCTCTGTATAGTTTGGTATTAGATTTTGGGTCTCAGCCCCCGTACCTCGGAGAGTATGTAAGCCGTCGGTCCTGCACCAGATCTCTCCGGTCGTGTCAGATAACTGTCCCATCGGATCATGAGAGTGAGGGAATAGAGAGTGCACCAGTGTACTATAATATCTCCTGCATAGTTGGTTAGCCTCCGTTGAGTCTGGACGCCGTGGTCGGCAATCGGTTAGAAGAACATCATCAGATGTCTGAATACAAAACGAGTATTACTCCTGTTTTATTATCATTATTGCATTAGATACAGTTTTACACATAATAGTGTCAGTTACTGATATAAGAATCAGTTATTTTATATACAGCCGACTATCCTCGAGAGCAACAAAAAATGATCAAATATTAGTATAGTTACGATTAAAGTCCTCTTAATGACACAATTAGAATTGTTGGCATATTAACCGGAAGTCAGTGAGTAATGAATAAAAATGTGATTAAATATAGATTAAATATATCGTTAATAAAAATACTATAATAAATTAGTTAATTTAGCATTTGTTTTCCTGTTCTATCATTTTACTAATATAGTATTTCGGCAATGTAACGTTTTTTAGAAACGCACACACCAAAAATTAAAAATTGGCACACCGAGGGAAATGTACAACCTTTTACATCCCATATCATATCCCATAAACAACCCCTATTATTTGGTATATTTCTAAACTGCTTTAGTTTAATTTAATATCTTGCCAAAGTAAGTTTTGATATATATTTATCTCGCAGACGGTTAACATTAAAATACTCTTAAAGAACTTGGACCTGGAATTATTTCTGTAGAGCTGCCCTGTGTACGATTCCCACCAGGATCGTCAGTAACAAAAATCCTCTGTAGTAAGTCACTTTCCACTATCTTGCACATAAACGGTCACAATGCACTGAAAGATAGAAGAACCACTACAGTCTGAAAAACAGAAAGATCACGTCACAAGTTCATACTAGACGTGCCATGCGTACCAAGGTAGCTGATAAACATAGAAGATGTCGGCTACTCGGAACAATAGCAACGCGGCGTTGAATGGCGCAAGACGACAGCAGCGAGCGCACGGCGCGCCGGTAGAGCGGTGACTGACCGGCACACTGCCGCACCACCCCGCCTGGATCGTTCCTCCGGGACCCTTCCGCCGGGAATCAGACCCGCAACACACGAACCACCGATGTTCTGTTCACACGACCCTTGCGCACATTTGCGAACACCACTGTCTTTGTACTTCATTGTCTCAACAGGTTTATGCAATATTGTCTGGATCAAGCTTTAGCATCAACTTTTCCAATCCATAATTTGGCCTCCCCACGATTTGACATTGTAATTAATATTCTCTGCATGTAAACTGCAGTATGAGTGTATTAAAGTATGCGGATGTTTAATACTTTCATCTGCCCGAATATTACGTAGAGAAAGAGGTCATTGACATTTCTTCATTTGTTTTCATATTCATATTATCAAGAAAATCATATAGTAAGTACTTTTCTTTGTGTACATTATTGATACACCTCTATTATATAAACAACTTTATCTACAAGACCTCCCTCGATATAGTAACAGGATAGGCTTATATAGTGCAGTAGTTAGTGATGGCATAATGTTAAACGCTTCAAGCGCGAAGTTTCAAATTTTAGTCGTTACTCGAAACAGTGTTGTGAGTTTAAGAGCAAGTGTAAGTACTATAATGATCTCCAATGGTCTGGGTGGAGAGTGAAAGTGGTCGCGGTCTAGGCGAGCGCACCTCGTGGGCCATTACAACGGCGCGCCCTGAGAGACCTTGACAAACTGTTTTGCTAGTAAACGAATAGATATAGTAACTATAGTTTCAAACTTAAATTGTACCGTTCGCCAGAATTAGCCCACAGATAGAAGTGTCAACGAATTTACAATAACTTCCTTAATTCGTTGACCTCTTGCTGGTCACATAGTTTGATAACTGAAGACTAGTTCAAAAACTTTTAACGTTCCGTATTACAGGATAATAAAGGTTAAAAGTAAAACTGGGAAAATATGTAGTTTATATTATTATTATGAAATAGATTTTTAAATTTTATATACGTACTTATAACATACAGTTTTAATTTCTAAAAGCAGAAACTGAAAGACTAATTCACTGACTGAATTAACCGCTGGATCACAGTAAATACTCTTGTATGAAGTCTAATACCAGTCAAATACCAGCACACGGAGGAAGTCGAGAGCAGAAGCTACTTAATTATAAATCGTTTAGTTCGTTCAGTTATATGTACATATACAATTTTGTAAAGGCACAAACCAGTATATTCCAAGTTGTTTGTGGATCTCATTTTCACCTCATCATGTCTGGACAATGACATTAGCACAACACGATATGTGTGAAAACACATGATTGATACTTCCTATAATTATTTTAGAACAGATATCGGTCTGTCATCTTTTTATTTTTGTGTAAATATATTTAATTTTTGGGCTACTTAAAAGTTACATTTTTTTTTAAATAAAAACTTCCATCTATGCTAAATGGTTGGCAGTTCAAGTCGGTGGAAGCGTATAATTTATTTTTTTATTTAAAGTAGTAACGAAATTATTTATTATGTATTCATTTGAACTGCCTCCGTGGCGCAGTGGTAGCTTACGCGACTGATGTTCATCTCATCTCGGGTTCGAATCCTGGGTCGGACCAAGTGTTTGTAAGATCTGCAAATATTTGTTTCGGAGTTTGGATGTTTTCTATGTATAATATATACGTATTTATAAAAAAAAACGTATTTATGTATTCATATCAGTTGTCTAGTACTCATAATACAAGCTCCGCTTAGTTTAGGACTGGATGGCGTTGTGTGTTAGATGTCCGAAAATATTTATTATTATTTATTTATTATGTGTTCACCTAGAAATTTGAAATAGTTTAGTTTTCATCATCTTAAAGTACCATATTTTAGGAACGATAAGGTATTTCGACATAGTCGCGCAGTGGTAGCATATGTGACCACTGTGCTTTGAAGTCTGGAGTCTGATTCCCGGCTCGGTCCAAATGTTTGTATGGTCTGTATTTTTTAAAGACAACTCTCGTATTAGGGATATACATCCTGTGTTGCGGGGGACTTCACAAACATAAAAACATACATAAACGTGTAGGTTTTGAACCCACAACACTTGATGCAGTAGAAAGCGGCGTGGCGACCGCTTTAATACAGCGTTTGGTTGTTTCTATATATAATATGTAACATGTTTATAAAATTAGCTGAAGTAGTACAAACTCTGCTTAATTTAAAACTAGATGGCATGTGACAGATGTACAAAATAATTAGTTATGAAACGATCGAGCGGTCGAGAGTCCACAGGGTATTATTACCAATCACATTTGTAAAGAAGTATTTTCAAATGAACTAATCGCCGTCCACTGCTGAACTAATCTCACCCAAGAAGCGCTAACTATCCCGGTCTTGGGTAGTCGAAACCATCGACAGCCAGCCACTTTCTTCAAATCGTCGGTTCGTTGTACCCCAGGGCCCCCTACCGTTTGCCTAATCGTGGTCTCCATTCTACCACATTTTGAATAGAAGTAATTAGATAAAGTAACAGAATACCGAGTCGGGTTCGCTTCCAACCCAGAACAAATGTTGTGTACTAAGCACGAGCATTTGTTCTGCATCTTAATGTAATATATCTTCTATAATATTTATGTCATGTGTACAGAAATGTATTAATTACGCTTAATCTGGTACGCTTAGTCTAGTTAATATAGACAGGATCTGTATGGTATCTGACTGTCGCGTTTAAGAAGTAGATTAGATCGAACTAAGTGGCGTGAAATTGGAGAGGCCTATGTCCAGCAGTGGACTGCGATAGGCTGATGATGATGATGATGAAGATTATTAATATAGCAGCAATCAGCAGCAGAAGTTATCTTAAAGTAAGAATAACTCCGTCTTCACGAAATGAGTAGCCATGCTGTCTATCACGCCAGTCTTCGATGGTATTACATTTTCGCATGTTCTTCACTACAAATAACTTACGATCCAATACTCTTTTTAAATAGATAGATAACTCTTTATTGTACAAGAACACATAGAATTAAAATTAAAAAGACAGTTTGTAAAACTAATTTAAAAAAAAAGTTGTGCCAAAGACGGCTCTTGACAGCCATAACTTTACACTTATTCTAGCTGATCAACACAACCTCATTGCCCGTAGAATAATAATTTTCTCTCGTTTTTTAAAACATTCTTCATAGGTGCTCCGCTCATATTAGTCTTAGCGTGATGATATACAGCCTAAAACCTTCAATAAATGGGCTATCTATAATTGAAAGAATTTTTCAAAGCGGATCAGTAGTTCCTTATATTAGCGCGTTCAAGCAAACAAGCTATTCAGCTTTATAAATTAGTATAGATTATAATCAGCTGTTACTTTATTAGTTAGTGTTACTGACTGCTTCGCCAGAGGACGCGGGATTATATACTTATCTACGTAAAACAATGTGTGAAAATGGCCATGTGTGAGATGTCTGGGGCAATTTTATTGTAAATACTTTACTTGCTTAAATTTTTTCGTAAGAAATTAACCCAAAAAGCTGCTTGAAAAATAAAACTAACTTAAAAAGGGGCACGAAGATTATGTCGTCATGAAATACACAATAATTATGTACTATAATGTTATTTATTACTTTTATACTGTACTTTACTATTATCTGAAGAATACCCTCGAAACGCTTTTGGTGAAGTAGAATTATATGACTCTATTCTGCCGGATGGAAGGGATGAACAGAATCCAAGGGTGGTGGTCACCATCCTGATTGCAAATGCAGACAATTCAGCATGATGATCCACATACTGACGGCCACTAGGCCGTGAAGATGCAATTTTATACTGTCAATTTTGAATATAACGGCATAAAGTAATATTCTTCTTGTATATATTTAGATTACCTGATACCACCAGTGGTTAAAGGTCGAAATTAAAGGATATATTTGAATAATAATATACCCACTGATCTTTTGAATCGGAAACATTATTCTCCTCTTCAAAATATTTAAGTAAAATCATGGCTGAACTATAATAAGTTTATCTTATTGCTTTTACTTTTAACAAGGTCTAAACTCTTTTTAGAAATATTCTCTGTTTTACAGAAGAAGAAGAAATCAATTAATTAATTAATTATTTATATATTTTTTTAAACTAAACCTACATATATTTAAAAACTACATATTTTACTATTAAATAATTTTGACCGCTATACTACGATTCACTATAAACGGCTTTAGTAGCTTAGACTCGTCACTAAATAAAATACTCGCCACTTTACAAAATATATAGAGAAATAAAAAAGATTTAATACACAAAAAATATATTACAAAAATAAGGTTCATAAAAGTACTTTTTGTTTCATATTTTCCTTATTAGTATATTAATATTTTGCAAAAACAAAGTTCTCTTTGTACGACTTAGAAAAAAAACAACGAAATGTTATAGCTACACTCAATAAGTCCACCTACTCGAAGAGCTTTCTACTATATTATAAAATATATTTTAAAGCTATATAATGTTATCAGAGTTCATGTCGAGGTCTCAGAGCGTTGTTTGTGTGCGTGCGCGTGCATCGGTGTGCGTGTTTGTTATGCCGGGGTCTGCGTACAGTAGGCAGGAGCGATTACGCAAACCTCGCTTCCCCGAGGAGCGAGGTCGTTGGCAATGGACTCGGTTCAATGTCACCAAATATATCACCGAAGCTTAAAGCGCGCGCAATCGTATTTGATACTTGATACATTATCTTGTTAAATTGCGATAAGTTTTTATTACTTTATATTCTTAAGGTCATGTTTAATGCCGTATATTGTTACTTTATATTTTTTTACTATCATTTCTGAAGCAGTAAAAGGTGAACTGAAATTAAGTTTTCCTTTTAGCTATTCAAAAAGTATTTTTTTATTATATAAATATTAAACCTTCGTCTGAAAATGAAAAATGTTAGGAAACTTTCATTTATTGTATGTAGTAACTTTTATACTAAATGGCATCTAAATTGTGTCATAATATCCAATCTCTGCAAATTAACGATTGGTAAATTAGTAAGTTATGGTCAATTAATTAAATTAATTAATTGGTAAATTAGTAAGTATGATTCTATAAGATTGTCAACTCATTTAAAATTACAATTGACAAGCATTCTAAATTAAACTACCAGGTAGGAACTTTAGCTCAAAATTTAGCAATTCTAATGATTCCTTATAACTACAATATAGTTATTGTCTATGGTCTTAAGAACATACTAAAAGCTTTTTTTTATTTTTAGTATAATACTGCGTTGAGTAACAAGAAAAACATTTATATCAGTGTCAGTATTACAAACTGATAATTTTAATATCAACGCCACGTACTAATCTGAGTTCTTCAAGTAAACCGTTATAAATAAGACGTTCAGTCCTACAAAGTACCAAAAACATATAAGCGCGCTTTACGGCCGCGCTCCTGGCCGGGTCGACGACCGCACTTTTCGGCAGGCGCCCCAAGTTTCAGCTGTAACGCGATCCTGCTGCACACATTGAAACCAAGTGTACATCGACACCAACGTAAATACACACTCATACACACTAACCACACTGCGATACTACCGCCGGAAAAATGTTGTCCAAACCTACATATCAGCATCTTTTACACACACAATAAACAATTGCAAGGCCATGGTGAATTAATTATTTAAATTTGATGAATAAATTAAACAAACATTAAAATTTACAATAATTTATTCGAAAAAGGGGGTGCGACTTTTACAATGAGTCTTAACTGCTTAGTGCTTAATATTTTAGTGGGTAGTAAGTAGTAATTCGGAATATATTTTAGGATATTAACATTAAAGGAAGTAATAAACCTCTTTATGTTTAGTACCTTTAACGTATTTTAATATTGCATATTCGACTAAAAACTGTCAGAAATTCTGATACTTGAGGTTGACGGATTGTTTTTGAAGTTCCCGTTCTATACGTTTCGGTACAGCCCTAGTCCCTGACCTGCATGACCTTTGAACTTGGAGAAGTTAACGTACCCTTGACTCGTACAAGCGCGGTGTTGTCACTATAATTAGATGTTGATAACGTTGATATTTTCGTTCATACGCAACCAGCCAACGAGCGCATGTGTCACTCGTTGATTCAACATTAACGTGTTTTTCACAACTACATGCATTTTATTAAAAATATAATTACTCATTACATAGTATTGACTGCCTCGGTGGCACAGTGGTAGCGTACGCGACTGCTGTGCATGAGTTCGTTGTTAGTTGTTCGGGTTCGAATCCTGGGTCGGACCAAATGTTTGTTTATTGCAAATATTGGTTTCGGAGTTTGGGTGTTTTCTATGTATAATATGTATATATTTACAAAAAAAAGTATTTATGTATTAATATCAGTTATCTAGTACCCATAATACAAGCTCTGCTTAGTTTGGGACTAGATGGCGTTGTGTGCTAGATGTCCGAAATATTTATTTATTTATTATTTATAGTATACAATGAAGTCGCTTTCCGTTTTTGTACGCTTTGATTCTTCAAACAACGCAACGGATTATAATACGGTATACATTAATGTAGACAGCGATTTAAGAGTAAGTTTTAAGTGCGTATCACATGCAAATATTTCTATATCGGTCATCTAACATAAATTGCCATCTAGTTTCTAACTAAGCATAACTTGTATTATGAACACTAGATTGACTGATAGAATATTTATATACATATTTGTAAGTACATATAGTCATACATACACAATTGATAAACTCCGAAACAAACATTTGAAAAACATACAAACGTTTGGTCCGACCCGCGAAGCGAATCCTCGATACCTCAGTAGCATATTCTACCACTGCACCAACGAGGCAGCCACACTTAAGGAACTCTAAAAACAACTCCCAACTATAAATGTATGGGACATGATACTGTTCTATTTAAACTTCTCAAGGAACTTGACTCGTGTATCGTTTACAGTCGTAGATACGTTGTATGGTAAAAATAAAATGTCTCCTCAAAGCATTAAGAGGTTGTTCACCCAATATTTGGGCATCGCCCTCCTCCCTTTAGAGACTATTTGTCAAAGGATACAATCTTGTCGTTACGCTTTTACTTTCTCATTTAACGTTCTCGTCACTCGTAAGTTTGATCGAGACATGCCACCTGTCTACTATCTATGGTGTGACATTAACCTTTGAGATATCGTTTTTTGTTTTTTCGAAAGACGGTCCCGATTTCATCTCATCCACATTTTTATATTTTTATTCATTAATTTCATTACGACCAAGACTTGAAGGCTCGAAGACTTAAGATTTTAAATACTTGACATAGACAGAAATAGCTGATCCGGCTGGTCGCCATATCATCAACAGAAGATGAAGAAGGATGGACCTAAAGAAAAATAAATAAAAGGAAGACGGTTCGTTTTATCCACATTTTTTATCATTAATTTCATCACGGCGAAGACTTGAAGACTCAAAAACCTATGATTTGAAGACTTTAAATACTTGACATTGGCAGAAATAGATGATTAACTGGTTGCCATCTCATCAAAAAAGAAAAAGACAGGCCATTGATAGAGTTTAATGATTTTATTTTATTAGTTTATTTTATTATGTTTGGAAGGCTAACGAACTAAACAGTGTTACAGAATAACATTCGTAGTAGAAGACGCCAATGATCTAATTTATATATTTAAAGCCAAAATGCAAATTAGTATTAAGTAACATTTACAAATTATGAATTTGCCTAGTTATCATTTAACTTGCTATTAAGTAAGTACGCTCTTATTTACTTTAATACAGATAGTATTTTTCTACAAAAAATCTACAGTATCTATCTACAAAAAATCACTAAAACAAGTTTTTAATTTAAGATGATTTTACTCTCAATAACGCAGTTTTGTAGTAAATATCTTAGATTTATTAAACATTCGCTGATTTTTTGTAGATACATAAATGTTATCGACACAAACAAATCATGATCCAATTTAACAATTTTACATACTTTGTGGCTGTTCCTTTGTTTTACTATGTTTATACAATAAAAACAAATAAATAAACAACTAATCACTACTAGAAAGTGTACCTTGAAAATCCAGACAAGAATATGTGATATTATATTGATATTTAAAAGGTTTATCAAAAAAACTACACTTGAAGCAAACCTATAAATAACATACGCACGCGCCGTGTTGCGAATTTGTACAGTAATAAATTATCTTTACGTTAAATATAAATTTCGATGCACTTTCTGATAATGCGGCCTGACCGCTTCATAAGCGTTGCATAATAATGTGCGACTTACAATACACATTCGATGACATGGAGCAAGCGCAAGCGCACATCGACACGCACACTCATTCATACTCATCACACTTGCACATGAGATAAGAGCACGGTCATTGAACTTGGACGAGAAATAGCGGCTGAAATTAATACAAATCTTTCAAGGTAACGTATTTAAGTTCTATAAATAAACAACATCTTATATTTAACAGCAATGAATGAAAAGAAGTTGTATCGACTGAAATAAAAGTCATGTTTCAATCTTGAAATAGAAAACAGTAAGAGTTTTCAGTACTATACTAAAATAATAAAACAACTTGTAACAAAGCAAATTATTGTTTAGAATAACGAGTGAGCGTAGTGCTAGGCGGAACGAACGGCTGTGATCTTGAATGGAGTGAAAGTGGCTTCGGATACTTCCTGATAGGTGGAAAGTAAACGCTGGTTCACGAGCACTTAGACACGACAGTGCAAGCTGCGGCCCTGTCTCGCGTCTACTTCATAGATATACATCTCACGTGCTGGGGAAACTTAAGGAAATTTGCAAACAAGTAGTAATTCAAGCGAACCATTAGTTCAAGCATTAGTTAGTTTCATTAGAAAAGTTGTAATTATCGTGATGTAATAAATTATCCTTCAAATAAAATTAGTAATAGACTCACATTCGTTGTTGATTTTTATGCAAAACGCCCTCTCGAAATTTGAATTGGGCGTCTAGCAGATCGGGGCCCATTTCCAGAGATTTTAAGACAAAAACATATTCTAATTCGTATTATTTTTTTATTACCAAGTAATAATAACCAATTTAACATTTTAATGTTTTAGAAAAAGACAATCGAAATATCCTTACGTCCATTTACGGTTTTGGAAATCCCTACAAAATAAGAGACCCTTACATAAATGTCAATTCGCATGGTGAAAGAGAAATTAGATAAGATTTATATAATTAGTGGGCTCCTAGTTATGAGATGATTTAAGTATAGTTGGTGAAAACGGGCATTAGACTTATATTTAATGCTTTTTTATGGTAAGTGAAATCGATCCCGCGAGTACATCGCAAGTACGACGCGACACCCTGCTTATTACGTTACTAACAAACTACCAAAATTCTTTTTTAATAAAGATTCATATTTCACATATGTATGATAGGTAATTGTGTTTTTCACGAGGTTTGTCACAAGAGCTCGGCTTTGTCTTTGCGGAAGATAGCGACAGCTGTATTACCACAGTCGCAACCTTCCGCGAAGAAGTATTTTCGCAGGAGGAGGCGGTGAAGAGGGCCCGTAGGAATGACCTCTTCACGGACGCAATTCGCTGCCGGCAAACTTGGCGGCGGAGGTTCGCTTACCAGCGCTTCATGCCACCCTGAGTGTGACCCGTGTCAGGGCGAGCAGGTGCTGGGAGGGGTCGAGATGTCGTAACAACAGCGGTTCTCGGATCTCTCCCTTCGTAGGCGCAGAGTGGCACACCGTGTGGTTTTATTCGATCCGATTGCGACACACAACCCCGACGTAAACTTCTGTTAGGTGAGGGCCAGTGGGGATTTCCACAAGTTAGATAAAAAAAGAGCTGTCAACATTCGAGCCCCTGAATTTTAAGAAACGTCTAAGCTCTCAAGTATCCCCTATAAAGGTCGGTAAAAACGAAAATATCACTTTAAGTATAGGGACCACTAAGGGACCACTTATCTGTATATATATATATAGTGTCCCCTTATATATATATATATATATATATATATAATAAATGGCCATATGGGGGTTACTAAGTAAATGACTAATGTTATTACCCCCCACTCTGATATCAGCATAAGCATAGGTAGATACCTGAACTAGGTAGTCCTAGATGCAGAATATCATACAAACCAACCTCTGATGTTAGTGAAGGAATTAATTAGAATTGGTAATAATATAAATCTGTAACCAAAACTAACAATTCACGTTGAATGCAATATAGAAGCATATTACATATGTGAAATAATCGTGTTTGCTATATCAAGCAACATGTTCTTGTAATATTGCTATTTACTTATATCTAACCTATCGCGGAAGATGTAGTTAGTTAGCTATTGTTGAAATCTTGTTTTGAAGTCAATCAGCGATAATTATTAGAGAATTACAATTCTGATTTAAACAAACGATGTACGAGTTGGGTAGCCCCGATGTCAATGAACAGTGACTATAATTTAGTCAGTGAATCACATTAAATTAAAGAATGTGAATTCTTTCAAAGGCAGTGCCGTGTCATCGTCACGAGTCCGGCCCCCCGTACGTGAATCATATATTTAATATTAGGACAATAACATTGATAAAGGAAACCTTACAAATGCACTTGATCAATTGATTTGAATGATTTCTCCTGTTGTTGATATGAATAAATACAGTCATAATTTCAACAGCCTTTAATAGTCTACTACTACTCTTGAAGAAGAGGTTTCACTTGACCAAAATTAATTTAGTTTAAAAATTTCCATCACATTTTTCTTCTCTTTGCAATGCTGTTATGTGGTCTTATGTAATGTACTTCCTTAGCCAGCTCTTACGGAATAGAAACGCATTTTGCACCTTTCTTTACACAGTATATAAAATCATTATCATATTTTAATTAATTATCTATGGCCAACTCATTATATATTATGTCATATTTAAAATCTGACAGCACGGTTGGCCTAGTGGTTTAAGCGGTCGCCACGACCGCCGCTTCCTACTGCGCCAAGTATTGTGGTTGTTTTAACAACGTTATACTTTTTACTGTTGAACATAAATAAAGTGTACAAAATACTGTTTCCAGCATTAAAATATAAGTGTTAGACTTAGACACTCACACCATTTTTTGATATAGTCAGAGGGTCAGCGCAGCCACTAACATTACAATAATGGAGTTTCAGAAGGAATCTGTGAATGTCAATTGTCAGAATTAACAAATCTCGAAGTAATAAATGAAAAAGAATCAGAACTAAATTAATAAGTTGTGCGAGAAAAATACTGTTTTATTTTTCTAAAAAACTGTTTAACGTTTTCTCACACCTACATATACTTTATTTCTTATAAAAAAAAGTTGACAACCCTAGTTGTGGGTTCAAATCCCACACAGGATAACACTTTGTGTAGTCCACAAATGGTTACTCTGAGTCTGGCTGTTTTTGTGTCCATTTCACGCATGTTTTTAAAGTCCTCCGCGAAACAGGATGTATAATCCTAATGCGGCATTTATCCTACAAATATATATATATACATACCTATACTAAAATATTATATGGCTGAAGAGTTCTTTGTTTGATTGTACGTTTGGTAGAACGCGCTAATCTTAAGAAGTACTACTGGTCCGCTTTGAAAAATTCTTTCGCTATTAGATAGCCCCAATGGCTATTATAGATTTTTTTGTAAATTTAAACTGTTTACACAGCGCATGCAGTGAAAACTCTCAAAAGGAAATTTTTCACTGACAGGCCGCTCCTTTTAGTGGTAGCATGATGATAAATAACCTATAGCCTTCCTCGCTAACTGTGGCGTAAACAGTTTAAATTTATAAAGCTATACATATACGACAGAATTTTTCTCTTTTTAAACTTCTGATTAAGAGTCGGCTACAGCTATCTTTTAAAGTTTGCTCATTATAAACTTTTAGGTGATGGTGAACAGATTTTTTCACGGTGTTAAAAATTGCGCTACTGGCAATAGGAGACGTAGACGAGGTTCCATCGTTCGGCTTGTTAAATAATATATTTTAAAAACACCAACTTCTGTAACAACAAACAAACATTTTGTATTTTAAAATAATTTTGTTTTAAGTAGCCTCAAAAAATATTGCCGCTGCACGCAATGGGTGGGGGGTGTACCTTCAGAAACAATTTTACCCGAATAAATTAAAATTACCCCTCGCCGAGTGATTAGGGATTCATTCCTACACGGAACAATGTATTATAAACCAGTTGATCAGCGTTTGAGTGTACTTAACAAACACTTAAACAATGGATACCCGATTGTTTAAGTGTTTGTTAGGTGCCCACCTATGAACACATTCTGGTAAAACACCTATGAACGAAACAAACAATAATATCAAATAAATTATTTCTTCAAGTAACTCATAGGTCTGACTCATTTGGTTAGTAATAATAACAAAATTTTCATGCAAACTATGTTGTATTGAAAACTATTGCAATCGTGTATGCATATTAATCCCCACCAAACCTTCACGACCATGTCTTACTTCTGATATATCTTACGTTACATTTAAAGGGACTATTTATCGATCGACTCACTGATGTTCCTATTTAATACTTATTATTGTGTAACATAAATACAAGAATATAAATAATTTTAAGTCCAATTCTAAATTATAATCTGGTTTAGACTCATTTATAGTGAATTGTATTCTTGATGAGTCAATAATGATTAAACCTATTCAACATGTGTGTACGCGTGTGTTGCTAATGTCCCCTATAAAGAAAGGTATACGTGGCTTTAGCAACAAAGCGCAACACAACTAGTAGGTATTGGCCACGTCACACAAATACTAATATTTAAATGGGATGTAAATAGGACTGGGTCAAAATAAACACCAGGCGTTGACCGTTCCTACGCATCGGCTATGTGTTGTTAGTTGTTTTCTCCAAATAAGATGTTAATTTGAAAAATAAACATTTGCAGGAGGTAAACCTGAGTCACAGGTCACCACGCTCTCACTTTATACATTTACTAGCTTTTTTCCGCAGATTCGCCTGGTTGTGATTTTTATTATCGGGTTAATATATAGGCTATGACACTCATAAATAAACTGGCTTTTCATCGGTAAAATAATTTTCAAAATCGGTTCAATTCAGAGTAATCCGCTACAACCTCACAAACTTTGGCTCTTTAAAACATTAGTTTAAATTAATTTCATTTATACATTTAATACAATGGATTCTGTACTGTAATATGTACGGTTTTAAAAAGATACAATACAATATATTTTCTTGAATTAACGTATTAACAAACAGTTGGACACTGTCTGCCCTTGAAAATGCTCCCGGGCCCAATCTATTAAAGACGGTTTTCCTATTTCGTGTTTAATACTATTTGAAAATCCATGAAAGGGTATAAACTTGCTATAAACAAATCAGTAACGTGACGTAACGTGACGTCAAGTACCGTATAATTTGCTCTCCCGAGTCACCGGTCAATAGATTCCAAATCAGACAACCCATGTAAAATTTTATTTGATTGATGGTTTCCGGAAAAACGTACGAAGCTTAAATATTGAGATGAATTCATTCGCCAGAGCGTATGAATGAGGTGAGGAATTATTCAGGTGATGGATGACCGAAGGGCGTTCACCCCAGGGTGCGGGTCTACGACCGACCGAGATTCACACAGCTGATCGCGCCACGCCGCACGTCGATTCGCGCGTCATGGTCGCCACAAGTCTCGACGCGGGACTACGCAGGTATACGTAATCGTAACATATATATATTATCAGTATAAGAATATATTTGTTACGTTTTCATGCCTTAATAGTGGTCAGAAAATTTTGCATACACGTTGTCAGTGGTAAAAAACATAACATAACATAAGTATAATGCAAAGGGGGTATCCTTAGTACCACAGAGTACAGTTCTTGATGAATAGAAATTAACTTTAAGCGGGAGTGTTTAAATATACATAATCACTATCTTTCAAGGGTTTATCAGTTTAAAATACTAGTAATTCAAATAAAAACAGACTTAGACTGGCCATATTAACCGCAGAACTGACAACCGTTAGGTTAGTTCAGTTCTGGAGTAGAGGGAGACCGAATCTCACAAGGAGCTGGATGCGAGAAGCCCAATATCGATGAAAGTGGCGTGCAATGGGAGAGGAGTCTCCAGCAGTGAACCGCTATAGGCTGATGAGGACGAAATTAAATTTTATGGCCATCCCTTTTTAATACCGCTACTGGTATATTACAAGCTGAACATTTAAAAAAATACTAGACCGTCACAAAAGTATTATATTACTTAAAATACGATTATTGTGCTTAAAAATTTATTTTTTCAAATTGAGAGTTTATTACACATTAATTACATTATTATCATTATTATGTAACATGAAGTAGCACAAGAAGCCCAAGAGGGACCACAGTTATACAACTATGTCTTGTAGGTGTGTAGTTTGAATTGTACTTATTATTACCTTGATTAATTCTTAATTCTTTAAAGAAGATTTTAAAATGGCAAAAATACAAACCCAACTTGACTTCAAGAAAAGAGGAGAATCTCAATTTGACTGTAATCTTTTTTATGTTTCTTATCTCAGACCTTTCGACTGGGTGAACCGATTTTGATGCTTTTTTTATTTGATAGCTGTTGCTTCCCGTGTGGTCCCATTTCAATCTGGTCCAGTTCAGAAGTCTTTTTTTTGTATTAAATTTTTTGTATTTGTGCTGTTTAATAAATAGTAAAAAATAAATAGTTTAAAAAACTATTAAAAACGCTTACCAAAGTTGGTGACATACGAATAGATAAACGTATAAACGTGCAATTGACGCTAATAAATGAATGCAGAATAGGATCCCTTGAATTTTCAAAATTTGACAATGAATGAGTATACTTCTAAATAGTTTTATTACCTTTTAATAAAAAAAAATGTTTGACGGTCTCCATTTCACCTCATCCACGAATCCATCTCAACGACGAAGACCTAAAGACTCGAAGACTTAAAATTTAAGACTTTAAATACTTGACATTGCCAGAAAGAGCTGATCCGGCTGGTTGCCATCTCATCAAAAGAAGAAGGAGAAGAAATTAAAAAAAAAAGAGTCTACGTCATTAGCCGAACTTTGATTTCATTAACACCCTATGGGACAAGCTTAACTTATGTATATCGTTACCGATATGGCTCGGAACATCAGCAATCTGAAGTGGAAATGGGCCGGTCATCCATCAAGGTCTCCAGTCGCTGGAGCTGATTAGTGTTAGACTGAAAATCGCGATTAGGCAAACGTAGTGTAGTACTATCGCATCGCCCTGCGGCACGACAGACCGACGACTTGAAGAAAATTGCTGGCATCGTATGGATGCGGACTGCCCAAGATCGGGTTGATTGGAATTTTTTGGGTAGGCTATCGTTCAGCAGTGGACGGCTACTGGTGAACGAAACCTACTGGCTGAAGTAGGTGACAAGCTTACACCGGCTAGCTAAGCCGGCTCGACCGGAGTGATACCACGGCCTCACAGAAAACCGGTGTGAAACAGCGCCTGCGCTGCGTTTTAGCCACTTAAATGTGTAATTAATATAAACTTAAACTTTTCATAAATACTTAGTACTTTTATGTCTTACTGGCCAAAATTAAAAGTATGAAAGTGATAATTTGAGCTTCTAAAATAATGAAATCATTGATAGTATACGAAGGCATTGATGCTAAGCTGTATCTTAAAGTTATATCTTAAAGTGTTTTATTTTTGTATTTAATATTTTTTTCCGAGCGGATCTTTCTCGTGATATTACCGACTTACTTTGTAGCATTCTACTCGACAATAGATGGCAGTAATATCAATTTGTAAGCTGTGTGTGTTCAAAATTTGATTTCTCTGAAGTTTAAATGATTACAAAAAGAGATATTATCCAAAACACTTTCTGTAGACATTAGCTTTTACGCTTATATCGACGTTCAAGCTTATGAGTAAATAGTAAAATTTATTTCACTACTCATGCCAAATGCTTTATTAAGTTAGCTTATGAATTTGGAGGAAAACCCAACGATATACTTTGTTACCGTAACATCCACCCGTTGTAAGTCCCGCTGTTTATGCTAATCTTATTCTATTTGCACTTTTATATTAAAATCATGCAGCTTAACTTTGAATATTATATTTTTAGCTTGATTTTTTAGCATTTCATTTTTATACGTGACTCTTATGGTTCGAAAATACATGAAATAAGTGTTGTTTGATCATTGGCTAGTGAGTATAAAAGACATTTTGCGCTTTACGTGAATTTTGAATTCAATCCTATCGTTTTCCTAATTTTTATAGATTTATTGTGTCGGTTTTTTTTTAATTTTTAATTTATTATTACTTGTTTTGAAGCTGTATCTTTAAGGACTTTAAATAAATGAATGCATTAAATTAATGAGCTATTACTATTTTTTTAATTTATTTTTATTTGTATTTTAATAAAATAGAAAGGATGAGAGTTTTCTATACTTATTCTACCACTAGACAGAGATTTGTAGCCGTAGTTCAAACAGCTGTCAAATAGTACCGATTTGTACCGAACGTATAATTTTTCAGTGAAATTCTACATATTTTGAAGTGTTATTGATTTTATTATAGACTAGCTGACCCACACAACCTCTCTTACGTCTCCTATTGCCTGTAGCGTAAAAAAAATTCCGTTTTTGAAACATTCTTCATTGGCACTCCGCTCATATTGGCTTGAAGTACTGATATATAACCTTCTTCGAGAAATGGCCTACCTAACACTGAAATAATTTTTCAAATGAAACCAGTAGTGTGAGATTAGCGCGTTGAAGCAAACGAACAAACTCCTCATCTTTAAATATTAATATAGATTACGGACCAAGAAAGGTTGCTGAACTGAAGGTTGAACTGAAAAAAATCGGCTTTTATCTCCTGTAGGGAACTTATGCCCTCCTGTTTTAATTGCACACATAGGTACTGCACAACACTGTGGCAGTTTAGAAAACTCTATTCCTTTTGTAACAGAATTATTAAACCGATTATCGATCGACGCTACAGTGCTGGCATCTTTTTATTTCATTAATATTTCGAAAGTTTAACTCATAACGCCATCTAATTTCAAACTAAGCAGACCTTGCACTATGAAAGCTAAATTTACTGATAGAATGACTATTTACTTGTTTTGTTTATAAATCATTCATCATCATCATCATCATCATCAGCCTTTCGCAGTCCACTGCTGGACATAGGCCTCTCCAATTTCACGCCACTTAGTTCGATCTATGGTTTCTCGCATCCAGCTCCTGCCAGCCGTCTTGCGCAAATCATCGCTCCACCTGGCTTGTGGACGTCCTACACCACGTTTGCCGAGACGCGGTCTCCACTCAAGAACTCGTTTACCCCAACGGTTATCGGTTCTTCGGCAAATGTGGCCAGCCCACTGCCACTTCAGCTTGCTAATCCTGTGGGCTACATCGATGACCCTGGTTCTTTGTCGGATCACCTCGTTTCTAATGCGATCCCTTAGAGAAACGCCGAGCATATACCTCTCCATTGCACGCTGAGCGACTTTAAACTTATGGACCAGTCGAACCGTAAGTGTCCACGTTTCGGCTCCGTAAGTCATTACGGGTAGGACGCACGCATTGAAGACTTTCGTCTTTAGGCACTGTGGGATCGATGATGAGAAGACCCGACGAAGTTTCCCAAACGCTGCCCAACCTAGCTGGATTCTTCTGTTCACCTCGTCCTCAAAGCTGTTTCTACCTAACTGCAAAGCCTGCCCGAGGTATACATATTTTTGAACAACTTCGAGAACGGCACCGTGTACCGCAACCGGTTCCGGTAGTACATGTTCATTGAACATGACCTTGGTCTTGTCGAAGTTCATCCGTAGGCCGATGCGCACAGACGAGTCAGCCAGGTCGTTCAGCATCTGTTGCAGGTCCTGCAACGTCTCTGCCATGATGACGATGTCATCTGCAAATCGTAAGTGAGAGATGTATTCGCCATTGGTGTTGATACCGCGCCTTTTCCAGTGCAGCGTCTTAAACAGGTCCTCCATTGCATTAGTGAATAATTTCGGGGATATAACGTCCCCTTGCCTCTCTCCTCGATGCAATGGTATGGGTCTTGTATGCTGATCCTGTACTTGGACGGACATAGTAGCGGCTTTGTAGAGACATCTCAACACTCGGACGTAAATAAATCATTCATCTATTTCTATACAAATAAAGAAAATTGGAGTGTTTGTTTGTAATATTAAAATAACCAGTTTTTACTAAATGCACATGTATACACGATACATTTACCAAAATATTACAATTTTTGTCTGTCTGTTATTTATTATTTTATATATTTACGGTTATTTTAATATTAGAAACATACACTTCAATTTTATTTATTTGTGAAGGTTTGTTTATATTACAATTTGCTGCATTTCGGAGTAGGCACCTATATGTCGTTGAGATAAATTATCGGTAGCACTGGCTAGAAATCAGTATTTCACCGCGTCAAATCCTTATTATTTTCTGCGTAAAAAAAACAAGCAGTTGACATTTAGGTCACATTACATTGTCAATAACTGGGAGATATTTTTTTTCAAAATTATAGTCTCACAATAAATGTGATCAAGTATATCAAAGCATCTAACTAACCCTGCTGAGTAATTAATAATCGTCTAAAACTTGAGTTGATTTACTATTTGTCAAATATGGGACACGGCGATAGAGCACCTGGGCCGACGAGCCATGAGGAACGCGTCAAACAGCGCATACAAGTGGTGTACACAAGGCAAATGCGCGAGAGACAAATATTCATGCAAGAGCTTAAAGATTTTCGTAAGAAAAAAGAAAAAAAAATGTTTATTAGTATCACAAATGCTGTTGGACCTCGATGGTATCAGGCTCTTAGCGTCCCGCAAAGAATGGCGCTCGACAATTTAAATTTCGCCGTCTACCAGGACGATCTTGAAGGCCGACCAAACAGGACTGCAAGTATAATGCGATCACTTGGCCTTTACCCACGACCAAGTCGTAAAGATCTTATGTACTGCATCGACATATGTAACCATGACGGAATGGAGATGCTTGCCCAGTTATACCTAGCAACCTTCGGTTTTTCTATAGAAGGTAAACGTGAATCGTACTCTCTAAACGCCAAACTGATTTTATCAGCTATCCTATATTTAGGCATGGAACATTTGCTATTTTTACTTCGGGAAAGATTTCGTCCAGACATTACAGTGGGAGAGGCCCCTCCTAAACCTAAACCAAAACCGGAACCACCCGTAGCATCTCCATACTTACAAAAAATGGTAGCATTTCTTTATGAGAGGCCTGTACAAAAGCGCCCACCACCTCCTCCGCTCCCTAATTTAGACGACCTCAACGATCCTTACGAAGAAGAGCCAATCATAACAAAACCGCCACCACCACCACCACCTCCACCGCCGCCGAAAAAAACAATACCGAAAGACGTATGCGATCAGTTAGCGGGCATACTGCGCATTCATCCTGCACGAGCAGATGTCCCTGAATATCAAGGAAAACTTGTAAAATCTAGTAGAGGTAAGTCTCGTCAGTTAAAGCAGAATGTCGAGAATAAAAAGGTATATGGTATGCAACTTAACAGGAAGAAAAAAACATATAGAAGAAAACCAGTGGCCCCTTCCACAGGTATGACCAATACTCGATATACTATTAACGGTGTTTGCGAGTATAATGGCAAAGCGTGGTATATTTTGGGCAACGTTTCCATATTACCCGCGCAAGGTGACTTGATACATGGAGGATATGTATCTGTGCAAAATGAAAATGTAAACATACATTGCGGTTACCGAGGGCGACAGCCACCTCCTAAACCTCAGCCTTGTAACTGCGTGAAACAATGGCAAGATGCTGTTTTTGAATACATTAAAAATACTAAATGTTACTGTGGTCATAGATACGATTTCTATAATGAGGGCACATTCCCCCCAGAAGAGTTACCTTTTTTTGTTAAACCTACTCCACACTCTGCATTGCAGTTCAATTATCACACAATATTTAATACAGACCCAAAGGAACTACATGTAGACAAAGACTTCAAAAGAATTTGGGAGACTGACAGTCTTTTACAGGTCGATACTGGTATAAAGGTTGTTAAAGAAGATAAAAAAAAGAAAAAAAAAGACCGCTCTAATACCTGCTTGGGATCACGACCTCGACCCGAAGACTATTTGAGATGTGCAATACGTTTTATGAGGCGCCTGAACATTGCCGCACGACTGCCTGACCTTCACTTAGTCCCAGAGCTCAGGGAATGGATGAGACGTCGGATCTACGGTCCATTAAATCGACAAGAGAGAGCAGATATGTTACGAAAGAGTACTACTTACTGGGCGTTTTTTACTACCCTTGGCTCAAAATCTTACGGCCACGTACCTGTACCTAAGGAACCACAGTTCGGTGGTCACACCACGTGGTTGGAGAAGCAGAAACTAAATAACAATTTTAAAACGTTCACTAACCGCTACAAATTAGCATTATACAGATCACACGCTAAGCTTATAAACTTGTTTTGGCGGACCATGTTTCAGGCCGAAATGCGAGACAAACAATTTCGTCAAATATATTTTTCTTATTTGTTCAGTTGCATGGAAGAAATACAATTAATACCTTATCTTGCGAGAGAAGTACAAGAGCGAGCAAATTCGATGCGGGTAGGACGCTACGTGTGCCTGCCGCGAGGTGCTGAAGACTTAGAATAATAACAGAACCCGTTATAAAATGTGATAGTGAAGTAGTTGAAGACACACAAAGTCCTTCAAATAGAAAAACTACAGAAAAATCAAATTGGTCAAGCTAAGTACGAATATTTTCTTAGTGCTGAGTAAATCCTGCAGAAGTAAATTCTTCTGTGAGGGCTTTGTTACGTGTAGTTAATTACTACAATTTTATTTTGTGAAATTATAAAATAAAAACTTACGTTTGTTCTTTTTTTGTGATACCTACTCAATATTCAAACAAAAATAATAGAAGTCTTAAAATGAACTTAGTGTATATATAAAAAATTATTAATGTTAGATATACTTTAAAAATTCTGAACAGTTGTTCCTTTTTTATACCTTTTACTCTAATACTAAATAATCGTCAAGATGAATTTGTAAGTCATCATCTCAGCTAAAATATGTCCACTCCTAGACTTATGCTTCCATCAAGGCGCTCATAACAACCGATGTTTGCTGCCTTGGGTTCCAACGAGTTCTCGTGACCTTCACCAGATCGTCGGTTAACCTATAGGGGGCCTAACCACGTTCCGTCTTATCGTAGGTGGTTCAATCAATCAAGAACCCATAATGCCCCACTGCTGTGCTCGGGTCGCATTCCAGGATAAGGGTTAAGGCCATACGTCCCCACATTGGCCAAGTGCGGGTTGGGGACTGGCAGGACGTATGTTGTGGTTACGTAATCTTGCCGTTGGATGTTTTTAAGCCGCCCAAAGGCCTGCAACTAAGCTTCACAACTTTTATCCTATGATAACGACCGGGAGCGACTGCTTAACGTGACCTCCGAATCATGGAGACGCTCATAGTAACATGCCGCCAGCGGTTACCCATCCAAGTACTGACAGCGCGGTCGTTGCTTACCCTCGGTGATTGTTTCTAATCACCGAGTGCAACTGGGCTATGAGGTGGTTGTTCCTCCAGAACCATTTGGCCGATTCTGCCATCTTATACGCAAGTAATGTGCCCCGGCCACTGCCACATAAGTTTGACAATTCACTAGACAATGTCAGCGATCTTGGTTCTTCTGCGGATCTCTTCATTCCTGTCCTCATTACGAATTCATCATCATCCTCATTCTTTAATTTCATAAACAGTTTTTTGGTTTGCTGTTCTAGACAAAAATGATTCTAACAGAAATATAGGCAAATAATTTCAAAAAGTGTATCTCCGATGAAAAGTTGGTCAAAAGGGAGGAATTAAAAGACAAGTTTACGTAATTCATAATTTAATGTGATAAGTTTGATACCTATGCGGTATATTTATTTGCGTTTATGGCTTACATTACATGTTCGCTGTAACTATGTATGTAGCAATTTCGAATTGTGAAATTATAGTTCAAAACATTGACCTCTATACAGGTTTGAAACTTATCATTTTGTTTTTTAACTTTCAATATTCCACATTATAATACTCCAAAGGTATTAAAAATAAATTTAGATTTCATACCACATTTCACTTATCGTATTACTAAGAATATTATGATACAAGTCTTATATTATTATTATAAAATCTATAACGTTTTTTTAAAATTACAACACTAGAACTGCAATTGCAGCGGGTTCGATTGGACCACTACAACTATAGTCTAAGGGATATTCAATCGTCTTTGGTATCATTGTTAGTGAAACATCCGACACGTGAAGCGAACGTACCATCAAGTTGTGAAAATACTGATATATCAAAGTTAATGTCATTTAAAGCATATTTCAATAAAACTAACGAAACAATGTAACAAAAATGATAAAATGGCAAAACAATTATTGCATACACAGATACTAAACAATAATATTAATACGTTAAACAACTGAGTGCAGAACAGTTAATCGCTGTGCATACTATCGTACAGAACTTTATATTAGTCAACACAGACCATTCTATTCCGGGAACGCGGGCTTCAATGGGACACTACATTTGTGCGAACAAGCAAGTATACATAATATATTGCTCGGCTTATCATGTATTCGGAACTAAATGTATACATAGCCAACAGTTTCTTACATTCATGCTATCGAGTAATCACATTTTCTATACAATACAAACACAATAAATTATAAAATCTATTCCGGAGGCGATATTTAAGAAGTATTTTTCTCTAAAATTGTTTTTAAATTATAGAGGTTGTTGTTTTAAAAATCTTATTGCAATTTTTATATTGTTGCATAAACAAAAACTAAAGTTGTGGCAACAAACTTCGTTTGCAATTGATGAGCTAAATTTACACGAGTATGACAAACTGTAGACCAGGCCATTTAAGGAGGTTTGTATTCAACAGTGGTCGACTACCGCTGTTGAACACTACCACTGGTAGTATATTTACGAGATGATAATAAGGATTATGTATATGATAACGTTCAAGAGTATAAATAATAAGCGAGCGAGCGTTTGGTCTGAAATGTCTATGCGCTTGCTATGAAGAAATTAAAGTATACGCTATGATTCGGTTCGGTATTTACATATGCATCTCTACTCCGACTTTCGAAAAAAAACTGAAATTTATTACAAAACACACTGAACGTACTGATTTTAATAACATCACATCACAAAATATGACTCTGATTTGAGTGTTAGGACGATATACAAGCTGATTTCGAACGGCCACTCACAACGGGGATAAGCCAACATGAGCTATTATAGTGCACGAGTGTGTGCTTGCGCACACAGATGCACTCTCTGTGTCCTCTCATAATCGGACGGCTATCCGACACGACCGAGCAGAGAGTAGAGCCTAGGCTTACGGTTCGGATAGGTGATATTTGAAGTTGGAGTAACACAGGCTGTGTGTGTTATATCTGTAGCTCCTGGTGTGAGTGCTGCGGGGCGGGTGCGGAGTGCGCGTGCGAGTGCGGGGGCGGCGCGGGGTGCGGGGGCGGCGCTCGCTGCTGCAGGTGCACCAGCGCCGACAGTAGGCGCGTGTTGGCCTCGTCCAGAGCCGCGATGCGATGCTCCTGCGCCTCGATCACACGTTGCTTGTGGGATAACGCCGCGGCCATCTTGCGTTGTTCGTTTCTAAGTTCCTCTTCCACGCATATCAGCCTAGAAAATTAATTATATTCTTATAATGATAAATAAAGTTAAAAAAAATTGGGAGCGACAAAACTTTTGATGTTATGCATTGTTTGATTCCTGAAAAACATTGATATTAAACTGCTTTCAACACAGTATGCTAAAGTCTTGCAATGGTTGACGTATATTACCTGGATATGATGGCCTTCATTTTGGCGTCTGTCGGATCCTGACCTTGATCTGCCGGTCCCAACCTCCCGCGAAGTAATTCCACAGATCGTTTTAGCCTCTCAATTTCTCTCTCATACTGGAAAATAACATTTTAATTTATAATTTTCTATACTCATATTTAAAAATTAACTAGTTTCAGTTAAGAAAACGTACCTGTTCGATGGTCCTGTGATGTTTGGTGACGCGTCTTCGGCCCGTGGTGCTGTAAAGTGTATCCTCCACTTCATCGGAACTATCGGTGAGGTCTCGCGCCGATTCAAGGCTGAGACGCCTCTGCGGCTTGTCCCGCGTCACGCCTTCATTTCGAACTGTAACGCGCTCGCTCGCTTCGCTCGAAGCGGACTCACGATTGAACATACCCCTCGAAGGAGATTCCCGTCTTTCCCGTACTCCATAATACTCTTGATGCCTTTCTAGATCTTCATTTAATCTACTGCTTGACATTTTCGCACCAGAATACGTCCTATCCAAAGGATAATTTGTCTCTGGAATCGTGCTTTCTGTCATGGAATATTTTTCGGGAGAATTTTTCGCATTCTCCATATTGTAGAGAGCCTTCTGACTTCTAGAAATCTGTAATCTGTACATTTCCTTGTTAACTTCTTCTACGTTTGAGTCTGACCTGCTCATCGGGTAACCAGAATCAGTTGAAATGTGGTGAGGCTTGCTCTCGTATAAAGATTCGCCTCTCTGGCCAAAGTGTTTGAAGTTAATTTGATTCTGATTTGTAGAGTAAGAGAGCATAGGGTTTGTTCTAGGCATTCGCGTTTTACTACTCTTTCGTAGACTTGGCGAATTACTAGACGATTCGTCGTCCCTTATTCTCGGGGAGTGACTTTGGCTGCTTCTCTGGTATATGTCTTCATAATTACAGTTATCTCTGGTTAGTTTACGGTGGGTATTGTTGCGGTTCTGTTGGTCATAGTTTCTACTATCCTCATTGAAGTTAGTAGAACCCTCTTCTGAGTTAGTCTCTACGTTGTCCGTGCTCAAGCCCTCCTCATCGATCGATGAACTGGATGAGCCACAGGGACAATGCTTGGAGTTTCTATTCTCATTGCTCTTCTTCTCCTGGGACTGGCGATTGTCGTCCATATTGTACACTGGGTTGGTGAACACTAACGGGGCTACCTTTGAGTTCACATTAATGTTGGACGGTGTATTATCGGCAGTTGTAAAGTTTTGTATTCCATATTTTTGTATATCGTACTCAATTTTTTGTTGCACTGGACTCTTTGGATAGAACTTTTCATTTTTACTGTCGTAATACTGCTTATCTCTCTGTTTTTGATAATTTATTTGCGAGTATCTACTCATCGGCTGTCCTCCGTTCTCATACGGTTGATGATGGTGCGTCGTGTTTTCGATTGGGCTCGAACTTTGGCTGTAAGTTGCGATGCTTTGATAGCCGGAACTTGCGACGTTAGAGAGTCCACTGATGGAAACGTTCGAACCGTTATTCGTGTAGTTAGTTTTGTTCCCGTTGATGATATTGTTGTTATTGGATAAGTTCTTTTTATTCATAATGAGTTTATCTTCAACAATATCTCCAGTGTCGTCAGCATATTTCAAAAGATCTGATAATTCTTCTAAATTTGCCGTTTCTTTCATTATGTTTTGCATGTCGTTGGAGGAGTAATTATGGTTAATGCTATCGTTGCTCGGGGATCTTTCTGTGTTGTAGTTAGAAGTATGGAAATGCTGTTGGTTGTAATTGTTGGGTTTGTATCTATCTTGGAACCTGCGCTCTAAGCTCTCGCTAATGCCGTTACTGACGACTTTAGGATATTGGTCTGAGTTAAATCCAATTTGTACAACCTTTAAGTTCACACAATGTTCTTGGTTGTTATACTGCGAGCTATATCTATCAGGGTTGACAGCTTGGCTAGGCTGATTTGACCCATAACCTTTTCTAGGCAATGTTGCCGATCGTATATTGAAACTTGGTGATTTTGTAACGGTTGCATAACCTGTTTTATATTTAGAGTCTTCTGCATTTGATTTTGACGGACTAATATTAAACTGAATGCCATTTTTATTCATGATGGGTGAACTGTGAGCGAAATTGTTGTTCATTTGACCGTTGATCAGGGATTCGTTGGCTGGCTTCGTTGGAGTATTGCACGTGGGATCGTTAAACCTAAAAACAATTTTTATTAGTATATATTTGAAAACTCGTGGTTATATAATTTCTATTTAAAGGCATGCATACCTAAAGATATTGTCAGTGACGGGTTGCGTAGGAGAGATGATGTCGTTGCTCAATAATCTCTTGCTAAGTTCATCTAATATATCTGACAACGGATCCAACTCCTGAAACAGGTCAAAGTTTATTATTTTTATATACCTTTTATGAAATGTGTTGTGGTGTGAATGATTGTGACTAGAGATTGGAACTGTATTACGTGACATTTATACTAAAAATTCTGATGCTGGCAGTGGCAGTTAGGAAAGCAAAATGATATGACAAAAGGTATATTTGGGTTGGTTTATTGATCGACAAAATAATTTCACAGTTCAATGTACTTCAACGCACCTGCATCTTGTTAGCGGGTAACTTCGGCAAACTGTCCACTAGCAACGCGTGAAGCGTGGCCAGTTGCTTGCCTAAGTCGACGTGAGGCGCCCACTCTGGGTCGGGGTCAACGCAATCCCTGGACTCGGAGTTGTAAGAGTTTTGTGACGTATGGGACGTGGCTGAGTTGCGCTTGCTGCCGTCCTGTTGCTGTTGCTGCGGCTGATGTTGCTGTTGCTGCGGCTGATGTTGCTGTTGGTGATGTTGTTGATGTTGATGTTGCTGCTGTAATTGTTGTTGTTCTACAGGACGCGTCTGCAAATTGACATAATGTTATAAATATGCTGCTTCAATCAATAATGCAACAAAAACTCCATTTATGCTTACCGATATAGCTCTAAGGAAGGCTTTCATGTTAGGTGCTTCCTGTTCTAAGAAATCGTTGAGGAATTCCATGAATGCCTCTTTCCCCTGGAAGCGTGTGAAGTTCGCCAGCGTCTGCAGGGTCTTCGCCACCAGCGTTAGGTTGCGAGCCGCGCGCTCGTTCGGGTATTCTGAAGTATGAGATAAACCTTCATGGATATCTAACTAAAAGCTACGGAGACGTGATAAAAATCACATAGCATATATGTTCTGAGCCTAGTGAAACCGTTGATATTATCAACTCGCTTCTATTAGATTTAACTGTATGTTTGTTTATTTGTAACCGTATGTTAGTTTTTTTTTTAAAACATTATATTATATTTATACATTATATTGCGCTCATTATCTTTACAATAGCTGGATCTTCCAGAATTTATTACCATTTTAACTATAACGCCGGTTATTACTGTGGATAAAAGAATATAGGGTAAAGCATACAGTAATATTCTCATTAAACAGATTGATATATAAATTAGAAATGTGAGTGAAGCGGCAGCTTTTTGCTTGCTTTATATATCGTGCATTATTTGAATACGTACCATGAGTAATTCCAAAGAGGCTTGGAGACAGTATTGCTGGACAAAGGAAGCGAAGAAATATAGAGGCGCTGATCAAATTGTCCGATATGTCTTCGCGGCCCATTGCTGTCAGCCTGAATACAAACGTAAGAGCAACATTAATGAAAATAATATTTTATACAATTTATTTAAGTTTTAGTACTCTAATTGCGCTCATGGCCCAGTTGCACTTGGTGATTAGAATCAATCACCAACGGTAGCAAAACTGAGCCGTCGGTACCTGGATGGGTGACCGCTAGTGACATGATACCATGAAGGTGTGAAGCTTGTGAATCTTAGTTGGAGGCCTTTGGGCGGCTTAAAAACATCCCACGGCAAGATTACGTAGCCATAACCTTGTCTTGCCAGTTCCCAACCCGCACTCGGATAGCGTGGGGACGTATTGCCTTAATTATTGAAATGATGACTCTAATTGCTGAAAATCCAGCGATACGTGGATTTCAATTTTAAATTGTTGGCATTTAATTGAACTTATAAACTATTCGTAGTTAGAATGTACCGGTTATCAAGCTCTTTAATTTCATCCTTTCTCATTATGCTGATTATATGTGTTAACTTTCCTCTGGAATCACTCTATATATTGTTGAAAACTGCATTGAAATCTTTCGAGTAGGTTAAAAGATTTAAGCGAACTGCATTATTTATTATTTACAACGAACTATACTGTGTGAAGATTTCTTAGTGCTTAAAGTTTTGATTGCATTAATTACAGCTGAACAAAGTTATTATGACTGTATGAATCAGTGCAACAGGTGCCGTGAAGTGTTGACAGTGGAGTCAGGGAGGTGTAGGTACCTTTCTCGGAAGGTAGCGAAGCAGTCCCGTAGCGGCGGGGGGAAGTTCCCGGCGGAGGCCGCGATGGAGCGCCAGGCGAGCGCGACAGCGTCCCGGAGCTGTGCCTGCTGGCGCCGGAGGGCGGCCGCCCCGCCCGCCCGCAGCGGGTCCACCTCGCACTCCGCCGCGCCCGGGCCCGCCGCCATCATCACCGCCTCCGTCAACGTCTCCTGCACACACACAAACGTAATAATACCACGGCCTCACAGAAAACCGGTGTGAAACAGCGCTTACGCTGTGTTTCATCGAGTGAGTGAGGATACCGGAGGCCCATACCCCAATCCAACGCCCCCTATCCCCCTCACTATCCCCCTTCCCCCCAGGCCGCCATAGTGTGGGTCACCATGCTGCATTGTTCTTTTTCGCATTGAGGATGGTGACCACCACTCTTGGATTCTGCTCATGCTTTCCATCAGGCAGGGCAGAGTCATTTTGGCAGCTCAAATATATAAAAAAAAAATAATAATAAAACGATACCAAAAACTTGCACGGAAATTACTAAATTAATGTTTCAGACATCTAACACAATGCTATCTATATCCAAAACTAAGCAGGGCTTGTACTATTAGTATTTTTTTTACACATCCAAAACTCCAAACATCCAAACTCCGAAACAAATACTTGCAAATCATTTGATCCGACCCGGGAATGGAACTGGAGACCTCAAGCATAGCAATTGCATACGCTACCACCGAGTCACTCAAATAAAACTAATTCTGAAACATTACCACCATTATGCTCACTAACCCCAACAATTAATATACCCTGCCCTGACCGCCAATACCTTAATCCTTCCACCCAAAGTCGAAGGATCATTATTATTTGTATTTTTTTAATGCGTGTATTTGTATAGAGATATGGATAATAACTGGGCATATCTCAGACACGGGCGTCTGATCCTAAACTAGACAGAGTTGATACTACGGTAACCAGACAAATCTATAAATGCATACAAATTACAGGAATTTCACCAAAACACAAAGAATAAATTGATCGTGATCATTGCACAATATTTGTCCTGGGTATGAATCGAACCCCGATCTAACCACTAAACCAACATTCATGCCAATTTTCGTTTTCTTTAATAATCATAAGAAGATATCGTGCTGTAATGCAACTGAATGCTTGTTTCAGTTCCAACTCAATGGAACCTATGGATTTTACAATATTCAATTTCTTTTTGCTTGCATTATATATCGTTTATTAATCATGTGTATAAATAACATGAACTGACTCTGTACATTTATTACTTAGTTCAGATAGATTAGTAATTAATCTCGATTAACCACATCACTTCATCCACATTTAATAAAAATTTTATTTGTCCAGTCACTTATTAGTTCATATACTATTCCGTAATAGTATAAAAACACACCTGCAGGTACTGATCGCCGACAAGCTTGAGGTAGGCCTCCATGCTCTTGGTGGCGAGTGAGTTTCCTCGGAAGGTTAGCGAGTGGTCGCCGGTTCGTCGCACGTCCAGCGCCACCACGTCCGCGAGGTACCGCGGCGCCAATCCCGCACCCGCCATGCACAGCACTAGCGCACAACCTATATCTTCTTTTGCTTTTACACCTGTAATATTGAATTTTATTCTAAATTTTCTTTATACATCTCTCTGGCTCGCAGAGCATGTTAAGCCGTCGAGTTAAAAAGTCAATGCCCTCAAATTTACTGACAACTATTTCAATCTTCGGATTTAGTTTAGAAAGATAATATTACACAGTACTATAGCATACATATTGTACAAAGATAAATGGAGATCTAAGCTTGGTATCACAAACAGTCTATCGCTCACGGCGATCTCTTCCAGAGAACCTTTGTACGGATATTGTAAATCTGAATTGGAGTAATCTGTTGTGTATGTACTTTTGTTTAACCATTTAAAAAAGAATGTAATAGTTTCATTCATATTATATATTTATCATATTGTGTGATTCATTTTCATTTAAATTCTGTTCAAAACATTATTAAAACATCAAATTATACTTTTTTTTTCATTGAATGTTTTAAAAAATAAAAAAAGTTTACCAGGAAATTTAAGATTAATTGTACGAGTTCCTATTAACAAAAAGCACTTCCTGTTTTATACTTCATGATGTTAATTAATAAAAAAGGAAGTTTACTTTAAAATGATTAAGTAGTAGATATAACCTATACTAATATTATTATTTTTATTTTACTTTGCTAGTTTCACCGCGATTTATATCAGAGTATATTACACTAAATATACTAGATTTGATACTATAGTGATATTACACTAAATTGCTACAGGAAATGAGGAGAGTGATGATTATAAACGCAGGTGAATCTGCAGCGAATAGCTAGTAACTCTTGTGAGTGTGTTCTTCATTTTAATCGACTATTAGTAATCGATTATTAACATGCATTCTTGTAAACATAACAACTCTACACACAGCCCATTAATTGACTAGATAAAACAATGACTAAACGGTTACATTCATATGCTTCTTATATACTTCATTCGCCTAACCATTCTGTGATGTTATAATATTAATTAATTAAGAAAGTAAAGCCATCTCATAAGGTAAATTTAACGGGTAATTTAAATACATGCATTTTACATTAGAAAAAATCCGAGAATTTAAAAGAATTGCGTGTGAAACCGGACCGGGACGATGATTAACAATAAATCTAATTAGTATTTTGTTTTATTTTTAAGATTTATTTAAGACTAAATACGATAAAATTATCTAAGGACCAATTCTTAACTAACATTATTAATGCATATGACGGTTTGTATGTTATTTTTATGCTTCTTAACTAATACATATGATCTTTATAAAATTTTGGAGATACTGAGTAGACCAACAAAACGTACCGATAACAGGCTCCAAATATTCACAGAGCCGTCTGTAGTTCCTCTTGAGGTAGTCGAGGAACCTCGCGTAGTGGTCGATGGGCATCACGTCGACGCTCTGGTACCGACACTTGATGCGAAGCGCGGGCGCAGGAGCCGCGGGCGACAGCTTCTCCGTCTCGGTCAGCGGGTACCATCGCTCGTTTAGGTACCTTGAGGATACGTCGTCAACCGGGATACGTACTGTACCTACGAGTAAAAAATAAGAACCCTTATAGATTATCATATTTGAACATTTAATATTGTATAATTTTCTCTTAAATCGATAAAAGTATAGCTAAGCAATAAGGGTATCCCTGATAGTAACTAGCCAGTTCTGTAATAACCTTTCAATATTATACTGCATCTCATGTAGTACGCAACACATCGTCTGCAGGTTCGGTGTGTTGCAGTAATTTATACGTATCGTGAACTCTGATAGGGCTTCTGCACGCACGCATTATCTTAGTATCTACATAGGTATTTTAGTTATGAAGGTTTGGTATATTTCACTAGATTCTATACTAAATGGACGCGGACTGTCAAGGAGAATGATGACTCCTTACATAGACATCTTTTCTTATCTAATTGGCATGTAATGAAACAACACACTGTAGATATTAGACATTCCATTATTTCTTATTAACCCTAATGATATTAGAATATCGTTGTTAAGTGAACTTACCAACAAGCGCGTGTTTGTCTCTCTTGCGTGAACGTCGCTCTGGTTCTCTGTAGACGTTGACGTGTATCGCTTGCACAGCGGGGAGACCGCCGAATTCATACACCTCACCCCAGAAGCACAGGTCTGTTTTTAATTTTGATGATGATCTGTAAAGACATAACAAAACATTTTAAAATCATATTCAAATATAATATCGATACGGGTAATAGGGAATATGTATGTTCTTCTTTTATTTCTTAGTCTGATTGTTTACGTCACTATAACGTAGAAAAAAAAATTGGCTTCAAAATAGTGAAACTAATTTTTAAAGTGAAATTTCTTCTTTTGATGATATAGCAATCAGCCGGATCAGCTATTTCTGCCAATGTCAAGTATTTAATGTCTTCAATTCTAAGTCTTCCAAGTCTTAAAGTCTTCGTCGTGATGGAATTAATGATAAAAAATATAAAAAATGTGGATGACATGAAATGGGGACCGTCTTTAGCAAAAACAAAAAAATGATCTCCCTAAAGTGAAATTTAAAACACTGACTAAATTTGAGCTATTCAAACGCCGCCATTTTGCGTGCGCTTTTGACACAGCCAAGACTTCATTGCCATTTTGTGTTTCTTTATTAGTCTTTATTATTTACAGTTTTAATTGCTATAAAAATTATAGAAGAAGGTAATTTTTGTCACAAACTCTACTAACACAGTTTGAATTTCGACTCCGATAATTCAATGAAGTGACCATCACACACACTTCGTTTCGACCCTTTGGAAATTCAAATTTACAAAACGCTTACTATTGTAAGCGCTTTGTAAATTTTTACTTACTATTGTGTTTTCCCTCCCTTAGTGTTCACTTTTTTTCTGGGTTTAAATAATCACTAAATAAAAAAATACCTTTTAAGTGTGTACAATAAAGAATCTAGAAAAAAATATTTGAGACAAATAAAAATTTTATGCATATTCCCTATTGTAGGTTTAAAAAGTCGAATAACAGCCTTTCAACATAATTTCGAAATATGTATTATTTGGAGAGGAAGATGATATTCGATTGTAGGCAAATAAATATGAGAACCTTTTAATTAAGGTTTCGTGCAAGCCGAAGCTACAATTTTCACACTTTGTTGTATATTACGTGATAAATTAGTTGATAACTTGTAGTACATTCAACAAAATTATGTATTTAATCATGTATAGATGTTTAACACGCAATAATAGTGCTACAAGAATGTATTTATATGGCAAATCCAATATCCATAAAGTTTATTTCTGTATATTTTATTTCTCATCAAAGTGATTTTCTTTTAGATTTTTCTTCAAAGTGAGATTAAAAGATTTTTTAGATTCAACTATTTACTTTCTGGTACAGTATACTCTCTAAGAAGTGACTTTATTATTTTTTTTTGTTCAGGGGGCAAACGAGCTTAAGGGCCACATGGTGGGAAGTGCCTACAGTTGCCTATGGCTACCAGCAATGCAACTCAATAACATCCTTGACCACGAAGTACGGCTCTTCCATGGAGACTAAGTAAGTTATGTAGAAGAATCAACTTACCTAGCATATAACGTGTCGTCTAAAAGAATCTCACAGTAATATCTCTTCTTAGGTGGTATCGCTTTAGCTTCTAACAGCCACAGTTTGACTGTCCGCTCACATCGGCGCGTGCGCATCTCATCCGGTCGCGCCGCTTGTCGCAAGCTGCAAATTATTACATTTATTAGAGCAAAAATATTCTGTATTGTGATAGGTCATACAACTTCATAAATTACTATAAATAGAATAGAACGTAGTGACAAAATAAGTTTAGTAATTTAATTTTAAGGATAAATTCTTAATAGTTAACATCTATTTCATTATCAATATTATTACATTTCTGAGAGCAATTCTTAAATAAAACATAGGTAGGAAATTTTGCTTTTATGTATAGTTTTTAGATGGTTTAAAAACAACAATAACTCGTAGGGTTGATATAATTTTAATAAATAGTCATATTGACCTGTATATCCATCGGTCTCTTTCCTTCCGTGAGGCGCAGGCAAAGTACCTCGGTGCTCTGTTCTCTGCACTAAGTGCAAAGCAGTGTGGCCTACCTAGCACCGACGAGTGTAAAGAACGAATTTCTACCTGGAAATGATAACAAAACGGTTTAGAAACAGTGGAAATTAGTAAATTTGAAAGCTACTTTTGCTAAGCGTCCAATTGTGACCGAGGTTTAGTACGCCAACAAACTAAGCACGATAACAGCACTGTAAGAGAAGGACGCTCATAGCCCAGTTGCATTCGGTGATTAGAAACTATCAGCGAGGTAGGCAACGTCGGCGCGGTCAGTACCTGGATGGGTGACCACTGGTGGCATGTTACTATGAGCGTCTCCGTGATTCGGAGGTCACGTTAAGCAGTCGGTCCCGTAGTTGTTAACATGGGACAACAACTACGGTTAGGATAACCTAAGACAACAAGCGGGACCGACTGCTTAACGTGCTTAGTCGTGAAGCTTAGATGAAGGCCTTTGGGCGGTTTATAAACATACAACGGCAAAATTGTCTTGCCAGTCCCCAACCCGAACTCGGCCAACGTGAGAACGTATGACCTTAACCCTCTGTTGAGAGGAGACCCGAACCTAGCAGTGGGACATTATAAGTTGTTGATGAAGAGAAGGAATACTTAAAATAAATCCTATCTTAACCCGTCTGGTCAGCGTGGTATAGTCGGGTAAAACCTCCTTTTTAAGCAGAGGCATATATCCAGTAGTGGACAATTGATTATGATGTTAATGATGATGAAAGTACGCAAACGTAAAAATTAAGCAGTCTTTTCGTATAACAAACAAAATTAACGAAAAATGATGATATTTCAGTTTTTTCGGTGTATTCTCATTGACATGTGTAAAAAGGTTTGTTTCATAAGTTTTTAAAATTACATGCTAAAGTAGGTCAATGGTCCTGGTTCAAATCAGTCGGTGATATACTGACGTTTCAATGTTACGTATTTTTCGTGACATTTATCATCAAAAGACTCCAATCCTATCCACAAACACTGGATTGTTTTTTAAAGTATGCAAATTAGCCAATAAGTTTTTGACTGGTTTAGCACCTATATTGCTCATTCCAGAAAATAATTCCTAAGTTGTACTTAAGAGTTTAGTTCTAGATGTACTTTTAGATACTTAGAGGTACGCTTATAAACAATTGTTAAAGTAAAAATCAACGAACGTACAGAGTACACCAATTATGGAGAATACGTGTCCTGTGTGTTTGTTATCTATACTTTTATCTCGACTAGATTTCTCAGTCAAAAGGAAAACGCTGTAATTTTATATCGCTTAATGAATCTTGACAACACTTGACACTTAACATTTTCTTAGTACCCTATTGAACAAATTGTGAATGGTTCGTACATGAGATACATGCTTAATGCAATATTAGGAGCGTTTATTAGTGATAGTGTCATTCGAGCAAACAGAAGTAGTCTGCACATAAGTATTCAAATAATATTTACTTTGTCGCGATGGTTACCCTTAACAAGAATGGAACAGATTATTGCGTAGTATTACACCAAATAATATAACGCATTTCAGAAACTACCATCAACACATTATCACTGTTTATTTTTGTACAAATCCAAGCGGAAGTCAAGATAGGGAATGTTCAAAGTTATCTAAGTGTAAAATGACCAAATACTGTTAAATAAAAGCAAACGTTTATAGTGTTTTAGAGAACCAACATGTTTTGTAATTTTCCGTTCTTTTTAAGTTTTCGTTTGGTGTCACCACCCTTATTTATCCCATGAGAGTCGTAACAGACCCAGCATCCTACACCAAGTCTGAGTACAGTAAGAACTAATCTGGGCAGTGTGTTACGGTTGGTAAAAGTTTAAAAGCTCAAAGAGCTTGAGAGTTGAACCTGTTCAAAACATTATATGTGTTCAATGCTTATCGGACGAGTATAAAATAAGTCCTATATTTTTAAAATAACTCACTTGATTAGGTGGTCCCAAATCCATAGTAGAGACGGCGGGAGAATGCGCTGACAAAAGGCTTTCGTGAGATCTGAAACAAATAAGTTTGATTATATTAATCATTTATCAAATTTTCTATTCTCTTCGAAGTTTACTTTTCAGTTTCGATTCGTCCAAGATTTATTTGAAGAGATTTGTAAATGTTGCTGGCTGTTGAATGCTGCTGGCTTACTGCTACTATATATGGAGTGGGATGCAGTTCTGCTAAAAATTATGATATTTATTGGCTACATCAGCAAGAAAACTTTGAACATCTGATAACTTTTGCCTTGCCATCGATATCCTAGAAAACGTTTAAGATATGTGTGGTCTTAACAAGTTCAGACCACACATCTCTTATATGTTTTGTAGGATATCGGTCTTAACTTGTTAAGACCACACATATCACTCGTATATACATCTCTAGTACATATAAATCATAGGAAAAGAGGTTTTTCTTATAGAAGCTCTTATACTTTATTAACCTGTACAATAAACATTTACTAAAACGCTTAATAACTGTTAATTATTATGTATTTATATCGACATCGATATCGATATTATGGATTTATATTCTTATATAAACTTTAAGTGACTTTTAACTTGTACATTTATTGAAACTTACAGCTACCAGGTTTTTTGCAGCTAACAGGTTGAATATTCCCTCGCCAAACAATAATTTCGACCACTAACTAATTTCATTAAAACTAAACTTTTTATTAGTTACCGAACTTTTTCCCTGTAACGCTTTGTTAGAAGCAAAACACATTCTTATTTATTTGCATATTTACTACATCTGTAAATACTACGATGTGTAATAATAACAGGTTTTCCACTGCCCACTTTTGTTAGACAGGTGAATGTTTTTTCATTAGCATTAATAAACGAAAAAAACATTCACCTGTCTAACAAAAGTTATACAGGTGAATGTTTTATAGGTTCATGTTTATATTAAGCCACCATTAATTGGCAGTATGTGCCTAACTATTTAATTAGGTCTTCGTGAATTTGTCGTGTTTGCGTTCGGAAGTAATTAAGTACATAGCGTAAATAGCAGCAGACAGGGTGGGGCGACACTCCTTTATATTAAATTATGACACCGTACTTTTAACAACCTGGATAACGTTACATTGTCACGATATAAACTAAGTACACTTGACACATTGTTTCGTGAACTAATTTTGTCGTATAATAGCACGAATAACACGGCACCACGGAATTATTGTGACTCAGTATAATGTTAGAAACAAGTCGAAAAGATAACTAAAACATTTTACTTCTGTGGTACTATTAAAACCTTCTTTGTGACAGAGATAGCATTGACTAAACAAAATGGTTATTGATTACTTAGCATTAATTAATAATATCGAAAAGAGGAGTTATACTTAGTCTTGCCATAAATATTGTTACAAAGAAAAACAAAATCTTTTTACTATACGTTAGATTTATTACTATTACAGTGTGTTATTTTAATCCATTAATATAAAATCATTAAAAATATATAAAGCTTTTTCTGAGTGGTCTCTGTTGGCTGCAATACAGCCCTTTTAACGTTGAGGCCAGTTATCAATAGCACCACGCACTCTTTCTATGGGAAAATTCTTCATTGCCAATGTATGGTATGCGTATGGATTGTTTTAGGGACTCCAAGTTATCATGGCATGATTATAAATCATAATGCAGTGGATTAAGATCAGGACTAGATGACGGCCAGTCTTCAGCTCTGATTAAGTCTAGAACGTTCGTATCCAACCGAGATTGACAGGATCGAGCTTTATGACCGGGCGCCGAGTTTTGCTGAAAGGATCATTGTTGGTTATTAAATATGACGTTGTAAAGGGGCTTAACTGCCTTCTCAAGAATGGTATCTTGATACACTTGTGCCGATGTTTTGATACTTTTCCACAAAAAATATGGCTCAGTCACTCCTTCATAGCTTCAAATTATATAATGCTCACGTACGCGCAATGTGCCAGAAGCATCACTGGGCCGCCATGGTGTGGATCACCATGGTGCATTGTTGCAGTGTCTGCATTCATGAGTATGTAAAGTGACCATCACTCTTAGATTCTGCTTATGCTTTCCATCAGGCAGTGTAGTCATTTTGGCAGGGCCATACATAAAAAAAGTATACCTGACTGCACCGATGAACTTCAAAAGAAAAATTGAATTGCAAATAAACAATGGTTCATTAACTTTTAATTCCACATCACTGGTTTTATTAAATATATTTTTACACCCTTCGTGCTACTTCTTTTTATGGTTATATCTACAGTATGCGTGACGTAATAATTGGTGAGGTGCGTGCCTTCAAATAATAAAGGAAAATATAAAATCTAGATCAAACGTTTAAAGCATTATTAGCTTAAATAACAATTATAATTAATTATGTACAAACATCACTTTTTCATCTTTTAGTTCCTTTAACTATTACTTTTCACCCTTTCTATTTAAATTTAAATTACCGGGAAGAAACCAGGTCCTCATTAAGATAATAAACTCACCTTGATGTCCGTAAGGCGTGGGTAGGTGGGTGCGTAGGGACAGCAGCCAAGGCACGTTCCCTCTCCAATTTCGTCGCCGACTTGGTCCTCTTGAGCGGGTTGCTTCTGAAGGACCGCTTGGAGAAGAAAAATGATGCCAGGCGCGAAGGACTGTGCTGCGCTTGCGCGCCCGGCACTGGTGTGCTTGGTGCTGACCCGCGACGACATGCCTTCTCATATGACGTGTCTGAAACAAAATAAATAATCTATGAAAATATGCATTTAACATGGTACATAAAAGACAAGAACACCAGGTTCGTATTATAAGTAATTTATCAACAAACCAAACCATACAATCCGAGTGTAATAAAAAATAGTACCTCATAGCTATTTGGACAGATATTAAATTGGCACTGATTTATCGTCAACCTTGTAAAGAAACTGCCGTGATTGAAACGACTGGGTTCTCAATAATATATCAGTAACATTTGCAATGTTTCGTATTACAGACATTGTATGAATAGATATGTAATATGATATTAATCACATAGCAGTGGCCAAGTACGGCGTGGCTTCCGGCGGAAGTTGCGCGCACGCCGCCCGTGACCGCTGCGCATGCGTCGACAACACACAACAAAAAAAATTAACAGGATTAATATGGTCCCCGCGTCCCAAAAATGCATTAACATTTCGCAATCTGTATTTGTTCAGTTTTTTATCGTACCTATTTGAACTGATAAGCCCAGGTGGCTAACAAGGTTAACCGAACATCATTATGTGTTTTGAATGTGTTTTTTTTATTATTTTTTATTTTTTCGTATTTTAAATACTATGTTTATATATTTCATAGACCCTTTATGTGTATTGTTTTATCAATACTTCCCCAAAAAGTATACATTATCTAAATATGTGCACTGCCTATGCAAACAAACAATATACCAAGAAAAATCTTGAGATTTTTACACTAGTTAATTAATGTAGATATTTAACAAGGTGTTTTAATATTAATGTAGCAATAAAAACCTACTTAAAACTTTGTAAACAAAATACTTGCATTCTTGTTATGTTACAGTACATAAGTCCGTGCTTCATAGTTTTCGCAAAACGTTACTAACTTTATCAAACGTACCCTTGTGACATTTTCAATTACATCATGAGGGCTTTGGCAACTCTCATCATTTTGTAGTTAACTTGTTAGTAGTTTGGTATAATTTTACATTGTCTCTTGTCCGTAGTATAAGCTACGCTTGTGTATATTACTTACTTAGCTTCCCCTACCTGTTATTTTCTTAGGTTATTTTCACGTCTATATATATTTGGACCACATTTCCTTTAATGTAAATATCTAACTAAGTACATCGTGAAAACACAAAAAGAAAAATTGTGTTAAGATTAAGACTACAACATTTTACTCAGGAAAAGAAGAGCAAAAGTGCAGTTTTAAATGTTGCATTTCCCGAGCCATTGAGAAGACTAATTTTCTCATTCTTAGGTCACTCTTTTTAGGTCATGTTTTTAATTTCAACACTAAAGAAATCGTTAGATGAATTAGATAACAAGGCGCATTTTCTTCAAGAACTTTCATCTTAACGGTGCAGTGGGTAGGTCCGCAAAATATCACTAAATTCCAAGACAGCGATTTACACAGAAAATATAAGTTAATTTCAGCAGTTATGAGCAACACAGAAGTCTGGCGGCTACTGTAAAAATTCGTCACGCGTTTTTAAGCCAAGGTTTCGAATTACAAAACATAAATCGGCTACCTGCAAAACAATGCTAATGTTTATTTTTTTAATAAAAATGTAGGTAATATGGCGTCGCTATCGCGTGCCGCTTAATCACAATGCACTTCCCAGTCGTCTCTTATCAGCACCTTATCGAATAACGCGTAATGAATTCAGAGTATCGAGACAATCTTTCTTGGTCAGAACGCTTTTAAAATAAGTGTATTTAAACAGTACAAGTAATTTGCCTAAATATTGTAAGTTGGCCAATAAGTTATATATATATATAAGTTGGCAAGTTGGACGCCATATTATTATGGGGTTTCTAATACTTTGCTGATGTAGTGAAAATAAAATCAATTTTAATAATCTTACGTCCATAACCTATACTTAATTCTGAATTAGATGTTTAAATTGGTTCAATAATTTGGCTTAAATTCTCTTTGAATCATTTTTGTATGTTCCACCGTCTAAACTACTGTCAATCAATCAATCAACAATCCATAATGTCCCACTGCTGGGTTCGGGTCTTCTCTCAGGAGAGGGTTAAGGCCATACGTCCCCACGCTGGCCAAGTGCGGGTTGGGGACTGGCAAGACAACGTTATGGCTATGTAATCTTACCGTTGGATGTTTTAAGCCGCCCGAAGGCCTCCAACTAAGCTTCACGACTGTTATCCTATGATAACCGGGACCGACTGCTTAACGTGACCTCCGAATCACGGAGACGCTCATGGCAACATGCCGCCAGCGGTCACCCATCCAGGTACTGACCGCGCCGTCGTTGCTTGCCCTCGCTGATTGTTTCTAATCACCGAGTGCAACTGGGCTATGAGCAAACTACTGAACCGATTTTAATGAATGATGTGCCTATAGATTCGTAATAATACTCCGCGTGACAGACGCTATACGCTCGTATATATTTTATCAAAAGTTTTTATGTAATCGGCTTATAGATTTTTAAACTTTTTGTTGTTACTCATACTCGTTGTAACTGTTTAGAAATAGGAATGCCAGCTCATGTTTTCTTCACGGTTGAATTTAATACTCTCTTAATCGGCACATGTTGTGTAGGCAAACAGTCACCAACCAGTAGCTTATAGTATACTCAAATTGTACCATCGTGGAAACCGCAGTAATAACGATAATGGGTTCTAACATCTGTTGCTTCACACATCGTGTCGTTGACATCATACAACGTTGCAATAGGCGTTAGTCAACCAGAGCGCAAAACTTGGGGATGTTTAAACATACGTAATATTAAACTTGTCTGTGTGTATAGCTGGATAGAGCTTTAATTAAAAAAAATATGTTCTGGAATGCATTTATAAATTAGCAATAGAAATCGCTGAGGGGATATTTCCAATAAGGTATAATCATTTTATGGTATAATGATTTAATTCTGCAAAAAATTAAATAATACTAGTTATACTATATACTAAAATATACTTTCTTAAGCTAAACTAATGTTTTCAGATATCAAATAAATATATATATATATATATATATATATATATATATATATATATATATATATATATATATATATATATATATATATATATATATATATATATATATATATATATATATATATATATATATATATATATATATATATATATATATATATATATATATATATATATATATATATATATATATATATATATATATATATATATATATATATATATATATATATATATATATATATATATATATATATATATATATATATATATATATATATATATATATATATATATATATATATATATATATATATATATATATATATATATATATATATATATATATATATATATATATATATATATATATATATATATATATATATATATATATATATATATATATATATATATATATATATATATATATATATATATATATATATTTGATATCTGACAATTCTGATATCATTGCTTTTACAAATCAATAACATGGCTATGGGGTATCTGTGGGCTACCGTTTCGTTCATACTTTTATTGCCTATATGAGACGGTAAAAATTTAAAAAACTTAAATGTATCTTTAAATAATGTATGTCTTCCTACAAACCATATCAAACTATCATTTATCAGTATGCACTTAACTAGATGACTTACAATTTTAGTAATTTCAACTTAAAGCCAGAATATATGATTGTCGTTACGAAACAAAGACCACTTCGCATTCGATCCTTGTTTTGTAATTGTGGGTTGTCATTCAGAACAGCAAAATAGGTTTGAAATTATGACAGTCATTCATATCAAGGTACATAAGTACTACACTAATGGACAAGGACTCACAATTGTTTGTTGTTGTCTTGTGTTACGTAAGTTGCGACGTAAGTGTAGTATAGATTAACTTACAAAAACTATTAATTTGTTTAATGTTTTTAATAATCTTAAATGATTCATATTAGAAAGGATCAAATATATTCATAGTTGGTTGTTCGACGATCAATGCCAAACAAACGTAGGCCTTTAATATTTCAATACACGTAACGAAGTTTAACGAGCTGTTTGTATTGCGATATAAATTATAAATTATGGCATTTGAGTATAGAAACCGATAGGAAGTAAATTATAATTCATTCAAGGTTAGAATAATGTTGAACGAATGTTGAAATATATCTTACCAGAATGTACAGCAACATCGTCGTCTACATCAAGATATGCCCTTCGAATACTCATAGGACTATTTGCCATTTGAGCTTCATTTTTTTTAATCAGAGCGCATATTACTTCTGACTCTCCACCATTGCTATCTACGAACTTGTCGTAGTTTTCTGTTAAGTCTGTTACAATAGCTGTATGTTCCTCTAAGCCTTCCTCTATGTGCCTAGAAGTAATGCTTCGCAATAGTGAATTGCTTCGCGACAATTTTGTGCTTCGAGATCGCCGAATGAAGTTCAACCCAGACATTCTTCCTGGGCTTTTATTAGGACTATCGGGCGTAACAGTTATTCGTGGTGTTCTAAATATGGATGTAGAACTACTGCTACCCCTAATAGGGGATGACATGTTGAGATTTTGTGGTAACGTTTTTGATTTCTCTTTCGCAGGTGACATTAGTTTTGGTGAGTCAGGTATGAGTGACAAGTTAGAGTTCATAATTGAAGTTTTTGAGGGTGATTTGTTTACAATATTTGTAGTAGAGCTGTTTAATTTGTTTGACGATATTGAGCCTCCTATCGGCGCAAATATTCTGTCGTATCGAGGTTCACAAGAAGTTGTACTTCGTAATCTAGGCTTTGTATTCTTCAAATGAGAGCTTTGGGCAACAAGTCTCGGACTAGTTAAGTCTCGATTACCTAATCTTGTCAGTGCCTCGTTAGAACTCGCCGTCGATGACAAAGGCCGGCGATATCGCCGTTCTGGACTAAAAGTACTCATATCGTTTTCACTTTCTGTAAATGATGAATCACCTCGAGAAGGAATTCGCAATCTACCCATTTCTGACGCATTCCGTCTTTTAGTTTTTGTAGAGACGCTGTCAATAGTTTGTCCTGTTATTAGAGCTTCTTTTTCTTCTGGCGTCAAGGGCAAATAATTGTCGAAGCTCTCGAATAATGGCACGTAGAAGACGGAGCGACGTCGCGTCTGCTCGTCGCCAGCGGCGGTTGGCGAGGCGCTCGGTGATAGAGCACTCGACATGGCGCAATGATGGTGCGACCCCGGCGCGGGTGGTGCGCAGCGGATGCACGCTGCGTTTAACGCCTTTTGGCCTCCATAAAGTTGACTCGCCGCATCGTCGCCGCCATTCGATGCACTGTGTCTTTTAATAATCCTTTTTCAGTTTCATTTTACACTTTGCTACCGTTAATTAAAACAAAGAGCTCACTTTTGATTACTCACTGATTTGTAGTAGATATAACTGTATTTAATTATTGAATCTAGAACACAAACACACAAATGTTGGAGTATAAAAACCACGCTAATGTATAAATAATCGTTCGCTATCAAACATAGAAAATCGCAGTACGTATTGATATCCAAAATAGCAAGATAATTTACTTGTTATTATTAAAGTTGTAGATAGGTTGATGTACCGGGCACATAAGTATTGATCCAAATAAGTGAACTGTTTTGTTTTATCAGAGCGATAAGATTGTGCATTAACTGTAACCAATGGAAAGTCGTATCGAATGAAAGGAAAGAGGGCATGTGAATAGTAGTGGAGTATTTTATAACGATTGTATAAGCAAATTGATGTTTATGATTGATATTAAAAATTAATGTAACATAGTTCGATGGCAATCAGTACCGAAATACAAAAGTACTTATGTTATTTCAGAAAACCGTACTTTTCTATTCGTGTCATGTTGTACCTACACATAGCTATGTGATGTTGACTGAATTGTGAGCGAAAATAGGAACAATATTAGGGCAACATGTGCGTTCAAAGTTTGTGTGCGAGGAGTGGCAGCAATGGGTGTCGTGCGAATAAATTTAGTCGCCCTCGCCGGCATTCACCCGCAATTAGCTTATGACATAAAAATCAGTATAATTTAATTAAATCACGCGGGTGAGGCTAACATTTTATTACAACTCGCAGAACTTGGTAGGGGCTCATTCATACCGCAACGGTTTGCCCGTGATAAACTCTTAAGTTGACATAGTTATTATATTGCCATTTTCCAGGTCGAATTATTTTCGTAAAGTCCAAGAATATGAATAACGTTAAAGGAACTGTAAATACGATTAAGTTTTCAATCATCTTCTACCTGCTTTCATGCTTTATTAAAGTATAACCAACATTTTTGGAGAAATATACACGGTATCTTTAGAGAATACAAGATGAGATTTTATTAAAAAAAAGTGAAATGAAAATGTGTTGAATAACAATATCTCTATCTACAAGTACATTCATATCCTTTCGAATTACGATTTCTATATGGAAATCAACTACAGTCGTGTTTGACTTAATTAGCTAAATGAAACAACAACGCAAACATATTCTAATTCCACTATTCCTCATTGCACTTTTAAGTATTAAGTGAAAATACTTTAACCGTTTTAAACGTTGTTGCACTTCTTTCACAATACGTATGCGTCAAAAATATTTTATTTTTCATGACTGTAAACAATCACTACACTACTTTAAACAATACGGTACCCATAACGTAACGTAATTAAACCCAAACGTTACTAAATGTCAATTTAATTTTGATAAACTAAGCTATTCCATAAAATAAATGATTGATGAACGCCAACAGAATATAATAAGATCGGTACAAACAATTTTGCTCATAATAAGTGTAAAAACAGAATTAAAAATTAAGTAGGGAGAACTTGTAAAACATAACCACAATAATTGTTGTACATACAAGCCTGGAACAAGTTCGTTGTACCGTGTTCAAAGAAACGCAAAATAAAATACCGGATGTCGTGAATACAGAGGCGAGGAGCGAATGAGATCGAGCTTTTGATCGCACGACGAAAGCGAAGCTTGCGGAACGAATGCACATAGTTAAGCACCTGAATGTAGTAGCTTATTGAATAAAACGAGTTTACTATCGTGACCATCCTTTACGCTTAAACGAAAAACAATACAAGAGAACCTGTAATCGGCTAAACAAATCAGCTTGTCTATAATCCTTGGTTGCTGTAAGGCGTGGTTCCCATAAAGAAAACAACTCGAACCTACATAAAATTGTATACGTTTCTCCTTAATTTATACGATTATTATGATGGTGATGAAACGAAACGGTGTGTTCGAGTGCAAGAAATTGCAAGAAACCTAGAGTATGATTCAAATTCCTTACATTTTACATATGAAAAGCATTCCCTACGGCTTTACAGAGATGTAGACCTAAATAAACACACGCTCCCTTCGCGGAATTAATATGATTCCAAGTATTTCAATAATTCTGTTTGAACATCAGCTTGCGATATCACGTATAATACAAATAGATTTAGTAATCTATATGTATATATCTATAATATTAATTAAATGTATTTTAAATGTATATTTATGTACAATACATTTGCACTGATAATTGAAATCTTCTATTTTAATTAAAAAGCGTATAAATGCCTACAAAAAATAAATATCATCTCATATTAAAGTCTTACATAGTTCATTCAAAAGTGAACATTTCTAGGCTGTGCTGTTGCGTGACTAAGGTGCGCGCGAATATTATGATTCAGCACAGAACGGACACAGTGAGCTTACCATTCCATACTAAAGTTTATACTTGTGTAGCTAATCACTAATCACACCAAAAGTATTATGTAATTTAGTTAACTAGTTCACCGATTCTGTTTTAAGCAGACTTTGTCCAAAACGAAAGCACTTAAAAATAAATAGTTAATCATGTCCTTTTTAACACGCGGTGAACTTAGTGTGTGAATTATGAATACGAAAATAAAACACTCCAACATGGCGGTCATGCGTCGTGAACATTTTCTCACGCCGTCTTCTCGAGTTATACAACACGCAAGCTAAGTAATTTACGCTTCACTTTTGGGATGGAAAAATAAACAGGTATAAAATGCGGTGTTTCTATTTGCATTTCCTGTAACACATTATTTCTTCATAAAGTGTTAAGGAGGTAATGCAAGTTAATTTCAAGTTCGATATTGTGAACTTTAAAAAAATACATAATAAAGCAAAGATTAAGACTACATAACGTGTTCACGACGTTACTTCTTCATAATTTAACGATTATTTTATTGTATTTATCCTGTTTAAATGTTACCTGTAAAGTGAATAATGGTTTAAGTAACTTTGATTAAACATATGTAAATATGTTACTTACGAATCAACATACTGAAAGGTTTAATTTACCTGTTGATTGTTCCCAGAAACAATAATGTATTTTCCTTAGACTGTTCCTATTAATATTATTAATAATAATTTGTGGCAAGTTTAATTTATTATTTTGTCACAACAACAAAAATAATGCCTTTAGTTTTAAGGTTAAAAAAGAAGATGAGGTGTGCTGATTTTTATAAATTAAAGAGAATATGACCCAATTGTTTCCAGGTACTTTAAGTCAAATGAACGAATGAAAAAAAGTACGTAAAAAAATACAGTTAAACATAAAAATAATTTTTCATTTCCCATGATTCCTATTTTCTTCAGTATAACCACTAGCGGATATCTGTTTTTATCAATATTCTTCTTCTAAGAGCATAGAACATTAACACAAATACGCAATAAATTTAATAACGACTATTACAAAAGTAGCTAGCTTGCGCTGTCGTTGTTCGCAAGAATCTGAAACACTTGCGCAACGTTTCTCAGGGCTTTTGCAAGTTTTACCAGCCGCAACCCTCACGAATGTAACAATAACCACAACATAATAAATTTAGCATTAAGAACCCCGATAAAAATAAATATTTATTATATTTTTTTAATAAATTGTTATTTTCATTTTGAAATTTAGGTTAGTGAAATTTTTAGAAATTGTTTTCCAAATTTTAATCCCCTGATGTATTAAGTAATACATTTTATTAAAGTAAATAAAGTCAATAGTATCCTCACGCCGAAGGGTTGTAAAAGCAAGCGGTAATTTGTCAATCCAATTAACTTTTACATTTTAATGTAACTTATTAGTCTACGCATATAATCTAAGTAAAGAATCATTTTTAAAAAAGGAGCTCTGTCACTACACACACAAGTCCTTTATATTATTTACGTGTCTATCATAATTTGTTAGAAAATAATATATCATAAGAGCTATAAATATTGTTTAGAGCTCAAATCAATACTGTACAAGATAGATATGTGTGTTTTACAGATATAAGTTGTAACTATCGTAGACTAAAAATAGACTGAGCTAGGAAAAGGACTGCGGACGTTTCTCAGATTTAATTACAAGCTCTTAGTGCAAGGCTCCCGGAAGGCGAGTGACATCTGATCTTTCACATATACTATTATTAATCATGAAAGTTCCTTGCACAACATAATTTTCTAACTGTGAATAGATTTGCCAGCTATAGTATTTTTAAAAACGAACATAATAATGTATTTTACCATCGGTAATATGTTAATCACTACATATTATAAAACAAACCTCGCGCCGCGTCTGTCTGTCTGTTCGCGATAAACTCAAAGATTAATACACTGTTTTCACCCCTAGATAGAGTGATTTTTGAGGAAAGCTTAGGTATATATTTTTTAAGTTTTTGTGTTCATTGGTTTTAATATAGCATTATTTGTCGGAGGAATCTGAAAAATATATGCTATTTCTCCCTAAACCCTTTGAGATTTAACAAAACACTGCATGCTGAAATATTCTTTTTTATAGATCTACAAAAAAGTCAGTGATTTCGTAAAGAAACCGTGCGAAGCAACTGTGCTGCTAGTTAAAAAAAATTAAGAGACTCGGTTACCTAGTAATAGTAGTAATTACATATAATAATGACATAACCAGCACGTGAATTTGTCAAAAAAAAACTTGAAATCACAGTTATAACGTATTTCGTTGGTTTCAATAATCTTTCATCGAAACAAAAACAGGTTTTATCGGAATAAATTAATCAGTATGTTAACCTGCGTTAAAGGGACCGCATTTTGCTGTTTTGACTCGAATAAAAGCCATTAAAAATCGAAGCTAAGACATCGAATAGTGCGCACATACTTACAGTCGAACTTTACAGAATTACTTATTAAAGAAACCGGTTTGTTGACGGCAAATCAAAGAGAGATAGACACAATACTTTCATTATATAGAAAGCATACCAAGAAACATTATGTAATATGTTAGTTAATCTAGATAAATCTGACTTTTTACCCGACTTCGGTGAAGCCAAGAGGTAGAGTAACGATTTTGGAAGTCAACCCATGTCTTTAATTCTATAGTCATAACGGTAAAATGCAAAACTGCATTTTTAACCTAAATATGTAGTTTCTATTCAAACCGAATCATACCTTGTTATATGGAGTAGCTCTGGAAACATAGAACCATATTAAATGCTGACTACAGTTGCATCTTTAACCTAAAAATGTAGATTCTATTCAAAACGAATCATAACAACTGAAAATACTTCATGTATTTAGATTTTAATATGGTTCTGTTTCCAATGCTACTTTGTGAACATCACTAACAACTACCTCATTAATCTTAACGACAAATTGAAGCCTTAGTTATGCAGTTTGTGAAATATTGAGTGAAATAGGGTATTTTACTCAATATTTGGCAAACTGCAAAATGGCTCAATCATCAATGGTGTGTTTTTAGTGAAAAGGGTCAGTGTGTTCATTAGTTGTGTTCAAACTTATTTACGCCAAATCAATTTGTTAAAGTGTTGTTTAAATTCATGGTTCAAAAAATCAACCAGGAATCTCATTATATTTGATTTATATTGTATGATTATTCAATCTCATCTCGATAAAAGTTTATTGAACAATTTTTTTTGTGTGAAATATTTTATACTAAGTTTACATTTCATAAAAAAACAAACACCGTTTATAAGCAATATTGATACGTTAAAGCAGCTTTAAACGGAAAAAAATATACAGTACATGTAATTATGAAAGAGGCTTTAGAAAGGAAAAACCGTCCGAACGTCCCGTTAACTTGACACTGTTTCACGATCGAAATGTTCAAGTCAGTACAACTTGCATCGGCTTCGTATACGTAGATATACCTACTTATGTAATTGCGTAGCTTTTTGGACCCAATACTTCGGTTGCTGTAACAAATACCTCGAAACATAACAGTTCACAATTGCCATCTTCCTTGTGAATATTCGGTAACAAACATCGGTTCTTTTACACAGCACTAAACGGATACATCATCAATTTGTTTTGTTTGCATTGAATTAGTGTTTAAGAGCAGGCAACCTTGTCAAGTATATCCATACCTACAGGTACCCACTACTTTTACCTATTAAGCTAATAATATATAGTCCCAACTCTAAATAAACTAATAATTGCCTCAAATCAAGGCGCTTGTTTGCACAAACTTGGCAAAGAAACGTATAAAGTTAAAAAAAATTGAGTGATTTTTTGAAAAGGTTTTTGGAGGTTTGTTAAAGAAAATCAGGTACTGTCACATTCGCAGCCGCAAGATATAGGGCAAGTGTGGGGTCACGTTAAAAGCTCTTAGTTACAGTGCATCTCAGCTGTAAGACTACGAAATGAGGGCACGCGCATGACTACCAAGTACATCTAGGAACAATACTTTTGTTGGAAATGATACGAAAATGAAGTCAAAAAGTGAAAAGATCGGTTAAATACTATTTCTTTTTTAAAATTTATAATATTGTTAATACATAATATTAACCATAATTAGGTTTTAGCGGTTCAAGAAATTAACTTTTTCTGTAATGTTATGTAGTTATGATATTTCTCGGTTCTCTCAAAGAGAAATAACTTGATGGGTCTTACAAACACGGGTGTCTGATCCCAGGCTAGGCAGAACCTATATTATATTAGCTAAGCTTATGTTTTTATTTTTATGCATACCTAAACACAGAAAAATAATCGTGCTCATCATATACATTTTATTTATTTTGTGTGGTAATGTAAAAATGAGCATTCAACATAACCGCTAGGGCAAAAGTCAATCAAATAATATAGAATAGAATTGTGACGAAGTCAAATATGAAAAAGAGATAAATAATATTTGTGGTAATGCTAACAAAAATGACCGTCCAAATCAGCACAAAGCATGTTTCTAGGGCAATCGCAGTTGTGTTGTGCAATAACAGTTTTCTACACATCTTTTAAACAATGAAATGAGGTGCTTCTAACTCATTCTCAAAGATTTAAAAAAAGTGAGCATAACGTAGACTTAAAAATACCATTTTTAAATATTTTTATTTTATTTTTTGGTATAGGAAAAGAAGGCAAGGGGAGATTGTATAAATCTATGGAAACTCAAAAGAACAAGTTCATCCGTTAGTCCAGTAAACTAACTCCGACGTATGTTGAGCTTAAAACATACAAAAGAAAACTTTATTCATTGTATTAAATCAAATCAAAACGAGTCGTGGTTGCATTAGACACTCACATTCACCGGCGAAGGTCACGATCACGTAGTATTGCTCCTTATTAAAATGCAGACAACTACAATAGTTCGACCGTAAGCAAGTTATTTATTTAAACTTAATAATAAAGTATGGTATATTATTATTTTACTTTCGTTGATGTTTAGTTTAGTTTGTCCATGCACTTCCTGATTGCTTTGATTGCTTGCGAAAGAACACATAATACTAAATCATAATTTAAAATATCTGTACTCAAACGTATTTTGTATACACCTTACACTCTATTTGCCACGATTGTCTGTTTGACTAACTTATATTATTTTTCTAATAAAACAACCTTATGACGCTTGCAATCAGGTTTCTGGTCTCAGTTATATAGTGACTGATGTCATAGTATACATAACACTGATGAATAGTTCACTATAAAGCTTTATCGACTCTCACCAAATCAGAATAACACTAAGAAATTTTCACAATTTGATCAAAGGATTTAAATTTGTTATAATTTCGAAGACATTAATTCGTTTGGAAGAAGAATATATGTACACTTACATATACTGACATGTAAATTTATGAATACGTCATTCAAACTGGCTCTGTTATACCGGACTTGCCAGGCAAGGAATAAATAGCTTTAATAGTTGTGGAAAGGTCAAAACATTAAAGAACCTTGTTATTATGTCCAATAACAAAACAATATGATAAGTATTAAAATATATATTTATTAATATCTTTTATGATAAAGTAATTAATGTGTTTCTTTCTTTGTTATCATTTATTAGGTAGGTGATTAATATATTTAAGTACGTTTTAAGTGTATTTCATTTTTCATTGCATCAAAGTAATCACTACTTTACACCGGTAATGCTCTTTAGCCATTAATAGGCAAAATAAAATTATAATTTAAATTTATTGACACACTATTTCAATATAATTTATATCTATACATAATACCTAACCTATAAGTCGTAAAACGCACCTAGCAGCCTCAGAAGGTAATATTTAAATTCCATAAAAGAAATAATCCGTAACAAATAGACGTCTTTCATTTATTTGCAATACATTGAAAGGATTAATGATACTCGATGCAAGTTTCTTGCGCTTCATTTGAGCTTTAGGCGATCGAGATGAATCAACCGTCATAAGTGCTGAATTGCTGATTACATACAAAGCTAATGGCGCTGGTGGCATGAGTCAGACTCTGCCTCCGCAATTGGTTAACTTTGAACTAAGGCAACTTAAAAAAAATAAAGTTTTACTACATATCTAAAACCAATGTATTTTTTACCAGTGTTTGTAGCGATATTATCATCAGTGCCCAAATGGTCAGATACTGTAATTAAATTAGCTTTTAAACGTAAAAAGGAAGTTAGAGGATTTTACTTGTCATTGACATGATAACCAGATTTCCTGTCAAACTTTACACGGTTTGATTTTGTCGGTCACAATATTTTAAAAATAATATGCTGTTGGAATTAAAAAAAATGAAGTGTAGTTTGTTTTTGACCCAAAAATCAACGCGCTGAACCTAGAATCCAGAAATTTTGCATGTAGGTTCTTTATATAACGTTAGTGAGCACTAAGAAAGTGAATTTGGAAATGCCTCCCCTAGGGGGGTAAAATAGGGGATGAAAATATATACACCAGCGCGAGCGAAGCCGTCGGCAAAAGCTAGTTTTTATTATTATAAAACTAAAGTTCACGCTCCAGCTGTTTACTACAGTTAGTCAATGACAAAACACATCTGTGAAAAGGTGTTTCCTAAGCAGGTGAGTCATTGTTCAGATCTGTTTTATACAACTCCAAAATTAGGACGAGGTATTTGATCCGTAGTGATTCTTTGTCTTGCTATTAAAACTTAAAGGTGTTTAGCCCTCGGTTTAAACATTAACTTGATCCAAAGATATATTGACTTTGGGGCCCGATATGGACTAAACATTGGAATTTTGGAAGAATTGTCTGAACTCGTTGAAATCAAAACATAAAAATGAAAATGAATTATTGTGACGTGCAATGGAAATAGTCTAGCCGTGGACAATAGGCTAATGATGGTGACCGAACTTTTCAAACTATTAATAGCACATATCTACATTGTATTTACTGTTAAAAACATAATTTTTAGTAGAAGTAGAAGTGAAGATGAAGGCGATAGATGGCCACCGTGAATAATAAAAATATTACGGGTTCTGTTTCAAAGAAATCTCCCATAATTTACTTAACTGTAGCGCGAAAAGCAGTATTTTAAAGTAGATGAGCAATTGATCTAAGAGTTAAAAATTAAGATATAAAGTCTACTATATTGTAATACCTACATATGTTATTAAAGTTAAGGATTATAAAATATTGTTACAGCTAATTTAACTCAAGAGATACTATGTCTATATCCGTGAAATTGGTGATTTCATCAAGTAAAGTTCAACGAACCTGAGGATTAATCGTAGGAAACGGACCAGCAATAGTTGACAGTGTTTATGTCAATGTAGCCGAATGTTGCGCTGCAATCGCGTCAAATGAACCGTGGCAGAGAAACAATAGGCAATACTTTAGACATTAACTGCACTGCTGCACACTACCACCACATTGTTTATGAGTTATAAAGATAAAGCACGTTAGGTTCATATATCAATGAGAAGATTTTATAACAAAAACTACATATACCTATCAATATATATTCATATATATTCTCATTGGGATAACAAGATATCATCATCATTATATAAAAACTTAAAAAGAAAAACAGAACTACATTAAACCTAGTTAATAAGCCAAATCGAGTTCGTCATACGTCGATTATGCAAGATGTTATTGAACAAAAAGTAAATACATAATATACTTATTTATGTTTTTTTATAGGTGATTGTAAACATGCATTCCTGTTATTAGGACAGCTTAATGATGACTGTGTGCGTTTAAGATCGGAATTACGTAATGATTATGAAGAATTAATGATCAGTACGAGGCTACTGGCTATAATAATATGTAGAACACTGTTTGAAATATAGTTTCGTTACATCACTGATAAAACTCTTTATATATGGGTAAGCGGTTAATTCAATCCGGACCGGAGTTCAGCGTAAGATTTGAGCTTTAGAAAATTTTCAAATTTATCAACAATATCCGTCTCACATTTTATGTACTCTCTTCTAACTGTAATATTACAGTGTGCAAATAAAGAGTTTTCTATCTATCTATCAGTTATCAAAGTAATACATTCATATTTTCTGCAGTAAAATAATAAACAAGCGTTAAACGTGACAACTTGAATGCAATGATAAGTGACAAAAGATGAATACAAACAATTACCGGTCATAAAACTGCTATTAATCTCAATAATAATGTAGGTATACATACGACGGCTCTTTCGTTTACAAAAAGGGTAACTTTAATTGTAAAGTTTACACTCAGAATACTTTTACTCAACACAGTAGTAGAGTTTACAGAAATCTTTCTAATTTTTAACGTTAATCATAAAATGCAAACAAACCGTATTCAAATCACCTGCTCAGTATGTACAATGTAAAAAGACACCTGCCTACGCCAGATGGTGGACCAAACCATTTGTAACCAGGGGATTGAAGCCTTCGGCAAATTTTGTATGTATTCATTTGGAGGTTAACACTACAAAAAATTAAGTAGTCATTCAAGCCATCGCTTTTACTATTGTAACGGTCACAAATTAAATTTCATAATGTACATCAAGGTTTTCGAAGTTAACATTTCATAAACGGAAAAAGTATAAGAGAAAAGAGACGCATACAGTCGCGTAGGTCCGGTTTGACCGGCGGCAGCCCTGGAATGTGACCCAGACCTCATGGGACTCGATGTGACTCATATGAACGATTTTTTTTTCTTATAATAGTTCGTTGATGCAACATCCCGCTTGATTAGAAAGTCTACTAAAGGTTGTGGGTGTGTGCATGGGTAAACAGGATTAGAATACGCCTACACTTCTACGGTCATACGACAACCCACATCCGTATTTAAAATTTATTCACGGTTAGTGTTCATATCACATTCAAAGTCAACTATCAAATAAACACTAACTGGAATGGAAATGCGCTATCTGACGCTATCCTTCACACAGTCATTACGCAATTTAAACCTAAGATAAACGAGGTCGCCATTGCAGAACGAAGGTACAGAACAATGCTGATTTTCGTTTCATCTATGTTCGAACTGCTTTGAATTAGTGGGCTGTTTAAAACAACAGAAAAAAGAATTATTATTTAAGTTCTTATAAAGAAATCTTTTTTATTAACTTGTTTGAAAAGGATCTCTGTCGCGTTTACATTGGAAATTGATACAAAACATTAACAGCGACGAAACCTGGCACTTACTCAGAATTGCAAAGAGGCTACTGAATTTAAAATGGCTATCACTATTAGCATAAGAAAGAATATCTAGGAATGTATCACTTTACTTTTTTCCACTACAGTAGTTTTGTATATTTATACACTTGTTATGGTTAAAAGACAAAGAATATTATTACTATTAAAATTGGCTACTATTTTAAACTTTTATAGGCTGGCATAAAAATTTAAATCCTTTTTAGTCTACTTAATATGAAAACAAAAAATAAACGTGAACGTGTCTGAAACAGTTGTCACGTTTCAAATATATTTTCTTGATATAAAGTTATGTAACAGACGACTTAAGACATTTCTTCGATCGTTTTTTGTTTTTGCGAAAGACGGTCCCCATTTCATGTCATCCACATTTTTTATCATTAATTCTATCACGACGAAGACTTGAAGACTTGAAATACTTGACATTGGCAGAAATAGTTGATCCGGCTGATTGCCATATCATCAAAAGAAGAAGAAGACATTTCTTCGAATTCATCTCTCGGGTTTAAGCAGTCCCTTGTGTACGAGCTTCTCAAAACCATCAATCTAATCGAAGGTCTAACAAACTACGAGAAATCATACATCATCGTTTTTCAATGTAAGACATAAATGTTTATGCTACGAATGTTTACGATTCTGGGATCAATAACAAACTAATATATTATAGGACTTGATTCATTAAGGGACAGATAATATGAAAGTCGTTTCTATTTACTAAATCATGTACAGGAATTATTAACGATTTTAGTAAAGATCGTGCATTTATTCTTCTATGCCGTTATTCTTTGCTGGTTTTGTAAAACTCTGTGTAATATTTTTTTCCTAAAACTAAAGACACAATTACAAAATACCTATCGAGTTAAATCTAAGTGTACTTAAATATATTTTCAAATATGTATGTTATTCAGTAATTAAGAGAAAATGGTTTCGTTTAAGTCATTGAAATTATTAGTTACTGTCTCAACTTTAGAGAAACTGTCATATAACATTTAAAGAATAATGTGCTATTGTATTTCCGCTGACAATGCACGGAGAGACATGAGGGTTCAACGTTTTTATGCAACAAGTGAAGCAGCACGTGCGAAGCTTTAGGGTAAAATAAAAAATTAAAGAACCGTGTTACCTCCGGGAAATACTCTGTATTGAACATTAGTTAGGGGGAGGAGAGTATATTCCGGTGCCAGTATGCTAATATGAGAACATCTGTGGTGGCGCCGAGGTAGGGTTTACGTGAAAGCTAGGCTGCAAATTTACCTAATATTGATAGTAACAGATGCACACATAGCGGTATTTAAATCACAAATAGATAAGTTATCGTCTAGTGACGATCTAGATAATATGCAATACTTTTTAGTTTTGTAGTACAAAACTAAAAAGTATTGCATATTATGAAACAGGAATTCACTTATGGTTACAATTTATTATAATTTTATACAACATTTAAATATTAATACATTCTTATAACACTGGTGTTGTTATTAAATCATACTACAACGCAGTAGAGGTTGTTATACTCCAACATTTCTATTTAAACAAGTTTTTATATCACTTTTACATGAAATGAAATAGCGTCAAAATAAATAATCACAAACTTCGTCTAAAATTTCCTTGTTTTATTCACTTTCACACTTTTATACACTTATTGCACTTAAAACATTCGCGGTTTTAGGACGGAACTAAAGTAAAAGCGCGCGACCGACAAGGCAGTCAAAGTCGAGTAACTTTGTTGACAAGCGCTACGCGCGGGCGAGCCGCCATATTTGAAACCTTCGGCAATCTCCGACGAACTTCGGCCATCTTCGACAGTGTACACTCTGACTCATTGGATACAGGAGAGTGGTTCAAAACAAGCCTTCTTATTTAATTCTTCTTAACTTTAAATCCAATGAGCCTCATTTTCTTAAAGTAGTGGATGTGCTAAGAGAAGCCCATAGCGATAATAATTGTTAAAAATTAGATTAATTGTATATATTTGGCTATATTTTGAGTTTTAATAAGACATGAACTTTAATAACAGCTAACATGAAAGTGAACAAAATACCCCCAGGGGTTATGGGCTTAGCAAAAAGTAGTTAGCTATACTCATTTGAATTTACAAATACAGTAACTAATCGTAGCAATATAAAACAAATAAATTTAATTATACCTACTTTTAATAAATCATGAATAAAATGTATCCGTATTAAACACAATATGTTGTATATTATTATGAGGGACCAACTGTTTGAATATTTGAATTAATATCCGCATTGATATTAAGAAACCCACGAACGATATATTATCCGCCCAGCTAATCCTGACCTCTAAATATTTCGAAACAATATCATACTAAGGTTTTTATAAAGGAACAGTCCGACGCGGTGACGTCTTGTAAAATTGGCTGCAAAGCACACTTCCTTTCACAGTGTTATTTCATGTGCCGCAGGGCCTTAGTACGTACCTTCATGAATAAATCACGACTCGAACGCTGGCATTATGCGAGGCGATCGTACCGGTCATGAACCTACTAAACTGGTTTTCTGGTATTGTTCTTGGTACACATCAAGGCAGTCTTTACAAACCTATATTTCTCATTCAGACTGTCAAATATCAATTGAAAGGTTTCTTACTTTCAATAGATAGATTTTCAAAAGACAAATTTTGCTCTTTGAGTAATAGACGGAATAGAACAATACTGACTTATATCACTACACTACAATAGTTTTATGGTTATATTTGTTATTTGTAGAGTGTTTGCAAGCAGAAGCTGGTTATCATTTCCGGTGTTATTGTCGCTCTGGTTATTTATTGAAGAAATATAAATAAGAAGATGAACCTACTTACTTAATAGGAATGATTTTCCTGTTTATTATATATTTAAACCGACTAGCATATCAAATATAACGTTCGTCTCACAATAAAGTTGAGATTCACAGTATTTACCATACCCATCACAATTGGTTAAAACGTTCAATTTTTGGCAATTTGTTGGCGTTCAATTGCCAATTTTCTAAATATTTTTTAGATTCAGGATATAGCAATACATTCTTTGTATGTCTATTATATCGCCTGATGGAAAAGTAAAAATAATTGGCGTTTCTAACTAATTATTCTATTTTTAAGTCTACACATTGAAAGCTATGGATACGTGAAAGAGTTTGTATTAAAGCTTTTTATTTAGATATATATGTTGTAACTGTCGTATACTTGTACTTGTGTTGTATATACTATTAACTTAATTATTAAAATGCATTATTATTTCTTGTTTTTTTATTATGTTTGTTGCAGTACTCTTTTACGGCGGTTCTTCAAGTAGTGTCAAAATGTTTCCCCGCGTCGCGACGGGTAACTCGGATTGCGTCAATGACGCCATAAATATCTACTATGTCCTCCATATGTTATTTCTATTATGTTAGAGACAGATTTCAATTTCCAAAGTCACTTTGTCAGCACGAGACTAAGCGACGGAAGTTCTGAGTATTTGCCTGGCGATGAAAGCCAGAGCAATGAGTGCTTTCATAACATGAATATTTTTTCGTATGATATATTTATATATAGTATAATATAATATTATATAAAATAAACTTAGCGCTTATTTACACAATGCGTAAAATAGAATTTGCCAATTTCTTGACATCGTTGAATTAATTAATTTGAATACTTTGTTTATTGAAGGCATTGGTCTATAAAACAATTATGTCAACGAGTAAGCAAATATAATCATAGTCTGTAATCCGGTAATTTTTTATTGTAAATTGAATAGAACTTAACTAGTATTTACATATTATCTGCTTGTTGAAGCGTTGCTTCATGTAGCTGCCATCTAGCGGACAGTAGCAGAACTTATGTTACTCTACCTTATTGTAGATGGCGCAATGAGTTTAAAACGATCAGCTACTCACCTGAAACAAATTAGAAAAATACAGTAATACATATCCTATAATTAGATGTACAAACACATATTTTAATTTCATACATAAAACACACGAATTCATTAATTGTCAAATGATTTATGATATTCCTGCTACTTTCATGCATAATTACAAGTATAATTGGCAAATAAATAAGTATGTAGATAAAATAAATGGTACTAGGTACATATCAGCAGCTTGTATTTCAAAACATAGAGTAATTTACATACAAACTATCATTTCCTGCGTTCGGCATACTTTTCACATGCGATAACAGTATATGTACGGTTTGCCATTGCTACTAAAGCAGCTGATTCTGCACTAGCCATGTTATTATATTCAGTGTCAGTAAAATACACAATTATGGACATAAATATGTAATTGTACCTATAGAAATTCCATGACGTTGTCAGTTTTAATAGACGGATACTAAGTATGTATTGGCCATTACATAAGATTGTATTATAATGCCAAGTAGGATTCCCCGTGATATTGATTTTGAATTGCCATGGAGAAGAAATAGCGGTCTATAAACTTTTTTAAATAAATATTCGCTAATATTTTACATAATTGTAACATTTTGATAAAAATATAGGTTTAAAACAATTTTTAGTTCACATTTTCACGTGTTGGCTACTTTTATAGTACTTTGTTTATGGACATATTTTTGGTCATTTTAATTGATGTAATCATCAACATAGGCTGCATCGAAATACTCTACATAACTTAGTATCATTAGTACCTACAGTAATCTATGTTTACACAATCATTCCAGCATTCCTTGTTTTCTAGCAAACAATATTATTCAGAAATATCTAAGAGATAGTGCATATTTTGATTTTAGAACAATGTGGTGGAATTAATATGTTTATCCATGTAATAGCTAAGAAGTAAAAAATACCAGTGACATATCATAGCCGTAGTACCCTAGCTCCATCGTAATAAGATCTTGAAACTTGTATTTTTTTGTACCAAAGGAGGAAGAGGTGTCTCAGACTATTATTAGCGACAACGGTGTATATTCACTATGACAATAATTAACCTGCTAAGGAAGTATTAGTGTCACCAACAATAAGTATCTCGTCTTTTCCTCAAACAGAAATGCATAAATGAGGTAAAGTGCTTTGAGGAAAAGAGCATATAATATACTCTTTATGTTTATTAAAGTTTCCTAGAAAAATGTTAAACTTAGGCAATGTAGACAGTTTGTCAAAATTATAATAATTTGTTTAGTTTCATTAAACCGTTTTATTCAGAATAAATAAAATACACGGAAGAAAGTAATGGTTGTAAATTGCTTTATTAATTACCTGTCAAATAATTATAATGTCAAAATTATTAAAGGTAATTTAATATTTATATAATATGTATACTTTATTTCTCAATATATTGTCCAATGTGGTTTATTTATATATTGAAACATAAAATATAGTTAATATGCCTACCACTATTTATTAAAACTACCTAACTTAACTACCTTCTGGTAACGGAAAATTTAGTTTTTGTTAACATGGATAATAATTACTCCATCTATCTATTACCTTTAAATGCTCGTATAAAGGTAATAGATTTCATGAAAACAGCTGCAACTATTTTCATGAAATTTAGTATGCAGGGGGTTTCGGGGGTGGGGCGATAAATCGATCTAGCTTAGGTTTCATTTTTAGAAAATTTATCTAATTAAAAAATACTGACTGTATAAATCCGAACCAAGTAACAATACCAGGTATATTGAGGTACTATGTATTTATAATTTACATACAGATATTTAACATTGGTATGTTTGAGCATTTGCATAGTCAGTTTACATAGGTATACCCTAATGCAAATATAAGAAATATACTATGAATATATAATACAAATATAATAAATATCATGAAAATAAAATATTCATTGTTTAAGCAAACATTGTCAATGTCATAATACATTGTGACGTTGGTTTACGTATGACGTATTTGTATTTGGAACTATATAAGTATATATAGTATTGTAATAGAAAAAAAACACACGGGTGATTACAGCATAATTATTCTTCTTGAATAAAATATAATTATAGGCAATAATGTTAATCACACTCATCATAATTTACAATCACGTTGAAAGCATAGCGAAAAAATGAAGTGTTGCAACTTCGATCTTCGACAGCATAAAGTTGTGAAAATTAATTGTTATCTAATTTGTTGACTTACGAATTCGTAGTCACCACTACAGATATTAATTCTGTACATATATTTATTCAAATAACTAGACTAACATACATACATACATGGTATGAAGTAAGTAAATATATATCACTACTTTCTTTGATTTGCACTTACTAAAATAATTACAGACAAGCACGACTCTAGCTATCTGATTTATTATATGTACATATAGATGAATTACTGCGTGTTTAATACGTGATCTAGCACCTGATATCATTTTTTTAAGTTAATTAGTATTTATAAACAACAAAGTAAAGAATAAATACTAATTAATAAAACCGACCAATTGCGAGTTTAAACGCGTAGAGAGAATTCTACTCTATACAATGATATTCTTACATATGTTCACAGGATTACAGAATTAAATAATATATATAAACACAAAAAGAGTTTTAATTTTGAAATTTGAGACTCTATGTATAGGTAACATATGAACAATGTCAATGCAGAAAAATCTTTTAAACAATAATTAAATAATTATCTGTGCGTTACGTTCCATTAATTTTGTGAATGCAAACATAAGAAATACCGTTTACATATATCAAAAACCAGTAGGTTGCCAAGAAAATGGTATTAATAGATGAATAGAGTGCAACGAACGGGACAAATTACAACATTCCGAGCAGCCAAACTCTGAGCGTGTAAAGTGAATTAGATAATCGTACAGTCAATTTGCTTTTCAAACACGTTTTTGAGACAATTCGTGATAATACCAGAATGTGAGGTAGTTTTATTATCGTGTAGCTATCTGTACACTTTACGTGTACGACACAGTCATTGAGAGAACCGGGTTGGTCTCGCGGTATCGTTAGACAGTGAACTAGTACAGAGCATAGTAGTCACTACTTATGCAGACTCTGTTAATTCACGATATTGCAATCTGAGTTAACAGGTTATTGTGATACTGGGTTCTAAATAGTGCCAATGCCAATAGTGTTGTTATGTGCATTGTTTCCACTGTTCTTCGTGTTAAATCAGAATTGCTACACATTATTGAAACTGTTAGTTAGGCATGCGAATGCTCTATAGATAGTTATAACTTTATACTCTAGGTAAAGATGGTTAGAAGCGCAATGAGTACGTTAATTTTGATGAGATCACACGTGATATCATGCGTTTCTCAACACGGTTGAACGAAACCAACGTTTTAATTGTCACAATTTGCTTCATAATTGAACACGGCACGCTGAGTCAAGATATACGGCGAGCCTTATCGTGATGCGCGATAATAAGAAGTGGAATTTTTAAAAGACGGTGAGAAAGTAAACCCACAGTATTCGTGCTACGAGTATTTGTACAGACAATTAGCACGCGCACCTATTTCCTGGCTTCTCTAAATCTCGCGCACGTACAGGACAAAGAGACGCAAAGGTATGCTGGTCTCACATATCGCTCGGCTTCCCGTATGGAAGTGGCACAAAAAACCAGCAGCCGCGCCATACTGCCGCACAGGTTTGATAATATCGATGGTGACAGACTCAGCGGATGCTAATAATTAACGAAAAATCTTGATTCTACGTGACTCCATTCACATATAATAAGATCCGCTTCTTATTAATGTTGAAATATGACTTGAGAGAATGATTTATTTTCTTAATATAAAAATGTACCTCACCTTTATATGTGTAAAACCATTACGCCTGTTAGGTACTACATATATATCATAAGTTCTTTAGGTTTTCTCCAGTTTTATCATTGGCAAACTAAAAATAAATTTTGTAAAAATTAGAGAGTACAAAAGAAATCCATTAGCTAATCTCGGCATCAAACTGTTTATTAAACCTTAACATTATTATTAGTGGGGCGGAAGCCGTGCCTGGTAATGAGAAGGGTTGAAAAGACAGGAACACGGGAAACGGATGTGAACAGCGTTTGGTCATACACAACCGAACGCAGGCGCAGCACACAGGTGCGGAACATGTTTCATCATTTAACTTTAAACGTGAATGTAAACATATTATAGAACTTTTTGTGTTATGTGTGTAGAATTTATAATTCGAATGGATTTTACTGACTGTCTGACGGCGTAAAGATGTCGAGCCAATATGTTTAGAGACGGTTCACGACCTTTTTACATTAAAAAAGAGACAGGGTGAACACCTTATTCTTTTTAGGCACATTTAATGATAACCGTACATTGCGTGCATAGTAACTATAAAAGCTTCTTTTATCATTTGCCATTTATGTTAAAAATATTTTCGCAAATAGAAGATAGTTCATGCGGCTTCATGAACACGTCGAAAGAAATAGAAAACCTAGAACGGAAAGAAGTTACTTAAACTGAGATAACACAATATTGTAATTACAATCTTCGTGAACAATAGAGTGTGTTGATTATGACAGCAACACCGCCTCCAACCAACCAATCATCAATAACTACGTCATTTCGCCCACGAGCACGTAAGAAGCGGAGGCAGTGATACTTATCCGGTATAATAATGAGTCACGACTTACATATGTACATAGATGTATGTAAAGAATCAATGTCAAGATCATGCCAATGTTATCACCTTGAAGATTCAATTTATTTCGCGTTTTTATTCAAGTTACATCAGAGAGATGTTTTCTTAAAATGTTTTAAACTTCCATGAAACAGCACCGGGCATTCACCATAATATATCGAATTCGATTTCATATTTTTCTCATGGCATATCCCAGCCATGAGATATCATATGGTTAAACTGGAGAAAAAAATCAGTTCTATTGTTATTAATGTAAACAATTGGATATAATTAAACCCATAAAAAAGCCAGACACAAGCAAGTAGTGGTTAGAAATCATTGTTTGATATCATTGTTAAATTACACATTGTATTGCGGTAAAATTTACGGGAAAACCCGTTATTAATTCTTTATCTATTTTTACACAGAAAATTTGTTAGTAAACACCTACATATTATTTTTAGATATTCCTATATCCGGAGAAAAAAAATAATTACTTATATAATACGCCGGTCATAAAAATTCATAACCTTATGATGGCTTCTTCCCACCGTCTGCACACATTCACTGTATTGTACGGTGTTAAATTACACACGTTTTATACAATTTTATTTATGGCAATTCAGAATCTGCGGTTAGCGGTCGCTCGATCTACAGTTAGATCACTGATACGCTTCAAATGTTCATAATATCTTCCTTATATGATGCATATTATCCCACTATGGCCTGTATGTGGCCTTTGCGTTCGGCGTAAAAGAACATTACAATTTCGTTCTTGGCTATATTGTGCTCTACATGAGCACTCATTTTAAAAAATGCTTGTGATTATTACATCAATGCCTTTATCTTATTCATCACTTTTACAGCAAAGTAGGCATCATACATGCGTACTGTGTATACGAACGTTAAACAAGTGAAGATCAATGCTTCACTTTTAATATATATTTGCATTGAAGTAAGTCGATTATTTCTGGATAATTATTTTATTAAACACCACATAAAATTACGAGAATTTTATTTCAACGACACTCGTCACGTGGCAAACTGAGCTAATGAAGAATACTGAGGTAATTCAAATTTCATCTTAGAAAAAGGTAACATACTTTTCCATCAGTCATCTTAAAGAATTCGTAAATTATAATCCTAAGCAGTGAATATTTAAAAATGAGTATTTGTACTATATTATTTAGGTTTAACTATTAAAAATTTGTTTCTTTCGATGTACATTCATGATGGCAACTTGGCTTAGCTTAACATATTGTAAATCCACTTTTTATTATATATTTGATACTAAAAAGTTTCATAAAACATCGAACCGTTGCGTTGTGACAACGTGGCAGCATACTTTGAGTGCATTTTATTTACAATCAAACATTTTAAATTTTGTTCCTCCCTTTTATTTCAAATCTCGCGATCTCCATTGAAATTTAAGACTGATTTCTGACTTCTGTAATGTTTCATGAGGTGCCTTGGGAGAGGCCTATGTACATTACAAGTAACTAAAGACAAGCATGGTGAATCAAAAATAAAACGCAACGTTTGAAAGATCTAAACTTAGTAATACACCAAAATATTTATTTTATTTGCCTCTGAGCACTTAGCTACTCTGGCTGACTGACACTTCCAAAAGTGTAAGATTTGCTAATCAGTTTTTGTGGTATATACAGTAAACTATAAATAATAAAATATAAACCTGTATTATTACAGCATATTTTATACCCAACGGAATACAAATAAAGAAAAGCATGAACTGAACATTGTTTGTTTGATATTCAACTCATCGCGAGGAAAACTAAACACCTTTATATTTATTACAACGTTGAAATCATAAACATGCCTATTATGAGTCCGGCGCTTGGTTAATATAAATATATTCGTCAGCGAATTCAAAATGGCTGTTCAATGAAGGCCTACAATCAAGTTTAACAAGTAATACCGATATTAAAAATGCGTAGACTCTTTTTATTTCGCTTTAAAAATGTATATTATGCTTTTATAACGCGAATAAGCGGTTTGAAGTCGCCATATCTTCGACTATCAAGGTTAGTAGGGATTACGCGTTCATTAAATGTGTGCCGGCAGCTGAATTCTTTTCTCATTGATAAAATGCCAACTCCTAAAGCAATCGTCTTTGCTATGAGCTACGTATTCCTTTGGTTTAGTTTCTTAACAAATATTTTATTAAGATAATAAATAATGAGTAAAATGATTGAATTAACACTTTCTAATGAATGATATTACTTGTTAATCTAACACTTTCTAATGAATAGCCCAATGATATTACTTATTAATCGAGTATTTTTAATTATATTTTTACTTGGACAATATTGACAAAAAAGAAAACTAGAAAAGTATGTTAATTATTGACTACATTATAATTAATTGGAGAGTTTACATAAACCGAATGGTTTTAATTAATTTTAATTTTTCAAGGTATTTTAATGTTAGTTTTAACATTAAATTCTTCGATTTTTCGTGCTAACTTTGTTTAGAGAAAAGGTTCATAAAATAATTTGTACTAATTTAATATTCCGTTGATTTTGGAAAATATATTTAGAGACATTTGAACCGGAAAATTTAACATTATTCAGTTGTAAATTGCTGTAAAGGGTATCTCTTTTTTAACTACAAATTCATTGTATAAAGGTTACAAAACTTACAAACATTAATCACCATCCTTACCGCATTTTCAAATATTTATTAAAATATTTAAGATGCGGTTTTGTTTTAACTTTAAGTTAATAATGCATAAATAGGGCGTTGATTTCAGATAGACTCCCAGATTAGGGTTGTTCCGTTTTCGACCCACTAACTCTCGTCCCACTTGGTCATTTTCTTAACTCGTCCCAGTTTTGAACAACTTTACTATTGAACAATTGACTTATGACTCTGTCATTTGTACTTCCGTAAGTCGAGGTTCTTAAGTACCTATATATTAATAAAGAATTTGTGATAAAGATAAGGGTTCGGCCATCAGATTATTATTAACTTGCACTTGATTGCGTCAGCCAATTAAAAAGAAATCTTTGAAAACGCAAACAATTTAGCCGTGAATTGCGAACGTTATAATTGCTGTAATTATTATTAAAATTAAATAAATCAAATATTTCGACATTTTACAGCTTCAAAACATGAAATAAATGGCAAGAATAATGCGACAACTACTTCTGTAACTATTAACTCTTAGTCGTACCTGTGTATAAAAAATGAAAAATATTTTGGATGCAGTTGGAGGAGGAACGCAGACGTGCAAACATGGAAGCGCAGCGTTTTCGCATTATGACCTGAAACGCCGCGAACATGCCCGACGCGCTACAACTCCATGGCAACCCCAAAAGCACTATAAATGCATTGTTATATTGAACACACAGGTCGCTGTATATCTTCTACCTAAACTTAGTCTACAGGCTGCACGTGTAAAGTGATTGGCAGAAAGCTATGAACAGCATAATTTTTACACTGTCAGTGCAGTCAGGCGCTGTTTCACACTGGTTTTTAGTGAGGCCGTGGTATCACTCCGATCGAAACGGCCCATTCGTGCCGAAGAGTGGCTCTCTAAAATAAATATTAAAATATTTCATAATTTTCCTTTAAATTGATAACAAAATTATAATTTTCAAAAAGGATTTCTACTAAAGAACTTATCAAAAGATCCTATCCTAAGTAAGTATCCTAAAGATAGTCTCGCACCAGTTTTAATTAATGGTTACTACTAACTTTTGTTAAATATTTACTTATAGACGTATTATTTAAATGATGAATAATCAGGTGGATAATCATTTATTTTTTACTGTAATGGTTAAGTGCATTTTAAGTATCCATGATACTAAATAGTCTATTGAATTCATAAAAAGTAATTGTCAAACATATACTAGGTATATATATATAATTCCTTTAAAAAATATGAGACAAATGTTAATAGTATTTTCACAACTTCGTTGGCGTGCCTACGTTTTCTAATTTCGTGTTTCTAACTTTGAAAATAACGAACCGACAAACATAGACTAGGTACATATAATTCCTTTAAAAAATATGAGAAAAATGTTAATAGTATTTTTCACAACTTCGTTGGCGTGCCTACTTTTTCTAATTTCGTGTTTCTAACTTTGAAAATAACGAACCGACAAACATATACTAGGTACAGATAATTCCTTTAAAAAATATGAGAAAAATGTTAATAGTATTTTTCACAACTTCGTTGGCGTGCTTAATTTTTCTAATTTCGTGTTTCTAACTTTGAAAATAACGAACCCTTAAGTCTTTCTTTTACCCCTTGCATGGTGAAAATTAAAAAAAAAAACTTTATTTAGTGAGTACCTACTTACAACATAAAAAACTAACCGTTGCCGAAATTTTCAAGTTTGAAGCCGGTCTAGGTTCTGCGATGGTTGATCAATCAGTCAGCCATGGCCAAGTAATTTTGTATGTATAGATTTATTCGTAGGTATATAAGTATTTGTTGATAACGTACAGTTATGCATGAACAAATAATAAATATTAATACGAACCATTATTTTCGTCGTGTGATTCAAATTCAGCTAAAGAGACATTGGACAAGTCTTCCACGTAGACTTGAGGTTGTCTACTGAAAGAGTGTCGCCCGCCGAGGGAGTGATAGCAGCTTTCTTCATCGTCGGCTGCTTCCTCCGTGGATGAGCCCTTCAAGCAAGAGTGGAAACTCCGAGAAAGGCGCCGTTCTGTACTCATCGTCACTCATGTCCCGTACCACTTCAAAATATGTTAACCTCGGCACACGTTAAATTTCAGTTATTCACTTTTAGCACTGTTTAGTTTTGAAATTGGTCAGTTTTTAAATTACACGGTTCATTCACTGGATATTATATCATTCGTTTCACCAGGATTCTTGAAATAAGTAGATATTTGCGCTTTAGCAATATTTCGTGTTACATACACACCTTTCAAGATAACACTGTTTATTTCACATTGTCGTTACTTATCATTTGTTATCGTCAAGGACTCTGTAATCGTAAGGATGCAATGACTAAGTACGCTTATGATCTACATACATGCATGAAACATTTTTATATTTATGTAATGCACGTGGTGTTTTTTGCACATAGTGTTACAGATCATAAAGCGTTTATTAAGGAGTTTTCTGTGTTTTTATGAATTCTGTTATCTTTACTGAAATTATTATTTTACTTAACACCATAGGTACCACATATATCGACTTTCCTGTATTAACTTGAAATCGGAACACACAGATACTAATTTAAGGAAATACCATATTAGATACGTAGTATGTTTGAAAGTAATCCAAAGTATAATAATGATTTGTTTGTAGAAACTCATAAAAACACATTAAACAATACATAATGTTAAAAACACGACGATATCTTTGTCATCGTTTTGAACGTCAAAAGATTAATCAATTCTCAGCAGATAGAGGAATACTTTGAGGCACGTTTCGAATCTTCTCACGATAATTGATTGCTATTCTATCATCAAAACAATTCGCGCAATTTCAAAAATTCTATATGTAGCTTTGAGGCACGTTTCGAATCTTCTCACGATAATTGATTGCTATTCTATCATCAAAACAATTCGCGCAATTTCAAAAATTCTATATGTAGGAAACCTACATCTTATCTGCGTTTGTGTAATACATGTATGGAACTATTGCAACAGTTGGGACGTACAAAAACGCGCGTCAACCCGTAAAACACGTTACATACTGAGATGCAGGAAACATGACAGTAGGTTCAACGCACTCCCGAAGAATGGGACCTACCATGCCACATTCGGCTAATGAATGGCAGACGGACAAAAGAACACATCTTTGTGGCGCCGTGGACCTATTCACGTATCCCTGTGACTCGCACTCGTGTTTCAGTGTTATGTCGTAACTTTTAATACTCGCGTTTGGAACAAAACAGTCATAAACTAAATATATATGAGCGATACTCTCTGCCCTCGTCGCAGCAAAGACATAAATACATATTCATATTCTAAGAAAAATTATAATGATATAAGCTTATTGTGTTACCGGCCGTCTATTGTAATTCCTATATAATACTTTACATTAAACATAGTACTCATTTTAAAACTACTAAATTCTATAAATAAAAAAATAAAATGAAATAGACTCGATTTAACCACGTTCATGCGTTAAGAAATGTGATTGAATATAATTAATACCCTACAAATAAGTAATTATCATGACCCAGAATTATTGATAATTAATATCGGAATATAATAATGGTTTTATAAGTTATTATTGTTATTTATAAATTAAATATCGAGCATTATTATTCATGATAAGTTTGTTTACAAATGAAATAATCCGGACGTGACTTAAAAACAAGCAGAAACAGTAATATCATTGAATCAACGTAATCCTACAGGCGTGTGGGAGCCCTTCTCTTTATATAATGATTAGTGAAACAAATGTAAACTCTGAATAGAGGAAGAGGTTGTTACGTATAAATGTAATTATAATTAACATCGGAATCTGCTCCGTTGACGCGTTGACAAAAACAGTGAAATCTTCAACGACCCATTGTTTAAAGGAAAGTTTTGCGTGGGAGCTCAGTTGCTGATTTCAATTGAGTTGCTTTGGAGAAAATTGCGGAACCAGTGTACTTTCAAGAGTATTTAGTTGTTAAAACATATCATCTTTTCGTGCTTTTAGACAAATTTTGAATGTTACACATTATAATCAGGATTTTATAACAAGTAGGCTAGAATACGTAGTTCTGCTTGTAAACCGTTGTAAACTAAGATTGGCTCGGATATACAATACTGCCAATTTTCCCATTGTTCTGAAGGTTGTTTCAAGGTGCTAGACCACCCGGAACGTACCGATACAATATTTTATACTGTATAAGTATTATAACTATTACGTTTCAAACAATTGGCATAAACAATAGAAGTTTTGTTTACGAAGCCATTGCTGAGCGTATGTAAGCAGAATTTCAAGTTTACAAGCGCATATTTTAAAGCCAGAGTTGTTAAAGATAAACGAGTTATTTGCGTATGTTTTACAAACTTTGTTATGTAAATTACGATCTCAGTTATTTAGTACACAAAACATTGTTTACTGGAAAAAAACAACGAGCGAACTAATTACGATAGAGTTGGCGCAAAAATGTAAATGTGTGTTATGGTGAGGAGGCCTGGCATGAGGCCAACATTTTGTGTAAAGCGCGAGATTTTGCCAAGATAAAATATGCCAGGGTTCCAACCAAGTGGCCTTAGACTTGAGTTAGTTATATTGAAATTGAATTAAGAATATTTTCTAGATTTAGTACGTAAAAGCATGTACATCCAAAATATAAAATTTTACTAAATACAAACTCCTCTGAAATGGCTGGACGAATTTTTATGATTTTTTTTAGCGTTTTATTTATTTATTTTAGCCGCACGTAAAACTGATTTATGGCGTGGCGACGCATGCCGTGGCGACGCATCACTACGCTATATGATTGTATATATATACAGTCTATATGCAGTAGTGTGTACGGTGTATAAATTATATATATTGCAGTGCATTACTATTTCGTATTTTGCAAATTACATTAAGCTTATTACTATTTCTATCAATCTATAATCTATTAAAACTATAAAATAGTTTAATTGTTAATGTAAGAGATAAATATCATTTAATAAAATTATTTTATCAAATCTTATTTTTTTAACATAAATTAATAATTATTTATAAGTTGGATACAAGATATAAATTGTTAATTTAATTTTTATATATTTCGTTGCAATATTATAATTAAAGCAAGTGCTTAACAAAAATATTCATTTCATTGATCTTATTCTTTGTTACGTATTTGTTAATAGTCATCGTTATCTGGAAAAAAAAAATCGTAATATTTTATTTTATCATTATGACATATTTAGTTCCAATCACAATCTGTTCTTTTCTGCATATTACTTTTACAAAATAATGTCGATGTTTCACATCTGCCAGGCGTCCCGTGACGGCTCACATTTTTTTTTAGATATCGGGTAGGTCTGAGAATCGGTCAACATCTATTTTGTATACCCCTAATTGATAAGGGTGACACACCTCTTTTTTTATGACAAAGCAACGTTTATCTGTTCAGCTAGGATTTATATTAACAACCTTAACTGTCATCCAGATAAAGTTTTGATTTGATGAAGTGTTTCGACATTGATATTTTATCGCTCTGCCTTAGTGTTTGTAAAACACAGGTAAGTGGGCATCTATTAATCTTCTTAAATAGATCTTAAGCCTTCAACCTTACAATGTTGCTTGTAAAGAGGTAGTCGGTGCAAATAAAGTGCATCCGCTGGCGACAATCGTTGACATGTTAACTAATGATAGGTCAGGTATAAATCATGTTTATAATAGCGAGTCAACGTGAAGATGGTCGGAGGAAATGGTCGATTTGAGACGGATATGGCGATTGGTGCAAGTAGAGCGGCATACGAGCACGACCGGTGAACCCACAACTGACTTATTAATCTAGCTCATTATGTAGTACAACTCGCTATAATGGCGTCATTGTGCGACACACCACTCACTATTCACTGCTAATGAATCAATGGCTTACAGTTTTTGAGGCAATGTTTATTTTATATATTGTACAGAGAGGTTATTAAGTGTCGGTAAGACACGTGTTTGTATGAATAATATTCATAACGTGGTATTTTAAAGGTATATTCAACATTTTATCATCTCTTACTTAAGTGAGAATGTATTATAGGCAAAATTCAATGTGATCGACGTACCTACCTAGTTTCCATATATTTATTTATACACGTTAAATTAGAAATACTAAGTGTAGACTGATTTAATAGTAACAACACTAAATAAATTAGAATAATATTATTATATACCTATTAAATATCTTGAAGTTCAGAAAAAATGTAATTATAACATTTAGTAACTGGAGGCGCATCGCAACAGAAATAGAACTACACTGTAATAATCACGTCACAATCACTGATAAACACAAAGCACAACACTACCTAGGGATCAGATTGTGAGGATTAGTAGGCATTAGAGGTTAATCCATGAACACACGAAATCGTTCGACATTCCTTCTCTAACGTAAATGAAAACTTTAACAGCACCGCTTGTCTGTCTCCATTCACAGATAGCAACGTACTGACCGGAGAACGACGTACAAGGCACAAGCCAACCAAAAGCGACGCACGCGCTCGTCTGCCCTTTGCCGCCAACCGTTTATTTACTGTTTGAAATATAAACTTGATCTAATAATCAACACACCGTAGCAAGACTGACGACCTTTCATAAGCACACTTGAGGGCGTAGAATATAACAAGACTAATAAACACGAAGCAACAAGTAACGAAAACAAAAAAATAGTGAGAGATATACTAACACACAAAAAAGGAAGTAGAAACCAGACACGAAACAAAATCTAGAAAAAATAAATTAAAGCACAAAAATAAAGTATCCGATTAAGGTAACTGGATCCATAAATAATAGTACATATTGATAAAATCGAAAGTGAAAGCAAAACAGTCGTAGAAACTTAAAATTGACTCAAGAAACCTGTTAAAGTTTTAAATCACTTTTACTCTTACGAGAAACTGCAAGTAGACATTGCAAGGTATGAGGGAGGCACAGGCTCAACGAACTCTAAAGGGTGAATTGTACGAACACACTTGTGTAATTATTTTAAGCTCGCTAGACGAGGACGAGTAAATAGAGAGACGGGCAGGAATTTCAACTGCATACTCGAGGTGAACTTCACAATGACCCACAACTGTTACTTGTCGATAGTATAATGACATTTTGGTTCTTAATTGTGTAAATCATTTACACCGGATACTAAACATGAGCCACTTCCTGAGATTATATAAAGGTGTGCATGTATTTTTAAATACTCTCTTTGAGTATAATCTGCAAAATAAAGATTTATATACTTCTGTAAATTTCGAACATCCAACCCTAACTAAACTACTGAGTATTGATAAACTATCCATTATTTTTAACTATTTTAATATCACATTCAATAGCTGGTAACTTTGCATATTTTTTATTATAATATCTACTGAAAATATTTCTTAACGATTTGAATAGTTGTGATATTTTTCTACATAAATATTTATGAGAACAAAGCTATTAGTGCATGCCTAACATATCTAGGAGGATACATTTTTTATGTGACAAGATATGAATTATATTGAATAAGAAAAATTTTATTCATCTTCACAGCCAAAGAAGGATTACCTTAAATCATAATCTTCACTTACCAATACATTCTTGAATACGTCATTACAATTTTTTACCTATAATTTTTTATGGTTGGGTAACTTACGTACCTCAAACATAAATAGACGAAACCTCACAGGACCTGTCGTGCGTCATCTGTCTATTAAGAGCATTTTTGCCAGAAATGTGATGACATATTGAGTTGAAGTCAATGTCAAATATGTAGATTTCCGGCCAAGTTTCTTTGCTGATGTAAAAAAATATATAATAAAATTCGGTGACAAGTAAGGTATTACAACTTGGTATTTTTGGTCACCACTAAGTTTGTGCTGTAGGAATTACTTAAATAATTTAGGATTTCCTAAAAAATTCTGTCAGATACAATTGTATTGCTAAGCCGGTAATAGACAGTTGCAAGTCATTGATTATGAGAATTTTAATTTTTGACCTGCTTTCTTCCTTTTTTTCTTTTAGTTAAGTTTGAAGTAAAACCTTTTTTACAGAATCGACTGGCAATCATTTCTTAACACTCATAACGCAACAACTGTTTCTATAAGTCAACTATGTCTTAAAGGACGACCTTCAATTAACAATTTATTCATCGGTTCCAGTTTTTAAACAACATAGCTAACTTTGCTTGTCAAGGTGGGAAACGCTTCAGTGAGCTCCTCTTTACCGTCGACATTCAACGAGTCTCGTTCAAAATGACAATTACAGAAGATCAATAGTTTCTTATGTTGCAAAGCCGGTCTATGCCAGCAGGTTTTAAAGGTTTACCGACTAGCGGGGTAATAGGCAGCTGCATTTATTTTAACTCCCCGATAAAGTTGCAAGGTGAAAAAATTTTATATTTTCTCATGGGGACGGTTCTACTGAAGTTATGTTAGTTGTTTACTAGATGGCCTTGGTAAACAATGTTTTCATACAATATGAAATTTCTCATGTTAGTTCACAGACACATATGCTCGTTCTAGACAAATGTGAAATAGACTAAATTGAGATGAATACAAGCAAGCAAATAGTATATATACTAATGTAGGAAAAATGGTTATTTATGTAGCATCATAATGTTCCGTCTAAGCTACTTTAAAGGCTAATGAAATCGATGGTGAATCGTTTGGAGAAAGCTTTTTAGAAGTTCTTAATGAAATCACAAGTAGGTACGAAGAAAGTATTCATTGGTTTAAATAATTTCCTATTTTTCCTAGTATGCGCTCAATCTCATTAAACAGCGTTTAGTGTTTCCAGTTCTCGTAATTCATGACATCGTAGCTACATTACCGATCGGCCTACATTATTTTATTACACTTATCTTATAAGCCGTAATGGATGGAACGCTGAGGTATTGATAATGCGTAGGATTCGTTTGGGCGGTTGTGGGTGTGAACTTGGCAGCGGCAACTCTTACACAACCCACCAAAGCCCTTCTATATTCAATGACAATCCAAAACAGACCACAATTTGTAAGTAGACTAAGCAAATGTGGAATTGGTGATATATTCTGTTTGATTTGGTTTCCTAATACAGATTTTTCCATGAACTATTGTGAAATTTTTAATTTATATTTTTCTTTTACCTTAATTTAATTTTGCGATTTTGGTTCGTTTCTTGGTACTAAAATTCAAGAACTTATAGTAAATATTATTAATTAATGTAATATTTTATTAAATATGCAGTCATTTATACCACAATGAAGTAATAATAATAATGCACTCATTTATACTATTTCTTTTAATCAAGACATCTTTTTTTTAATATATAAGACCGGCATATTATAGAGACCGGCACGTAACTTGGCCAGATTCGTTAGATGCGCTGAAGTCGTTTTTTATAAGTCACTTTGGTTGATAGAGGGATGACAACTGGGACACGGGGATTGTAGTAGCACCGTTCCGAGCACACGATTGGAGCAGTCAGCTACACTTCGTTTATGTTTGCTTTGATTTGTTGCAATAAGTGTACTTACTATGCCCAAACTTACCCTACTACGCTGAAATCTGGCCAGATTACCGCCGGCGCCTATAGCTACAAATGTTAGCTTGTTTTAGTGTTAATTTAAGATGACTATTAATAATAATTGTAAAATACTATTTTATGGAATATTCCTCTGGGCCATAGCGTCAGTTATGAACACAACCGTAAAAAGTGGCATAAATAACAAACTTTCGTTAGATAGAAGTGTGCCAACAGAATGCGAGGCAGAGTGCGTGCGTGCAGACGAACTATCCATTGCGGCCGTTCAAATGTAGCGAATAACTGCATACGTCAATATTTCAGTAAATGTAAGTGAAACTGATGTATATCTTAAACACATGTCGTATAATAACACGCGTAAAACGTGAATAAAACACTTTTAAAGACAAAATTATAACAAATATTTATCCCACCTAATTATTCTGTAAATAATCATAAATGTTATATAAAAGCATTAATAAATGGGAGGAGAAACTCTAAGATATTGATGTAAAAACTGTTTATACAGAACGTAAATAGTATGGTAGACGAGTCAATCAGGGTAGTGGGGCAAAAGAATGCAGCCGCCTTACAAATGCTCAATGAAAGAGATTAAGCACGCACACCGAACACAAGCCGACAACCGTTGCATTACACATAGACCTACTATCGATATGCGTCTCGTATGTACTGGCATACATGTACGACTTATACGAGTAATAATGAGATCATCCATTTTGCTTTAAGGAAATATTAAACATAAACATTCGCTTCTTTGATGTTAACAATTCGCTGCAATTTTTATAGAATATCTAAAATAAAATCAACAAAATTCATCATTAATAGACCAAACTAGTAATACTAATATGTAAATTTCTAACTACTATTTTGAAAAAAGAACTAACGTCCGCGAAGGTCTAAATCTGTACAGACGACTCCTTCATAAATGTCACTGGCTAAATAAAAAAGTAAACCTAAACAACTATAAAAAGAAAAAAAGCAATTCTGCGACATCACATATTTATCTGCTCTCTCTGTTCAGTTTATCGCGTACCATTTCTAGGGTGATTGCAGTTAATGTTTCCGCATCCGGTGCAAACGAACAACGCGTTTCGGTTCTGATAAAAGCTTGTAAAGCCATAGCAGAGCGTAGTGCTGTCGAGAACATAATTATTTAGGTGACGGCTCGCTTCAGTAAACAGTATCAGCTATAAACTGAAGTTTGGACGGACGCCAGAGTTGATCTCGATCGTCTGTGCTCTCGGAATCGATGGAATTGTAACTGCCTTTACAAATATATTGCAACATTTATGTATGTATAGGTCTTGTTTATTTTAGCTGGCCTTAAGTCGTGTAAATAGTCTAATGTGAAGTGATAGCATACACTCCAATGGTATGTGATATAACATTGTATATATTACATTTAGAAATATCAAAATTAAGAAACGAACGCATTACGAAAGCGAACGGAGGCATCTAATTTTAAAGTGTGGCGGCATAATGGTGTGACTTGAATATTACTTGAAGTTATAGATAATAAGTTATAGATAAATTAGTTTATTGCTGTAGTAATATTTACGCCCAAAAAAAAAGAGAAGATCTAAGAGGTTACGCTGTTAATCTGGATTGGGTAACTATTGTGCGTTTACATTAATCGCGCTGTAGTTCATCACGTATTAGTAATTGATATTTTTTTTTGTTTAACATGACCACAGCAGATGTTACAAGTAGGACAATATAAATTTTGACTACACAACATGTGTAAGACTAAATGGCATAATAAACTTGTTCAGACCATTAATATGAAATATTATTAGCGATAAACTATTTATCATCCAACGTGAGATTTATTGCAATTTGTGTATAAATAACTCATTTCACAAAGTCATCAATACATTATTTCAATAGAGCCTACGCTGATATATATGATTAAAGTATAAAGCAACAGACTATTACGTATTGATTGGTTATTAATGTATGGTTTAGCAATAACTAATAGTGTTTAGAGTATTAATATAGTCGATGTAGACCAACAGATAAACATTTGTCGAGATTCTTCTGACAAGGATGACTTCTATAGTAATTACAATGAGCATTTACTTCATGATCTTCCTAGACTTTATTATTCCCAAGATTTGGGATCGGCTACTAATTCAAACGGTTTACCTGATTGAGTTTTTACATTGGGCCTTTACTTAAGCTACATCCTGTATTAGTATTAAATATTATAGTTTTTTGTAAATGGTACGTAAAGTTAAATAAGCCGCAATCAGGGTTATTTAATAAATGTACTTCTTAATCTCTTTTAGATGCATATGCTAGGTTTCAGTTTTCCTAAAAAATAATGCACGGAAATAAATCATTTACTAATGAATTTCTTTTTACTGGTAATATTCGGCTTCTACTTATATTTTACCTTAATGATACTAACCTTTCAATTCATTAATAGATTATTTCACATATGAGCTATTTTACATTTACTGGTGTAATAATGCGCTAATGGTCACAGTTACGATTGTTTACGTTAAAGTGTCATTTAAAACCTCATCAAGCTGTAATCGAAGATGTGAGTCTACACAAGCCATATGTGTTTATGTTTCATGTAAAGCTCGGATAAGAACATGCTGATAACGAAAGAGAAGACTACACTAGGTTGGATTTAGTAGTAATTTTAAATGTGAATACCTGTAAGCAATCAGACTTTCTTTAAGCAAACAAATACTAGCATTACTTCAAGAAAATAACCGTCCAAAGTATATTGTCCGCGGGCAAACTCTAAACTGTCTCTTTACTTAGAAAACGTTTTCTATTAGCATGAATAACTAATTTCTTTATAACAGTAGAAGGATGGTATTACTGTATTAGATTTAAATTGCATTAAAACGTTAAGTTACAAATAAAATAGATACAAACCGTTTGTATCTAACTTATATCAGTGCTTTACCGTGAGGTCATGTGATATTTAGGACATAACTTTTTATATCCTATTAGCTAACATATGTATAATTGAAAAGACGAACTAAAATGTTATTTCCTTATATGTAAAATCGATTGATTTTTTTCTTAAAGTACTGGTTAAGTTTTTATTAACGTATTACGCTTCAGTTTCGCACTTACTCAGATTTTGGTAAGGCACAGAATTTCTCTCTGAAAGTAGCACATGGCAAAGTAGTCTGGCAAGTTATAAATGTAGTTATAAACGGCGACTGCTGTCCCGTATTTGACAGTCTATACTGAGGTAAAAGAACATACAATTCACGAGATTTCTCCGCTGTGTAATTCACTTCAAACTTAATAAGATCGCAGAAAAATCTTGTACGTAATGCGTAATAAATGTACAACTGCAATTTTCACAAAAAGCGAAAGCTCATTATGTAACGGTTACAAGATTATAAAATACTATAAAAGTCTGAAATAATATGCCGTATTATAATTTTATGTATATTATTACTATGTTTCCCACGTAATTACAAGAAATACTCTCATTACTGAGCGTTCTTAAACGAGATTGAATTCGTGACTATCACTAAAGGCGTATACAAAATTTGTATAAGATACTGCACGTTCTAAACTGTTGCATGTTTACACAATCATTGTAAAATAGATACCGTATAGTACACCCCTAAATATCGACTTTATAAATGTAAAACATGCAATACCACGAGAAAGAGTTATGGTGAATTGGCCATAAAGAATAACTATATATCGAAAAGCAAAAAACGTTTAGAAACCTCGATATTCGTGTACGCAGTTGCAGTTCAGTAGCAATCGCATTCGAAAGCGAATATAAGGTACTTAATACTTTCCCCGGCCAAGAGCCGATTTCAATACACGTTAGCGTAAAGGTTCTATCAATATTTATCAACAGCTTCCAAAGTATTCGATATGTTCCCAATTCAGAGTAATTCGTTGCTCATAAATCAATCAATTAAGCTCATAAATATTCGACTTTCTAGCAATAAACTCTCGTTTCACTTGTACAAAGTGGTCTAATTTAATGAAAATGTAAAAACATGTGAAAAGGTTCAGTCACAGTAGTCCAGGCTCTATAAATTTTAAATATTATAGCGGTTTAAAGACTCGTTATTCATTTTTATGCGAAATTTTAATGCTTAACTTCCTATTCCACGTACAAAAAGTAATATTTTAATGACATTTGCCAAAGGTTGTTATGGTGGCATGAGTGCGTCAATATCCGGCGACCATACAGACAGGTGCCGGAACTTTGGGGGAATGACCGCGATTGTATCTGCTAACTGGCTACTTAAGTATACTGCACGCTTCAAGATTTTACAATAAGCAATGTTGGGTCTTAATCTAATTTCGTTTCTCTAAACTCTTACAGCAAGATTATCGATAGCAACTTAATATACCATAATACCTTTCTTGTTAAGTTAAAGTGAAGCATAGATTTGCGTTATTTACATGTCCTTTGTTCTTTTACAGTCCCCAACCCGCACTTGGCCAGCGTGGGGACGTATAGCCTTAACCCTCTCCTGAGAGGAGACCCGAGCCCAGCAGTGGGACATTATGGGTTGTTGATGATTTACATGTACACCATTAGGATACGTTTACATATACTTTACTTACAGTACATGCTTATATTACGCATGCTGTTAAAGTGAAAGCTATGTTACCTTAACTTTAAAACGAAGGCCATTAAATTACCAAGCACAGGTATTTTTTCGTAATATTTTTTGCTATAGGTAGTATCTTCAACAAAATTTATTAATTGATGAAAATAAAAGCTCTTTGGTAGAGTGCTTACATCGTATTATATGTTACTTAACAACTAAAACTTAACATGTTTTGTAACTGATATGTTTATTGGGTTCCCTAAAAGTTTAGTGTTATCCCTAAGTGCGTGTTCTCACGGCATGTTATCGGCTTCTCGTGGATTTCGGTTATGACGATAAGCACGCACTTATCTGTCGCTAGGGATAATGGCTGCGATTCTAATAGTGTACGTCAGGAACACGATCACAATTCACAGACCTGTAAGAATGGGTATGAATATATACTATTATTACGTTGATATTCAAAGAATTTTTGTACTATGCTTTATCTTTTGTACAGAAACATGTGAAATATTCGTGAGTGGCAGGCTAACACAGGGTTTGAATTTAACAAGAAAGATTGTTAAATATTTCTAAGTACAATATTTTTCTGTGCGCCCGACATACCTGTGTTAGGAGAATAGCTATTAAAATTCCTTCCTACATAGTGGGACTCGATACGGATTCTCTTTGCATTCTACATTAATGTACGGTGCGGGTGAAAGACGTGGTACGAGTGACAAATACCGAGCCCAACAGCTATTATGATTCGTTTACCTGTCTCGTAAAGGTGAACAATTTTATATTCTGTCAATGTTTGCAAGAGTCCTGCAACCGCATAGCGAAACAACCAGTTTGTTTTGCAGTTTGTAATTGTGTTCATTAAATAAAAGGAAGAGCTTATTAATCAACGAGTAGGGACTTACGGTCTTAAAATAGCAGAGCATTGGAAGTAAAACTTAACATTCTATTAGTCAAGTACAACTAAGATGGCGAAGGTATTTGATAACAAAAGAACTTGTCTTTGTTATTCGAAGAACAAACAGGGTAAGCAGGTCCATTATTACGAAGGCTATTTGGGTACGGACAACAGAACAATGTGTTTCAAGCAGGTAGCGGGGATGCGGGTCCCTCAAGACGTTACACTTACGGCCATGATACGACATGTGCGAGCGTGATTTTAAAACACCCGGCCTAGCAGATGGCTCCTTACATATTTTACGATCAATTTATATTTGCTAAACCTATATTGATAGAATTAAAATACAGTTAGTTATCAATGGAAACAGAAAGTTAATATTTTTGAGTAAGTATTATTTGAACATCGAGTCACGAATACAACTTAAAAAATGTTTAATAGCAAAACTCGTTCGTGTGAAACGAAACGTTTATTCATTGGCAGCACTTGAAACGCCGTAGTATTGGCCGCTTAGTCACGCTTGTAGATCATAAGATTTAACGAACTAACTTCAATATTTGACACGATTAACTGATTTCAAATACTTGAACAAATTCATTTTTGTAATGATGCAATAACCGAACTGCAGATGCAGTTACAAATTTTCAACGGCAATAAAATCCAATCAGGACTTAATATTGTTTTACCTTTCGAAATGTAGGTGAATGTGTTCAAATTAACTGTTCTCAAATCTGTAATATGATAGACTCCTAGGTTATTTGTAAAAAATAGTTTTTATTTGGTAAAAACATTTATGTAAATATAAAAAGTTTAAATTTATTTAAAAATTTAATTGATTCAAATCGTTACTCATTTTAGAGGCAAACTAAATATACTTGTATACGTAGTTTAAGTAAATACATACATTTATGCATAGCTATGTAAACGCAACTACATGTTCTAGTAAACATCTTTTTAGGGTTTCTAAATGACATTTTAAAGTGTTATAACAGATGTGAACAAAGATAGCGTAATACATATTTCAATAAATTAAATTGATTCAGAGTTCTACAACTCAAACATTAATTGTTTACATCGTACAGATGACTAAGTATACTTTGAAGAACAAAATACCATTAATCTTGAAACGTTGACACGCTTATTAAACATACATCGTTTATGTATACATATAAGTGTCACTGCAAAGGGTGATTGGTGCGACCGCCTGCTCTGTGGCAGCTATATTTAGGCTCCTGTTACACGGTAGAACCCAACGACGTGTGATACGGTTCCTGGGCCACTGGAGGCAAGCTATATACTTAGTGATTAATTGATTTGTTACAGAACACTGCTCCGCATGGCCACTGTCACTGTTATCGAGTGACCTTACAATTTATGAAAGTTGACATTTGTACACTGAAGAAGTACCTATTCGCGAGATGATTTAACACGACGCATCTCGACGAACGTAAGCTTACGAAACTTACACCAATGATTTTAAACCTTATCTCGGTTATGTAAGTGACGTAAACTTGTTTTTGTAGGTTATTTAACTTAAAATTTTAAATTAATTTGTACTATCAATTATTAAATGAAATAAGAACTGCACATAGGTTATAGGAATGGTCAATGCAAAATAGCACTAAGTGTAACACTTGACAAAAGCACCAAATGATTCCAAAAACAAGCACAATGATGTATACGGTAGTTCATAGAGAGCAAACAGCACAGTTCCTGTGCATTGTGGTCGCGTGTGGCGACTGTTGGGACACAACGAACTCTACGCACCGACAGTGACGGACATCAACTATGAACGCACTTTGTATGATTACCGGCTCGAGAGCCGCGCGACGTGAACGCGACACGGACCGATGCCAACTGTTTACCAACGCGCCGCTCCGCGTTGTGCACCCACACCACTACGGCAGGGCTGTCACGCGATCGTGCGAGTGAGGAAGTTATTCTCTATTTACCTCAAGTTATATACATAAAATATATTAAAACCATTTAACGAAATAATTTCAAAAATTTTAATAGTCATTTTTTTTTCATAATTCATGTTCTGGTACATTTAAAGTTGATAAATGAAAATAACGTAACCGACCAATTAAATTAAAAAAGAAGATTCATCATCTTTAACAACCCTACACGGTACAAAAAAACTTGGTCATACGATAAGAATTATCATATCGCATCGGAATTAGAAGTTTTTAACCACCTCTAGTGTTGATATGAATAGAAAAATATATGGTGGATGTCGCAGTGTCATAATTTAAATAATACAGTACAGAACGCGCTGTGGTTAGCGTTAGAAGATACGTAACTTAAGCCTGTAGAAGGTCATGTATGTGCATCATTTTTAAAGCCATGTCTTTTCTTATATTTATTGTGTTTAAATTGTATACGTATGTATATGATAGCGTTATGGCATAATATCTAAGGCAGTAATATCCTTGAAACCTGAATAATTTCATTTACCAAGAAATACTAGCAGCCTGTTGTACGGCATCCTAAAAGCTCGCTCAAAAATGTATTGAAACACATTCTTTTATTTTCCCTATGTGTAAACTTCATACAAATACGTTGTTAGGTAAAGTACACTGCAGACCACAATTATATTTCATAAATGAAAAAGCAAGTAATAGCAAAAGCTTAAAGTATCACCAATCTGACCCATTTTTCTTCTAGACTCATTCACACACGATACAGAATGTTTGGAGCCGTTCGCATATAAATATCCGCACACGTGTAAGGCAGTAGTTACTTATCTATATCCAATAATAATAACCGAGTATTAAATAGATAACATTAAAGTGATGACATTTCAACATCATTAAAAGGTATGAAATAAAATGTTTACACGTATAGTTTCACGTTCGTATTTTATACTCATTTTAAGTAAAAAAAACCTACGTATTTAGTAAATAAATAAATAAATAAATATTTCGGACATCTAACACACAACGCCATCTAGTCCCAAATTAAGCAAAGCTTGTATTATGGGTACTAAACAACTGATATAAATACATATATACTTTTTTTTTGTAAATATATAATAGTACTCTGCGATTCTTACAATGTTTTAGTTCTTGTCAGAGAAGGAAGCAAAGGAGTTGCTTTCTTTAAGGCTTTAAATGCGATTTAACGTCGAACGTGCCATAACCATTTTGCTTATAGGTTCAGTTTTGTAAATCAATGGTATCGACCAGTTTTAATTTTGGTCACTAGCCATCTTATCTTAGTTATACACGGTAGTGAACATTCAACGAGCTTCAAACATTATATATTATTATATTAAATGATTTAGAATATCTTTAGGAAATGGGTCGGTTACTTATAATATGCTGATTGAATTGATTCGCAAATCCTACTAATATTATAAACGCTAAAGTTTGTAAGTATGGATGAATATTTGTTACTCTTTCACGGAAAAAGTATTGAATGGATTTTAATAAAATTTTACAATAATATAGCTTATACACCAGAATAACACATAGGCTACATTTTATACAGCTATCACACAATATCTTTGTACCGCGGTTAACACCTCGGGGCTCAGCTAGTCTACCAAGTAAGTTGTGAAGACTTCAGAACTGAAATCCCAGATCCCATCAAATTCTTTAGTGACTGTATAATAATTTCTATAATGATTTTATTTGATGCCTGTCGTCAAGGTTTTAACCACTAAATGCGGATAAACTTTGTACCATTCTATATATATTGTACACAGAATAACAGTCCTCTTTCTACACAGTACACAGAACTAGGAGAAGAAGGAAAATTTTATGCCTGGAGGTGCGCTTAGCCCATAGTCGTGTTCTCTTTGAATTAGCTTGAGAAGTGGAGGGAGGAAAATATAAAATAATAAATGAAAAATGTGTTTATTAATGTGTACTATTAATACACCAGTAAAAATGTATGCTGTACAAAGTATACTGGGTGGGTATACTGGTGGGTGATTTGGTAGACTTCTGTATAGAGGAGTTCTACTTTTGATACAGTCTGGAAGTACAAGTTGCAACAAAACCCTTGTGATTGTCATCTTAAAATAAAGAATTTAAGAACACTCCAGGAATTTAAAATTCTTTGTAGAATAAAGAAAGCAACTTTTGGAAATTCACATTCCTTTTATGGAGTGTAAATTTGTTTTGAATTTTAAATTATGTGATACTATACCTTTGTTAAATATCGTGTTACAATCACGTTCATTAGTAGACGAATGTTTAATATATCAGACCTAAAATAGAGTGATATATGTATACGTGTTTAATCTGTTTATACCTTGATGAGCTTTACAGCTTTCGCCGGAAGAAATAAGTAAACATGAATCTGAAGATTCAAAGCTAAAATTAACATGTAAAGGCTGGGCTTTGCCCCGTGCATAACAAAAAGGAAAATAAATATACCTAAAATATACTTAAAGCAACGCTATCATATTCTGTGACCGACGAGGACGACTGACTCACATTTACGAAGAGAATTTATAAGTCTATTGTACTGTATGAGGATTCACACGTGTTCAAACACTTATTCAGATAAGGTTAGGAAAATATTGTGTGAGGACATTTTATGTAATATTATCATCATAACGTCTGTATAAGACTACTATATGTTTTTTTACTTTCTTTGGCTTATAGTTTTATCGCGTTTGAAAATTTAAATATTCTTCTAGAGTACTTCCAGTTCTATACTTATATTTGATGTGAGTCTTTGCAATCTAATAGTTTATTTCTATTAGCTCTAAGTCACAAGAAATTATTAGAAAATGATTATGATGACTGTCTTCTTTAATCATGTACCACTATGTACCGTTCACGATTACAAAATATAAACAATGTAAACATATGTCTTTGATTAATTGACAAAATCCAAATTCTATATAGTTAAATTTCGTTTAAATATAAATGTCAGCAGCTTACCCTTAAGTATTTTTGAAACGTTTTATTATATCACCACAAATTGCGTCGACAGCATGATATTCAATTATTTTTGCATTGCGTAATGTTAACATTTAATACATAATACTGTTTGTCAATAAATGGCAATCCGATACATTATTTTATTATTAAGTTCTTTTATAATATGCATGCATAACACAACCAGAAATAGAACAACTTTCAGTTATAAACTATTTATACATTGGGTTAAATAAATGTATGGTACGGTGTTAACCCTAAAACAATACAATCCAGGGTACAGAAGTGACAAAATGAAGCTCAGCACACAAACACAGCGCTGTTGCCCCAATTTGTATGCGTGAAATGGCACATCTGCATTGCCGTTGGATGTGGGAATCATATTTTTGGCATACATCTTTAAAAATCGGGCCAAAACCTGCAAGTACGGAACTACCGATGCCAACTATTAACCTCGATGGAGAAGGTGTAACGTACGTTTACTTTTAGATCGGACAGTAAACAGAACAGTGAAATTACTTCACATAAACATATAAAACTATTTACGGTTCGACATAGAAAACTCTTTTTGTGGACGTCAAATCTGTCACAAGATAATTACCAATAATAAAAAAAATTAAAATATCTATATTTTATAAGAAAAATGTTATGTTTGAAAATCCTGGATATTATAAAAAAAACACAAGACATGTAAAACAAGTTCGGGCGAAAATTATATCAAAGCTGCGTCTAAAGAGGCAATCTTGTTTATGATTGAAGATGAACTATAGATAACGGTGAAGGAAATTGTCAATGTAAATTATCAGGATTTATTATAATCACCACACATTTACAATTTAATATAAACTAACAGTTACTGTTGATGAGCTGGTGATTTAATAACGGTCGCTGACTCGACAGTGATGGAAGACAGATTCCAATTAACGCTTGATCAAAAATAGCTTTTTTATTTACAGGATCTTCTCATCCCGAAAAGACGTGTATTAAAGGTTACATGTGATACCGAAAAAAATTATGTAAATATGTAGGTAGTCAAGATCACCAGGTCTACAGTAGATACAGTAGTCTTTCAAGAGTCTCAGAATGAAGTTAGCAAAAGTGTTTGGTCTCTACATAACTCTGATATAATTTAGGACGTAGAACATAGTAATTGATAATTGTGATCTGCTTAAGTTAAAGATTAACGATAAGTCTTCAAGTTTCCGCATTTCAAGTCTATCAGATATCTTGTTTGCGGTCAAGACGCGCCCTGTCAACAAGTAAGCCTGGCTTACCCTTTTTACCGATCGGCCACAAGCTAAGCCGGACTTGTTTCTCAATGACAAGACGGCATCCGGCGACAAAGTTTGAAAGTGTCGCCAGACCACATACAACATACATATTATAAACATTTTTAGTATATTACTATATTATATTTTAAACATACACAAGATTGTATCTCACAGAAGTCGAATAAAAAGTAGAACAGAAACGTAAACGTATAATGAGCTTCATGATACATCTTGTAGAACATGTTATAAATAACTGTAAATTAAAACGAGAACCTTTTTTAAAGAAAAGGGATATAAATGTTTGTAAAAGTAAAGGTATCAGAGCAAAACAACGTAAACAGCAAAATTAAGATAAAAGTATCTTAATGAAAGCTGTAAGTAATTAGAATACGGTTAGTGTGCCGAAATTAAATTTTATTCGGTAAAGAAATTATGTGAGATGAGATCGTTAAGACCTTTGTTTAGAAAGCGTTACTATCACCAAAGTGCGATTATTTTTATTTAAATAAATGATGAGGTATACTGGAAAAAGTAAGGAAAGTAAAACTTTTCGTTACTTAAAAACAAATTCGTCATTACTGACATCAACAACAGCCCATAATGTCTGCCGGGGCTCAAATCTCCCTTCAGGAAGGTGTTAAGGCCATACGTCCCTACGCTGGCCTAGTGCGGGTTTGGTGATGGGCAAGACAACGTTGTGGCTACGTAATCTTACCGGTGGATGTTTTTAAGCTGCCCAAAGGCCTCCAACTAAACTTCACGATTGTTATCCTATGATAACAACCGGGACTGCTTAACGTGAACTGCGAATCACAGAGACGCTCATGATATTGTGCCACCAGCGTTCAACCGTCCAGGCACTATTATTGATATGGAAATTAACTGTACATTGAAGACTAGTGAAACTATCTAGTTTATGCTCATACGTTCATTCGTTAAAATCAGTCCAGAAGATTATGGCATAGCATGGTGTTGATTTAGTGATGGCAGTTAGAAGGTATCGCATAGCATGGTCACAAGTGTTGATGTAGTGATGGCAGTACGAAGGTAGATCTTGAAAATCTTTTTACCATAAAGAAGATACTTTTGTTGAACTATATTTTTGGTTTTTTTGTTCATTTTTTAATATAGTTTGTAGATAAATGGCTTATTTGCTATTTTTATGCATTATTTAAGAGTTGACCCGTCTAAATCTACGTGATAAGTACCTTTCAATATTTTGTTTCCACCAGAAGTAGATTGTGGTGATGGTGATTTATAAGTTAAGCGTTCTGGACACTTACCTGAAACAAAATAATTACATAATTAGTGAAAGGTTTTAATTATAGCGATAACATAATATATATTTTAGTATGTGCATTTTGTAACAAATTAAAATATTTTAGGCTTATATTGCTTCAAAATACTAAATATTACGGAAACAAAACCTCGCATGACCGCTTATTTTAGAATTTTTTGAGTGGGTAATTATGTTAATCTTGAACGAAGTAAGTATGATTGAATGTGGACTAAAGCATTACGATTCGGAGTGAATCGTAATGCATCAAAAAGGAAGTCATTGAAAATAAATATCCATAGATGCGTACAAGCAGAAAAAACCTACCGCTGCGCAGCATGACCTTACTTAAATCTAAATGTTCAAACTTTGAAAGTCTAGAAAACCTGGCAAATCTGTTAAAAAAACTTCTGTTTTCAGAAGAGATTTTCAGCGGGTGACCTTAAACCACATCCAACTGTGTTACTATAATAAAACTAAAGATAAAAAGAAAGACGAAAAAAGATGAAAACAAGGAATGTGTAGAGGCCATTCGAGAAGAGTCAAAATTAGAGTGACGCTCAACGTTTGATGACAAATCTGTCAATAAATTACCTTTCATTTAAGAAAATAACCACGTCTATAAAAAATAACAGCCGGATGAGCTCGTAATAGATTTTATATAATATTATGTGTTATACTCGTACGTATTTATTTGGGACAGCCACGCTTCGGCATGCATGGGCCGGCTCGACCGGAGTGATACCACGACCTCACAGAAAGCCGGTGTGAAACAGCGCCAGCGCTGTGTTTCACTGAGTGAGTGAGGATACCGGAGGCCCCTAATCCAACCCTTCCCCCAGGGCGGCAACACACTTGTGACGCCCCAGGTGTTGGGGGTGTCCATGGGCGGCGGTAATCGTTTACCATCAGGCGATACGAAAAATGCTTTTTTTTATGTTATAACATAAAAAAAATGAAACCAGAGTACTGTCGGACTCTTTATCTTAGCGATTTGCTTTTTATTAAGGATTGATTTTCATCCTCGGATCATTTTTGTGTTTTACATATATTACATAATAGTTTTAATAACAATTACAGGGTAAGGCGTTAAGGTATGATGAGTGGAATATATTTTGGCAATTTTTACAAAAAAAAATGTTTACAATCATATTTTGTTATTTAAGGGTTTATTAAATACTATATTAAAAATATTTTGCGCTTTCTACATAGCGCAAAATATTTTTTACAATTAACATGACATTATTAATGGTTTAAAAAAGGTAACATAGAAAGAATAATTGTCATACGACAACGACAAAGACGTGAATCATCTACAAACGCACTTGTGATTCATTCTTTTCGCGCCTGATGAAAAGTTACATAATTTCCTGAGAATCTACAAGGGGACAGTTTTTTTTTTTTGGATATGGCAATCTGTGCCGTTGTCGACAATTCTGCCAATGACATATGAATGTAAGAGATTAGTGTGTTAAAAAAAAATACAAAGATAGCAAAGTGAAGAAGGAAGGGGACAGATTAACAAAGGATATTACTGATGTAAAGACATTTAATATGGCATCTTGTGTCTATATTTGACGGATACGGATCTTTTTAAAAGGAATAAATCCGAACTGCATAGTACTCATAAAATTCTATACGTTTTGAGACGAACTACGTTAAAGTTAGCGAACAATTTGATTTTTTCTTACACCTTAAATAATCTATGAAATATTCAATCAAATGTATACTTAATTTTACTAAATACTCTGCCTATTGGTAAAAAGGGTATGAAAACCGATTGGTATTTTTGCTACCTATCGCTACGTCACTAACAAATAGTCAGAAGCGGCGGTTGTCCCTATTTTATCTAAAATGTTTTGATTGATAATAACAACAATGCATAGTTGAATGCAATAGTCGTTAAAGTTATATTTCACCAGAATGTTCATAATATGCTACCGCTAAAATATTATCTAGTAATAGACTTATTTATTTATTTAAATCTTTATGCACAAAATTGGCAAAGGCGGACTTAATGCCGTAGGTATTTTCTGCCAGTCGACCTTAGGGCGATGCAGAGTTAGCCATGGTAGATGCACAGAAGTAACTGTAATTTAAAAAGGAAATATATATAAATATACAATAAGTAATACTAATATAATAAATAAGCGTTTAAATACATATTTTTACAAATATACATATTAGATATCACATCGAAATATCTTAAGGATCAGCTTTATTAAGTCAAATATTCAGAAAAGTCTATGCCTCCCTTATTGTCACTTAGTGAGAACAATTATGTTTTCCAATACGGACCATACAGGAGGCGGGATAGGTCGTTTTGTAATACAAAAAAGAAATCGCTAACCATCGTCAGTATCCTGTTACCCCCAGCTGTGGCGATGCCCGTGACGTCTCCCATATGTTGCGATGCGATTTAAATCTCTATACCTAAAAGGCCTTTTTTTTTACGAACATCTAGCACACAGCGCCAAACCAAGCAGACCTTGTATTATGAGCACTAAACAAATGATTTAAATACATTTGAACCGACCCGGGAATCGAACCCGAAACCTTAAGAACAGCAGTCGTATACGCTACCGCTGCGATATTTATATATAGTATGCAATATATTTTAATTACACAACTTTGAAGGCAGTGTAGGCTTAGGTACTGATTTGTGGATATTGTATCAACTAGATGTGTGCATTTAGTATTTCTTGTCGTTAGTCGTACTCTACCGTTGCGCCACCGAGGCAGTAAATTTTGCGAGTAGTAGCTTTATTCTTTCAATTTTAATGTCCTCGGTAAGAATATGTCGCTTATAGTTACGATACAAACTGCACCACTATTTTTAGGAAATAGTCACAGAGCATGCATACGTGAAGTAAGGTATTACTTAATTCTCATATTGTGTCCCTTCTAATCAGGTCAATAGCAATAATATTAATGTGCTCGTAACTATAGAACAATAACTTATTAAAACAAAAGAGTATGTTAAAAATATGAAATGATAAGTCGATATAACTAGAATCGATTTAATTTCTATCCATATATCAGACCACCGATTAAAGGGAGTATATATTGGAATGGGCACTGAACGCTCTTACTCCAAGTACAGAGGAACGGGGGAGATCGACTTTCCGTATTTATCGAAAGAACGCGATTGGAATTGCTTCTGAGAGCTTACCTCGACAAAAACTATGGAGAATTTAGTAATGATGGCCTTCAGAGCGTAACTAGTTTTTTAGTACAACCAGTACTCTCGCGGCAACATCTCCAGTAGGCGGTGGTTTCTACAACATAGTCTTACATAGAGAAATGAACTTGATTTAAAAAACTGACAATCGTAAGTTTAAGGACATTTGTTTTTAATCAGCAATTTTTGTACTCACAAATCTATGTAAATAAAAATGAATCACAAAAATGCATGTACGCGCATAACTTTCGATCGACTGCACTAAATTGGATAATTCTTTTTTTTATGTGTTTGTTATTGTCACGACAAGGTTTGTCTTGTTCGTTGAAAAAAAAATAAAGAAAACTGTAAGTTCTTCGGTAATTCAGAAAATTTTGAAAATGAATGAACGATGGACACGAAAATGAATATGGCGGTCCGTAGTTCGCCGGGTCAGGTAGTTTATTATACAGTACGTAAGTTTACAAACATAAAAAGTCATAACTCGTGAACTGTTTCAGGAAACCGGTCTATTAGTAAAATAAAAACATAACTAATTTACCATAAAAGAACTAATGGAAGGGTGACCCATTCTGTAAAGCGTTATCGCTGAAGCGGGTCGTTAGCCTGCCGCACTACACATGCAAAGCTGAATTAATATATACAGTTTTATTCGTCACGACTGGGTTCTTAGAAAACGGATGCGTTAATTCGACACAATTTAAACACAATAGCAGGAATTGTTCATTATCCGTGACGCGGTTGAGGACATGCTCATTGAATTTTTGCAAATCTCTCATTGATTTTAGATGGGAATTTAGGATATAATGAAGCTTCGGAAGGAGAATTTGGAATTGTGATTGCCAAAGAGTTTTTACAATAGTATGCCTCTTAAATGTTTATAGTGATAATTTTATTCATAAATCAAAGGTAGGCGAAAGATTATAATCACAAGAATGAATTAAATGAAAATAACATGGCCTAGTGGTTTAAGCGGTCGTCACGCTGCTTCCTACTGGGCACAGTAGGGACAACACTTTGTGTGCTCCACAAATTGTTGTTTTGAGTCTGGGTGTTTTTTGTGTACGTTTCATGTATATTTGTTAAGTCTCCGTAACCCTGGATGTTTGTAACTAATGCGGAACTTCCGATTTTAAAAAATGACATACTGCATTTCATAAATAATATAATAAAATAGTAGATTATTTTGTTGCAAAAAGATTCTCATTCGTTATATATAAAAATCCTAGGAGCATGTTCTAAGCATAACCTACATGCCTTCGAGCTACCTTTTAACGAATATCTATTATACTAACATAATACATAAATACAGAAAATATGAGGCTATCGAGACTAAGTACGAACTAAGTATATGTGGGTCAAACCCGTGTATACTGACATCGGTAGAGGCGTGTTGTCGACATTCAGTTAAACGTACACAACAAACAAACGCGACACGAACATCGTACTTATGTGAAGAATGTTATAACAGTGAACGCTTTGACCAGAAGCTACAATTTCAAATAAAATATAGAACAGTTAGGTAAATATCTCATTAGTTATGTTTTGAGTGTATGACTTTTGCTTTTTTATTTTTTTATGATGTTTTTATTACTGTTAATGGTACATGGATTACTACTTTTATATTTACATATAGATACCTATTTAACCGCTAAAATAATTCCACTAACAAAGTATTTCGATTGTGAATTCATTTCTTAGTATTAAAAACCTTCAGATGGAAGAAAATTTATCTAGACATCGTTTAATGTCATTTTGGATTCTTACATAATAATATAAATCTACTTTCCATATGAGATTATCTATCATTGAATTAGATTTTTATAACGACATCACGGCTTCAACGATGCAAGCAATGTGTTCTATGATTTTCTACATATTAAACACCAAGGTTTTAAACCAAAAGGTCTTATGCTTTCGAGGTAAATACTAAATAGCCTTAAGATATAACAATGTGAGCTCTACGTAGAGAAAGCTCTCATATTTGCTGTTAGTAAAACTTTATTTGTGTACACTAGTGTTGCCATGACAACGAAGATGTCGCTTTATTCATACTTTCATTTACACCAAGTTGCAATTTTAAACATTAAATCTCAAATTTTCTTTGAAATAAAAGCAATAATTTAAGACAATGAAAAAGCATCGGAAAGATATTAGCTACTCACACAATAATATTTTCCATTATAAGCAAGTTATCTATAATCTCCTGAGGCAACAATTTCTGTCATATCTAAATGCGCATTAATTAACAGATTTACGTAAAGTCATGGAAACCGTGTCGTGAGAGCCATATTGTCTATTGCGTGGGCAAACTTACGGGTGTCAATTTCATTGTACTCAGCGCATTGTTCAACATTAAAGTTTGCATTGCCAACTGATGTCCTTTTACGATTTTTTAAATTTATATAATCATAATTATTCCACACAATGATGATTGTTTACAAAGAAGGATGGATTATGAATATTAAACTCAACATTTAGTTACTTTTGAATATGACAACTTGATATTGAAAAAGAATTCGGTTGTTCCATCATTCTCTCTCTCATATGAAATTTCTCTAAAACAATCTTATTTTAGCAGAGCGATTCCAAGGAGCTAATTTTGTATGTATTTTCTTGGATAACGTTTGTTTTTTTTAGAATGACATATAGAACTTTAGGCAATCTTTGACATTTAGAATCTCGTTTGACAGGACTAAACGCATTCTTGGTGTTTTTCGAAGTCGAAACGAAAATTTATTTTTGTCAAATTGCCGAATTTAATTCAAATATGATTTGGAAAATACTGAAAAGTAATTTTAAAAACGAAATAGGTACTTGTTTGCTTTAAAATATTGTTTGCGTACCACAAAACTATGGTATTGTGACCGTTTGTGTAATAGAGGGCATGTAATACCTATAACATAACCAAAAGTCGCTATTCAGCTGCAACTTTTTAGCCAGTGACGCAGTCATTACAACTTATAAGGGAACATCTTATCGTATATTTTTTACATGCGACAAAAAATAATCACGAGTATAGCGACAAAACCCGAGATTCGAATGTCGCAAGGGCTTATAGTTGGACTTGAAAACCGTGGCTCACGACCATTGTCAGAAACGTAACAAAGATTGACCTTATTCAGCGGCGGCAACGTTTGATGCGGTTGGAGTAGTAAACACAATGCTATGAATCATATTTTCCCACAATTATTGTCCGAGAAGAGGCAATGGTCGACACGCGTCGCGGCGAAAAGTACACAATATAATGATGAGATGTTGTGAATTGTACGCCATTTCTAAATATAAATTATTTTAAATAAACAGTAATCAAAAGTTCATTCCATATGGGTAGAAGCTTCCAAATATTTTCACTGAATAAAATTTTAAAGCGCGTGGTATAAGAAAAAGTATTTTCTTCAAGGCTGAATTGATCACTATATCTTGCATTAAAAAACATTAATCAACAACAAATCTAATATTTTACATAAATACCTAATTTGACAAGGAATATTAACATTAAAATTAAACAGTAGCGACATCTATCGCGAAGTAGCAATACTTACATGCTCGAAACGCGTCAAGAGATGGCGGTAGTGTCGCTGAACTACCTCCTTGCATTGCCGATAGAGCGGAGTAGGATTCTCTGTCACATGGTAGAACTTCGCTGTATTTCCTTTTCCTGTGTATTATCGCCTTCCACATGCTAAATTTAGTACGTTTTTCTCGTTGAAGACTCATTCACATTATTTTCATTTCACTTTTAACACTATAATATTTTGACCGATCTTTACTGATTTGAAGTGCTAGTAAACAGTCATAAGGTTTCTCTGCTAATAAAACAAGCACCGAGTTCAAAGGTCGACTGAATAGATGCCGACAATTGGCGTATAAATCACTAGCATTACGACAACTCGATAATATGGCAAGATAACGATACTCAATGAAGATAGGGGCGGTGCCCTCAACTGTCATTATTGGATTTAACTGCGGATTTAGTTATCTAAAGACGATTTCTTTCTATTACGCTTATGGTGAAGGAAATGTCTATTAGAAGATACTACATTAGTATATAGATACTAATGTAATATCTATATATATCTATATAGTATCGATAGCGATATGTCTGCTTAGTGTAACTCTACTTGATATAGATGTTACAACAAGAAAAGAGACTGAAAATAGATGCTTTGCTTTAAAACTAACACATAAACTTTTATGTAAGAAGGGAGTGTTTATCAACAAAATAAAAAAAAAACAAAATAAAAACTCAGTTATTAAAAATTAATACCAATAAGGATGCGCATTTCGTTAAATTATTACGTATCTTATACTTCGTCGTGACCTTTAAACTTTTTAAGTCAATCTTATTAATAAATATGCCATTCAACTCTTGTCGAGTATAATCTTATCGTTTCATCGTCAACTTTCATTTTTAATGGCATCTAACCTGCACAGATTAATATCAATTAGTTGTGTAACACGTAATAGCTTTTCTTTTAAAAAATTCCGTTGAAAAAAAAATAAAGACCCAATGGCAGAAGTCATAAAGTCTCAAGTCTTAATTTTGCAGTCATTTTAATGCTGTATGTATATTCATTATCTCCATGGCGTTCCTTTACGTGCCCTACAAGTCCTTAAAATATAGTTTCATCTCTGTAACACTTCCCTATGAAACCGACGAAATATCTTTAACAAGCGATCATATTTTGTAACCAGTTTCATCACAAATGAAAAATTTACACCTAAAATCTCGTAATCGTATCTCGTAAGTCCTAAAATGACACTAATGTCTACCGTCATAGAGATCAAGATATATTTTAAAGGACTATTGTGATTAATAAATGTGGTTACCGCTTCCTGCAGAAAACGTAAACAAAAAAAGGATTGACCAAACCGAAATATTATATTCAAATTTTCTTTTGTTTGCCATTTAGGAAAGAATTTGGTAATGGAACATGGATGATTCATTGTTATAAAATGGCGTCAGAAAAAATCCTACGGATTTTAGACGCTTACGACAAAGTTCTTCTTCTTTTGATCAGCTATTTCTGCCAATGTCAAGTATTTCGAGTCTTCAATTCTAAGTCTTCGAGTCTTCAAGTCTTCGTCGTGATGGAGTTAATGATAAAAAATATAAAAAATGTGGATGACATGAAATGGGGACCGTCTTTCGAAAAAACAAAAAACGATCTCCTACGACAAAGTTATCAGGGCTTTATAACGGGCGTCTGACATTCCTGTCTACAGACCGTCCAAGTAAGCTCTCCTGGGATCTCATACGGCGCTTGGCGACAGTCCCAACGGTCAGTAAAGCTAACAGAACCAAGCCGTTATTTTTATTATATTATATAATTTATTTACACTTTACTTATTACACTTTCTAAAGGACATATATAAAAGATTTTTAATATTCAATTTGTTCATCGTTACCTTAAAAATGTTATTCAGTTATTTTTTTACATAATATGATGAGTAAACGTACAAACGGATAACTAGACGGTAAGTAAACATAGTTTCAATTCAATTGTAAAGAATTGGAAGTAATGTGTATTGTATCGATTGAAAACTGTTTTTAATATAGCACCTAATAATGCCTTAGTTACTTTTTATACATAAATACATAAGCAAGTAGCGCCTGATTTAAAGTATTCTAAGATGTCCCGAAGATTACTAATAAATTCTGTAGATTTATTTCATGTTTATTAAATAAAACCTTGATGCACTTAAAGGCTCGTGTACACGGATAGAATTGATCGCTTTTAAGAAACGGTGATCGAAAACAACTAAACTAAACACAGTTATCATGAAGGTAATTGGGCTTTAATACCGTAACAAGTACCTAAGTCTCTTTAAATCGTCTGATGTTTGACATATAGAATTTTAAGAGCAAGATAGCAGTTTTAATTTTCCGCTTTCCTAAAACAAGAAGCAATGAAACGGAATCGAGAAAAAGATGTAAGGTTTAAAAAACTATAACAAAAAAACATTTTTGGGGCATTTAATTGAAAAAAACTTTGTGTCCTGTATCACATTACCTCCTAGTAGTCTCTCACTAGTACTTAATAGTCTTTTTAGCAATTAACACCTACTTGATTTGATAAAGAGGTACTTATCATATAAAAACCCAAGTATTTTGACGCAATTTTTATGCTGCAAAAACAATTGTGACATCTATTACTTAATTAGTGAACTAACAGAAGTTAAGAGTGAATATGTCAACACCAGACACCTTTATTACCTTATGTAAAGTGGTTCAACCGATTTTAGGATAGTCTTTGACCGTGGGAGCACCAGACCTACTCGTCCAGATTGAAACTACGAGCTCACAAAAATAGTAGGTGCTTAGAGATTCTTACGTTGCTGGGTGAGGTTACCAGAGTTAAAATATGCCTCCTCTGCCCCCTGTTTCGGGAAAGGAGGGGGAGGACTTAAAGTGAACTAGTTACGTGGTTAATCCCCTGATCGTATCGTCCCTACATTATAAAAAAAATATTCGCCTAAAAAAGAAGTCGAGAATTTTCATTTTCCTGCAGTCACATTACCAACTGATATTCGCGACCAGTTACAACAAGCGGAAAACTGTGTACCTTTTCTTCTTTAGTATAAATAGTCACAGTAGGCGAGAAGTTATTAGCCAATCTCGCTTGACATATCTAATCGTAGATCGTAGGCGACAATTTGGTTTTGTTGCAATTAATTATTTTGTTTTAGTTGCAAATTAGACGTAAATCTCTGACCGTGTATACGCGCCTTTAGATATGAAAGGAGTACAATGCACAATCATTCATGAATACATCAGCGATACTCGTCGGCTAGATTATTCGTTTGTGTTTATATATATATTTAATCTTTACATAACTCAATTACATTTTGCGCAACTTCATGCATATTTATAATTCGCGTTACCTACATTGTTATTCTATAAATGTACTTTTTTAATAAACACACAAAGCTCATATATCATTAGATAATTCTGTTTCGTTACATCAAAACATGTTATATTTTTGTTGAAGAATTTCTAGGGAAAGTTATACTAAAACCAACTTCCACTAAAGGTTTACTATACCTGCTTGTGTGTACAGTTAACTTAATAAAAGTATAACAAACTTTAAAATACTTAGATTACGTTGAATTCTGCTAGTGTCTTCTGTATTCATTTTATTCAATTTCGACCTAAGGAACTTTTTCTGAAATTTCATATGTGCCCGAACAGAAAAAAAGCAAACTAAGGAAGCAAACATACAGTCCAATTGTGAACCTATTCTTTTAAATAACACACAGAGTATTATGTTACATAATGTAACTTCATTTAACAAGGTTGAACTCGCATTACAAGATACATAATCTTGTAATAAAGGTTTGTGTCCCTGATTAATATAATAAAAAAATATATTATTAAAAAAACTACTTAAAACTGTCTATGGTTATGGCGACCATTGTATCAAATTAATAACATGAAACTCTGTTTTGTCATTTTTTGGATTTGTAATCATTTCTGTGAATTTATATAATCCTATTGTTCTATACTAGGCGCTCATAGCCCAGTTTGATTGTGTGGTGTGTGATTAGAAACAATCACCGAGGGTAAGCAACGACGGCGCGGTCAGTACCTGGATGGTGACCGCTGGCGGCATGTTACCATGAGCGTCTCCGTGATTCGGAGGCCACGTTAAGCAGTCGGTCCCGGTTGTTATCATAGGATAACAATCGTAAAGCTCAGTTGGAGGCCTTTGGGCGGCTTAAAAACATCCAACGGTAAGATTATGTAGCCACAACGTAGTCTTGCCAGTCCCTAACCCGCACTTGGCCAGCGTGGGGATGTATGGCCTTAACCCTCTCCTGAGAAGACACCCGAGCCCAGCAGTGGGACTTTATGGATTGTTGATTGATTGATTGATTGAATGTTCTTTACTAATAAATACTTCTGCAAATTGCTTAGGTTTGTGTTTGAACTTGGATTTTAATTTCAAATAGATAAGATATTTAAATCGCTAGTATTTGCATGCGGATCCCCTCGTGTGTTTGTCAGTTAACGCAGTAAATAGTAGACATGTCTTTCCTCAACAATGTATCTCCGTGTGAAATTCCATTAAAAGGTGTATAGCGGTATAACCGTCAAAACATAACAGATAGAATTACATTTATAATCAATACTACTATTGTAAATGTAAAAGTTTGTGAGGATGTTTGTTACTCTTTCACGCAAAAACTACTAAACGGATTTGGATGAAACTTTACAGTAATATAGCTGGTACACCAGAATAACACATAGGCTACTATTTGCCGCGATAAACGACATATACGCGCGCGGAGCCGCGGGCAAAAACTAATTTTATATAACAGGGAAAGCAGGGATAACCTATAATAACAGAATACACATAACATTCCTTAATGTTAATCCTTAAGTAGTAGATGTTTAGAAGGTACACCACCTTCTAAACATCTACTATCCCTAAAGTGTAGACGATTTAAAGCCACACAGGAAACTAGGGCATATAACTGTCCGTGACACTTTGTACAATAATATTACAGGTGGACATAACAAAGTATTCATTATAACTATCAATAATAATTGACAAAAGGTAAGCTATACGTTGTTTTAATAAAATAACACGTCCCAGAGATCTCGTAGTTCAAAATACTTCAAATAGCTGTATTTGTTTAATACTGGCCAAAAACGAACTTTAATTAAAACTCTAATGAGATTTATCATCGTTTTTTCACAGTATTATTTTTCATTATAAAGCTTTTTAACAATAGAAGTCTCAAAACGCTTATATACTTATGATGTTCGGTGATTAGGCAAATAATCGTCATTGCTTATTGAGGATTGTTCTTTTAACAATGATGTGAACTAATGAATTGAGCAGGTATAGTTACATAAATATACATTAACATCGGTATACCGGTGCCAATGTTGGCTCAAAAGGTATCTAAGAACAGCCTGTCGGAAGAAAGTTATACATGACATATAAATGTACTATGTTTCTGACGTCTTAAAATGGTTAAAAACGTTTCAAAAATTTCATAAAGCTACGATTCACAATAAATCTTTTCTACAACTTCAGGACACCTACAATAGCCTCTACGGATATTTCAAGATGTTTGAATTGCGTTATAGATTATTGTAAAACATAATTTCTTTCAGCAATGGAGTCGGGGGTAATAATATACCTACATACAAATCGCTGCTGAAACGAAACGTCCATTATTCCGGTCTATTTTGTATTTGTATATATAAGTAAGATGTATCTACGCTGGCTAGTACTTCATTTGTGATTAGTTACCAACCGATAAGACTATCTTTCATAAGTAACTAAATAAGGACGGAATATTTAACTTTAGTTTTTTAAAATAGCTCGGTGACTTACTTGAGCGAGGTGTCCTAACTTCATAGGTGGGGCATGACCAAGAATAACGCAACGCCAAAACCAATCGTCAACGCTTTGTCTCATTGACTATTGTCCCGAAACCATCGAATACGTCACAATCTTTGCATACAATAACATCAAATGAAGATGAGTCAATGATATGCCGAACATGTACCTACGATTTTTAAATACAGTGTTACGAACAAAGTATTTTAAATCATTGCGGTTTTTCTACGAACATCAATAATGTTTAATATAAATTAAAGAAAAGTCACAAGTAAATGATTCCCTGCGTCTAATTTTTTTTGATAGGTTGTCTCTTCCTTAGGTTTCATGTCAATACCGTGTACACTAATATTTAAATAAGAATTATACAAGCGTATTATAACTACTGTAACTGGTACATAAGCACTCGCTACCTTCTATTCCTAGGCAAACTGCACAAAATGTATAACAACAAATGGTGGGCCTATAAAAAGCCCCGCTAGTACCCATTAGCATCCGGAACGTTTAGTAAACAATAAGTTTCATTTTATTTTATCAACATCCGTAGAAAATTTATTAATGGTAAATCGATAAATCTCGAAACACAAGGAGTTTTATATGTTTTACGTTGTTATTACGTGGGTTTTACAAATGTTCGGGCCTGTACATCAAGGCGATGGTGTCTGCCCATCCATCCCACACAATGTTAGTACTCTATCGTTCACTAAACAACTAATAATAGCCTTGTATTTAAAGTTTCATCATCCTATTCCGTGGATGTGTGTTTAACGCACCTACAGTTTCTGTAGAAATGCAAGCAGAATTGACGATGATTACAAACATAATTTAAAATAGATTTTACTACCTTAGCGTTTCTGTTACAGCATGGGTTAAAAAAAGCTTATATGCAACGTTTAAAGCGGAAACATACCAGGGTATTTGCTGATTTGCAACTTGCGTCAATTTGGTTTACAATGTATTCATTACACACTACAAAGTAACCATCGAAGCCCTCAGTGCCAAAAAGGAGCAACAAAGATTGAAAGAGGAAACATCATAATAAGATATCACTATAATCTATAGCATGAGTACCATCTCCTATTTGTATGCAATAAAGCATTTCATACTTTCAGCACAATGGATGCTGTTTACCAACAAATAACGATCAAACAGTCATCATGAACACATATTGATACGCTTTTTCAAGATTTTATTTTAGCTGCAATTAGCCTGACATTGCAGAAGTACAGATCGTTTTATCGATCGATGGTCTGGCGGTTAACTTATGCAACTTTCATACAAAATAGAATTCAAATTTCAAGTTTCTTAATGTATTATTCGTATTGTTTCTTTCTAGAAGGAATATTAAAGGTTGTTGATTATGTTAATATGCTTTACAAAACATCGGAAATAGAACGCCCATTGTTGTTTATAATAGTTTCCTCATCCTTGGTATTTGCTCTGATCTGTTCATTAACATCACTCTACAACTATAAAGGTTACACTCGACAGCAGTAACATAAAATCCCAATGAGGCACGTCCTGTAACTATCTAATGTCTATGAATAATATAAGGTCTATGAATATAAACGAATATTTAATTATAGTAACTACTATCAGATATACAATATTGGAACCTATAATAATTTACAAATAGTTAACAATATCGCCTATATATAATTAACTTTTGTCACATCCTTCGCAATAACCTTGTATTACTCATCATATAATGCAGTAAATCACCGACAGATGGCTCTGAGCCAACACCATTGTTTACGTTACCATAGTCATAATCTAGACATAAGGTTGCGATCAATAAAGAAAATCGTTCGGCTTTAACGCTTCAAATATCCAATGTATCGAATCGAAATATGAAATATTCTAGTAAAATTCTTTCTTCATATTTACCCCGTTTAATTAATTTTAACAGTTTTTAAATAGTTCATTGCTGGACATAGGTCTTTCCTGACAAATTTTTGCCGGACGGGTTGATAATTTTTTTCTTTTAGTCTAGACGGGTAGTCTGTGAAAGAAGGAGGGCTATGTTTTTCGAGTATATGTATATTTCTTTGGCACGCCCTAGAGCCTAAACTGCTTGTCGTATTTTTTTGTGAGAGGTGTCAACAGATTTGTTTTAGTCGTGAGTCACACTGGGTACACCAACTAAAAAAAACAATATAAAAAATTGTACGCGGTCGGTTTTTTTAAATAATTCTTTATTTGTTTTACAGTGATCTTTTCAGTCAGCTCTAGGGATGTCCACGGAATGAATATTTTCTTAATCTTTTGCCTCACACTTTTTATATAGGGTGTACAATTATATGTTTAATAAAATGTTTTCACTATAGAAGTTATGATAACTACAAGATCAGTGACCTTAACTGTTCAATTAAGCAGTGTTTGATAGTAGATGCTGGTTTGATAACCGTCGAATTAAGCGTTGAAAACATTGTTTATTGATGTATTAACATTAAATTTTATAAACAACAGATTTTCATTATATTGAATAAAACATGGTTTACATTAAGCCTAGCACATAAAGTGAATTTTCGAATATGAATAAGCAATAATTAAAATAAACATGGTGAATTGCACATTCTTATATAATTAACTAGCTGAGTCCTGCGATGTTGCTCGCGGGACTACAACAAACGCAGGCAACGCCACGAGACAAAGCTGGTCGTACTAACTGAGAAACCTTTGTGGGCTCATGCACAATACTTTGCATGCATGAAATGATCAAATACATAGTTTACAATTCTATAAAGGGCATATAGACAAACATTCGTTTATATATATATATATATATACATATTTAAAGTATATATTGTGATTAATGTATATGGCAACATTTCGCTTCACACTATTATCACATACTAACATACATCGGACTTATCGTGCTGAAAAGTCTATCATGACCAGACGAGTCTTATATGTTTCATTCATGAATTAGGTTTTATTGTGTTACGGTGTCTTGACTACAATGCAATGAATGAAGTTCAATGGGTTCCGGCGACATCTGAAATTTGACGATTGACAATGAGATACATACATACGAGTATATACATACCGCTAGCGGTCTAGCGATTGACGTATGCGACTGCCAAACAAGAGGGCTCGGGTTCGAATGCCAGGTCGGATCAAAGGTGTTATTGTGTTTTTCTGATAATAGAAATACTTAATAACAGCTCCGGGTTTGGAAGTTGGAGTCTGAACCACCGTGCCTCGGAGAGCACGTAAAGCTATCGGTCCTGCGACTGATCTCTCCCCGGTCGTGTCGGTTAACCGTCCCATCGGATTATGAGAGAGAGGGAACAGAGAGTGCACCCGTGTTTGCGCACACATTAGTGCACTATAATATATCCTGGGTAATTGGCTGGTCTCCGTTGAAACTGAACCAAAATCAGTTAGAAGAACATCATCGCATATAAAACCAAATGTTTAGTCTTATTAATTCAATATAACAAGAAACTAAGAACGCGTGAGTTAAATTTCATTTCACGGTTACTGCTTCCCGTTACTAATTTGACATTGTTTGTATGTAATCTTTGAGAGGGTTTAGTTTCTAGTGAATTACACTTTTTTTTTAAATAGTACATTTCTTTATTCTTTTCTATTCTATAAATATATATATATTTATAGAATAGGAAAGAATCCTATAAATTTCGAAATCCTAATTAACTTATTGTAAAGTCTCTTTCTAATGTGAGCTAATGTGGCTAAGCATGGAGGGGGTTTGGTGACGTCACTTTACACTCGGTCATCATATCCCGACTTGAACATCCTTGTACAACGGATACTGGCACCAAGCCAACCTAACGAAGCTTAGACATGATTTAATGTTTTATTTTCGACAGTTACATTCAAACTGATGAAATGTAGTACATATATGTTCTAAAAGCCCGGTGTAAAATCGGTTAAGAGACGGTTTATACGGAGTAATCATCACTACTTACCTGAAGGTATAAAAGCGAAAAAACTTGGTACAACTACAAATGTGTATTTCGTTGTTATTGGTTTATTAAACAACTTATAATTATAAGATTACACCTACGCTTATGAGTATATTTATGTCTTGCTCACCACAAGGCTCAAGTACTGTTCATCGCTAGTTTTCTGTAAGGTTTAGGACCGATGACTCAAGATGTAATTTATCAATACCCAATAATACATATTTAATAGCTTTTTAAGAATATCTATTTTCTGATCATGACATCATAAACCTGTAGAATCAGTAAAGTTATCTGCCGTCACATTATTAATATGATTGTCCAATACCTAATATATTATTGTAATGTAATTTAATCTTACAAAGAAACGACCCGGAAAACGGCATCTTATCTGCCTTGCGCTAGTTAAGATTGCATGCGTGTCGGTAATGTGCATTAAATTACTGCGAATGAGCATCGAACGTCAACTGGGTGGTTGACGTATTGATATGATCTATCACAAACTGTCCACTTTCAAACGTAATTTGAAAAACAAATGAAATGCAAAGATTTGCAATTTATTAGATTAATGGGCGTAACTAACGATCAATTCTTTTTAGGCCTTCAACTTCATTTATCGTAATTTTTTCTAGGAATATCAATTTTGGGGGAGTAATAGTATTTCGCTGTATGAATTGTGCGTTAAAAGTAAAATATGTATTTTTAATTATCTCGTCATTAAAGCATTAACACAAGTAGAAGAACCTGTAAAAGATTACATCTTGTACAATCTATGATAAATATCACAAATCGGACGAACATGAAACCCGTGCATGAGGAAAAAATTCTGACGGTGAAGTATATTTCATAATTTCATTTAAAAAAATACTCTCTGCAACAAAATAATAAAATAAAGTAGGGCATCAGATAATATTATAGTTATTTGTCGCTTTCGTTTAAAAAGCTTCTGGGTGGCATACGTACATGAGAATAAACAGACAATAATGACTACTGACCCATAACTTATTGGCTATCAGGATCCATTTGCGCAAGTACTACGATCTGTATGACAATCACGTTCCTAAATGTTTGAGTCGCCACGATTAGGTTAGAAGAGGACGGATTTATTTAATCAGTCAATAATATAGTAGAACACAGATGTTTCTTGCAAGTGAACAATCAATTATTGTGAAACTAGGTATACCTCTTTCAAAAAGATTTTCTTGTAATAAACCTTACTAAGTCATTAATCAGTATTCATTCATAGAAAATTCTATAGGTCATTTTTATTGAAGGCTATTGCATTACAAAAATTAGGCCTTGATATGTCATCAAATTACTAAATGCATTGATTATTCCACAGGGCTTTCAATGAAACCGACTTAAGCTAAGATCACTTCTGTACATATGGATACTGAGACCATATAAGGCACGGAATATTACGTGCTGTCTATTCTCGAATGGAAGACATACGATTATTCGGCGGCATTGTGTCGGTGAGGCCTTGTCATCGTTATGAGATCTAACGGCTGTCACTTAGAGGAGGTTTAGTATAATTAGGACAGGTAAAGCGAATTTAGTTTTAATGGATTCAAGTTCAAAATAATAGAAGAATTATCATAATTGAAGATGTTTTCAGAGGTCGGCTAGAATAATTCGCTATGTGTTTCTTCTCATTGTAATCACAACGAAATAGCGAATGACAATGAATCGAGGACGTAGTCGCCACTGCATGAATGAATTATGAAAATTCATATATATTTTTTTGGTTTTATCTAACTTTAATAACTCGTATTAAGAGTCAATAAAACTGAAATGAGGCTAAATTGTTTAAATACGATATAATTATTGCATAACACAGTGATTTTTAAATAAGATAAAATGGCTTTTGAGTATTGACGTACACACCCCACTACGTCTGCAAATAACATGTACCCTGTGCAGTGGCCGCTCATTCAAGCATAGCAACTGCACTATAATATGGACACCCGTCCCCTAAGGGTTTGCCACGGGAGGGCCTAGATCACCCTTTAGGAGTGAGCTAACGAATGAATTGCATTGGGGTGCAGCGACAGCAAAAAGGAATATATACATGATGCTCTGAATTAACCGATTTCTGTGAATTGTTGCACTTTTGTGGAACCTGATATCATAAAGAGAAAGAACTTATTTAGACATTTCCTTACTAATATACTTTGAAATTATTCATGGAAGAAACTGTAGTTATTTAAAATACTTCTTATATTTTTGCTGATAAGGTGTTGTTACTGTGTTAGTTGAAGGTGAATAACATAAGATTGAAACAATAATTTTGTTAAATGGAAATTCAATCGGAATTGTAAATGGAATAAAAAGAACGGTGGTGCAATCAACGGATCAATTACTAAGCTTATCCACCAGACATCTTAATAGAGACAGACAATAAAATTAATTATGAACGTGATCTCACTTTAATTGGAAACAATCCTGAACGCCGATATACGCAACTGCTTTCTCCGTGTCAGCAAATTTTCAACCTTATTGTATATACTTACTTATTATATATATTGTATATACTTATTGTAATTCTACTTCGAACTTTTCATTATTATCATTGAAATCATTTAAAAATTAGATTTATAATACTAGACTAGCAAACAGACAGGATTAGCAAGCTGAAGTGGCAGTGGGCTGGCCACATTTGCCAAAGAACCGATAACCGTTGGGGTAAACGAGTTCTTGAGTGGAGACCGCATCTCGGCAATTGTAATGTAGGACGTCCACAGGCCAGGTGGAGCGATGATTAGCGCAAGACGGCTGGCAGGAGCTGGATGCGAGAAGCCGTAGATTGAACTAAGTGGCGTGAAATTGAAGAGGCCTATGTCCAGCAGTGGACTGCGATAGGCTGGTGATAATGATGATGATGATACTAGACTATTATTTGTGCAATTAATAATTATATTAAGTTTATCGAAAGTTTGTAAGTATCGATGGATGTTTGTTACTCTTTCACGTAAAAACTAATGAATGGATTTTAATGAAGCTTTACAATAATATAACTTATAAATCAAAATAATACATAGACTAGAATTTATAAAGATACTAGCTTCGCCCCGCGGCTTTGCCTGTGGTTACTACAATAAACGCGGGCAGCACCGCGGGCCTCATTTAGTATTATAATGTAGAAGTTAGTTCAATCGGTTTTAAAGGTTTAACTTTCAATTTCTTGTCTTTCATACGGTCATAGAAATAAAACAAATGAAAGTAATCAGTATGAGTTCTTGTTTATTAAATTGCACCCACTATAAATGAGATCAGATCTTTTATAGGGAAAAAAGGAAACAAAAAGCTATGCATATTTAACAAGGTGTCGGTAATCATATGTAAAGAAAAAAATCATGCTGTATAAGAGAGGATGGCAGGTTTAACAACTACCGTCATTTACGAAAGACAATCGATATCAATTCGTTCACATCATATTGTTACAAATCCAAACAGTTACAGGCGCAATTCAGGGCTGTTGACTATGACCCTGCATAATATGACACTTAATCTTGTTTGCTTTCATTCAACGACCTTCAAATAATTACGTCCTCGTGTATAATTAACGTTTTAATAACTAATGTTACATTTGGCATGCGGCAGACGGCAAAAATTAAGGAATCCCTGTCTACGTCAGATTCATCAAAGTGTTTTGTTTGCATTAAATTTTCCACTTAATGTATATATAAAAGATGCTGATATTTCTGGCTTGTTGATCCACTGATGATCCTGACTGTTCGATTCCTACCCAGGAAAAATTGACTACACGGTTGGCCTAGTGGTTTCAGTGGTCGCCACACTGCTTTCTACTGCGCCAAGTGTTGTGGGTTCAAATCCTAAATGGGACAACACTATGCGTGATCCATAAATTGTTGTTCTAAATCTGGGCGTACTTTGTGTCCGTTTCATGTATGTTTGTAAAGATCTCCATGACACAGGAATGTATATTCCTAATGCGGGAGTTGTCTCTTTAAATAAATAATAATAATAATCATTTTGAGATGAGTATAAATTGTTCTTTGTTTTCAAGTAATTTCTCTTTAAAGTGTGTGTTTGCGATGCCAGCCGTCTTGTGCAAATCGCACAAGACGGCTGGCAGGAGCTGGATGCGAGAAGCCATAGATCGAACTAAGTGGCGTGAAATTGGAGAGGCCTATGTCCAGCAGTGGACCGCGATAGGCTGAAGATGATGATGATGATGTGTGTGTTTAGAAACATATATTTGTGTTACCATAGCACAGGCACAACCAACTTTGGGATCGGACACCCTTGAATCTAGTAAATACATCATCAAAGGTGAAGAATGCAACAAAAGGGAAACCTAATAACTTTTATGATATACTCGGCGTTTATTTTGTGCCTCCGATTTAACTTTCACTAAAACATAGGTTTCACTGCGGTGGGGAAATTGCGGTTTGACAAGGTACGCTCGGTTGCTGGTTGATTATGATAAGAATTTAAGATTAAGATGTACTATTATGTAATAATTTGAATAACATTATTAATAATAAGGATTATAAAACCTGCTTAAGTCAGACGGGTTAAGCTTTCATAAATATCATTGATATTATACATTCGCGACATATACATACGAGTATGTCACCAAAAAAACAACTTTTACAATCAAAGGTCAATATTATAAATTTTATTGCATTGTAGCTAATGTTTTGTTATTGACACTTGGTGTAGAGTTGAGGAAATAAGTATCTGAAAATAACTTTGAACTGGCTTCCTGAAATAACCCACTACAGGAGACCGTGACTGCCGATTTATGGGTTCAAGTAAAATTACCGTGGTCAGTATTTAGATGGCTGACCATTTGCTACATCCGCCATTCTAGAATCTCATAAAATTGTTTAGAAAAGAAATAACAATAAAGACTAAGCCCTGCAAATAACTTACCATTTTTTGTATAATTTTAATGTTAATCCAACCAATATTTAATTACGCAAGTAAGTTAATTTACTTTGCGAAATTATGTTATTACGTTCTAACTGATCATCAGGAAATGTTGTATGATTTCAACAGTAACAAGGTACCCTTTAAACCAGAGAAAGATAAAAGTGAAAAGAAATTTGATAGAAAATTAATTTAAAATAATTAGTAGGGTATGTATGTTTATAACACGATGCCTGATAAAACAAGTCCTATGTATTAGTAAAATCTTAATATAAAATTTGTTTCTAATATACAAGAAAGAAGAAAGATTAGAATTATAATTACATCCTATCTATATTTTCCATATATATATATGGAAAATATAGATAGGATGTAATTATAATTCTAATCTTTCTTCTTTCTTGTATATTAGAAACAAATTTTATATTAAGATTTTACTAATACATAGGACTTGTTTTATCAGGCATCGTGTTATAAACATACATACCCTACTAATTATTTTNTAGTACATGCACCTACATTCTGCAGGTACTTGTGACTATCAAAGCTAATTTTTGAGTCCCAAAACTAAGTGATATGCAGAAACCAAGGTCTCGATGGACAGCAATTGCTGATAATGATGATAATTGTAAAAACAATAAACAGTAATGACTCCAAGAGCATCGGTTACCTTTTCATATGATTATAAAGCTTTCCTATGCATAATTTAACCAAATAAATAACATTACGAAAAGGTTAAATGCTACTTTAAATATATGCATCATCAAAATCATATTACTTAAATAACATTACGAAAAGGTGCTACTTTCTAAAATTATGAATAATTATTACAATTTAAGTATGGCAAAAAATACAATGAAAACTGTTTTCTGACACTGGTGAGAAACAATAGAATGAGTTTGTTTATCATGTTATTACATCAGGCCTGTAATTTGCAAGTTCTATAAATCTAGATGGAAATGGTCAGATTGCCATATTATACAGTAAAAAAGTAACTGTAAAACATTAAGTCAAATAGAAATAGTTATTCTAAGAATAAGAAAATTTTAATCGACACGCTACCTATGTAAGTTACCGCATTGAATAAGCATAATACTGGTATGATTCTTAAAACAATCAATCTCTTGTACTATTTAAAGAAACGTTTCATCAATCATCAACAATCTACATTGTCCCACAGGTGGGCTCGAGTCTCCACTCCTCTCAGGTGAGGGTTTAAGCCATACGTCCCCACGCTGTCCGAGTGCGGGTTGTGACTGGCAAGACAACACTGTGGCTACGTAATCTTGCTGTTGGATGTTTTTAAGCCACCCAAAGCCTCCAACTAAGCTTCACGCCTGTTATCCTATGATAACAACCGGGACTGAATGCTTAACGTGACCCCCGAATAACATAAAGATACATTTACAATTAGTAAATGTACTAATATATGTTTCGGTTTTAGAAATCTTTATACTCATAAAAATTTATCTCATAAATGAGAACTTATATATTATTAGCTCCAAAAAATCCGACGAGCATGCATTAGTATTAGATAAATATTCCGTGACAAAAAAGGCTCGTAATATGTTAAGGAAACAAGAAATGAGAAATATTTACCATTTACTCTACTACTTAAACTTATTTAGCAATTCATTTCGGTTACTACATGGTACATTAGTAATTACATAGTATATTTCAAACAAAAACTCACGACAAACACAGTAATCCCACACTTAAAAACATTGAATCTGTACTGAAACAAGTAATCTACACTAGAAATTACACATGGACCTAGTTTAGGATTTCAAGGAAGTAAATAGGGTTATAAAATTAATTCTCACGGTGATCGCTCAAGTTAAGGTTATTTTTTTCATACCATAAAACACGTACTTTATATGGCAACATCAGTTACCTATTCTAAGAATACCGATATTGTCCTACACCGATTGCATAAATCTTTTTTTAGATCTGCGTTCGCAATCCTTAATTTATAACTAAATATAAAATTCCAAATTATCTTTCAAACAAGATTTAAAGGCTTTTCATTTAGCACGTTAACTGTACAAAAAGAAACATCAATGGTTGATTAATAATCGTAACTGCAGGAAATCATTCTGTATTTTTCTATCTCATCAGTAAGTAAGTAACCACGTTCGCTAACTATCACAATTTCCCCTTGCGTGATCACGGCTCAAATTGATTGCAAAAAGTTGTCAATAGAAAACAGTGAGATTGCCACAACAAATCATTCGTTGAGGAACAACAAGGAACTATGAAATATTACAAAATAGTTCTAGGCTTATTTACAAAGTATTCTGACAGCACTCTGTGTTGGGAAAAAAACGGAATATATAGCAGCATTAGCGGTATGCAAGAATTTGTCTACTTACAGAATGTGTATAGTGTGATTTCTTTCCTAGAGTTTCCCGAGCGCCATAACATGGCGTGTTCGTGGATCGGAACGTGTACGACCAAGAAAAGAGATTAATTAGTAATATTATTTACATTTTATAAAAAACATGGACTAACGTAATAATGGTTTCAAAAATCTGGGTCATTTGTCAACACACGAGATTCTTTCCCAAGCAAGCATTGTTAATCCTCAATTGTCAAATATCAAGTTGGTATTAGCTCGAAGATTTTATTGTCACATGTATGTTTCATGAAGATCGATAGTTTCAGAACGAATCGTCTTCTTTAATTACAGCACACACGTGAGGAAGTAACCACTTGAGAAATGAGCAGTTTAGTTAACAGTTCTGATCGAGTTAGACACGATAGCTACTGCACGGTATTTTTATGCAATAGTTACTATCATACCCTGTATAACATTGCATAAACTGTGAAATCAATGATAATTATGTCGTAACTATTACAAGTGCGCATGAAGTGGTTAAAATCAATACCCGGGACAGCAGGATTAAATACTGTAGATACCAAATACATCTAGTACATGCATAATTCAAGCCCGTCAAAGACTGTTTTATAAGGAATTGTGAGTTCAAATATCATCTAACATCGGTAGGATTGTATTTTATCATTCAACTAAACATTATGTTTTATAGTTGCGATTTTACATATTTTAGCTTACTACAAACGTATCATATACAATTAACATTAAGTTATTCTGTATGGTAATGACCAGGAAGATACAGTAACCGAAAATAACTAATTATGATAAAAATTCGACCACCAAATAATTTACAGTTTATTTTAGTGGTTGTGATTAAAACGAAACGAATAAAAAAACAGGTTATTTATCCAGGCGTACAAAGGTTCTAGCAGTGGGTGTGCTCACAAACAAAACACTTCACTTTGCAAAAATTCAAAAATTATGGTCTTGACATTGTAATTAAACAGTAACATAACAGTAAAATAATAACAATACTAGGTAAGTATACCTTTACAGGTCTCCGGTATTGAACGGATAACAAAATAAATCTTTTTAATTTCATGCAAAATGTACGTGCGCAATAGAATCGTGACTCATATTGTACTAATTTCATTAACACTTCTTTGTTGTAGAAGGAACCACCACACCTCCTTGAGCTCTGAGTAATTAGCGGCTTCATTGAGTTCACATAGATATACTTGTGGAACTCTCTTTGATCTCAAATCGTAGATACATAATATATTTCTAATCGCTATAATAATGATGACACTCATCATGGTGTGAATGAAACAAGTTAATTCCTACCATGAGTGCCAGTGTCTACAAACTTTTTAGTACATTGCACAGCGATTTTCGACGTTTAATCTTTGATGTACTGTATAGTATCCATTTATATTTATTTTATTGAAAAGAAATACAAATGGGTACTTAGTTAGAAGGTTAAACCATCATCATAATAAATTTATTATGATGGGTTAACCTTCTAACGCACAGATTGTACCATCTTTTATCATTTTTTTTATTGCTTGTATATCGTTTGCTTGGTTGTAAATAATTCTTTTTGCTTGCTGTGGTCTCCTGTAAGTGAAGGAGTACACCGGTATAATACCCCTTCAATAATTTATTGTATACTGTATAGCTGTGTATATACTTTGTTAGAGATCCTAATTCAATGAAATAAATAAATAAGAATAAATCAGTGAAGAAGATTTTCTAATCTAACTCCAATTAAATAAATAACTAACATTGAAGTTTCTTTTTCCAATTTCTTTTACTACAAATGTACCACGTAACTTGACAAAAAGAAACAAATATTTTTTCTTTAGGTATAATAAGTTGAAATAATGGTGTATTTACACTATTAACTCTAGCAAGTAACTAATTTGTGAGAAGTAAGAATAGAGTGGATCTCAAAACAAAGTAAAGGGTTTTTAACGACGACAGGTTTTGCTCGTAGCCATATACTCTAAAACTACTGAAATGATTCTTTCATAACTGATACAATTTCTATAGCCCAACTATCAAGGAATACTATTAAGCATCAGACTACCACTGACAGGGGCCGAGGAAGAAAAAATGTAGCAAATGAGGAGAAAATTTATTCTCTTTATAAACACACAAAATAACACAGAAAAAATTGCTTTGGTCAGCTAGTATTTAAATACGTGTACGTATAATCACAAAAGAAAGTTAGAGCACGTTACGTTACTTTCTTACTTATTTTTGGGTTACAATAGCCGCAATACGATAACACAAACAACGTATGACTACATCAGATAACAATTCTGTTTATAAACGATCGTATTAAAAAAAAAAAACAATACGTTTAGACGTCGTTGTTAATCCAATGTATGTGTTGTATAAACTCTTTTGGCAATAAAACTACTTAATCTTATATAACTGGAGTGTATAATGAGTATAATCTGGTATCTGAAATATAATTATATTTATTATACAGAATAGGTATTTTTACGCCAGGACGAGTAAGATGCAATTTTATGCTTTGCGGTGTACAACTTAGTGCATATTTATGTTTCCGCGTACAATGTCACAATTTAAGATTGGCTTAAGTATATTTATATAAACGATACTCATTTATATTCAATTAACACAAGGCGAACTGTGTGAATACGATGAGAGACGCCCGTCGCCCACGCACAGGTTCACGTTATGGGTAGACACTTATGATCCATCGTCCTTTTTATCAGGGCCTTTTAATTTAAATAATTTGTGGACCTGTGGTCTCTTGTTATCTCAATGTCAATTAGTTTTTTAGTAATAATGCAAAGCAATTTGGTTTAAATCGATTTATTTATTTAATAGTTTCTTCACATAGGTCATAATTAATACTTGTCCATTAATACAAGCTTTTATTTATTTATATTTTTAACTTTATGCACTTTTGTACATCGGCGGACTCAATGCCTAGGGCATTTTCTGCTAGTCAAACTTCGCTTGCATTTAATAAAAAGTATCCTATGTTACTTCTGATACCTCCACCAAAAGTTTCATGATGATCGGTTAAGTAGTTTTCGCGTCAAAGCGTAACAAACAAAAGTTACAATAACATTTATAATACTAGTATCCATTATCTAAATAGTTTATCATAGATAGAAAGTATTTACCTTTCATTAAGGCATGCTCTTGGTTACTCTATGTTGTCGGAGAAATAAAATAATACAGTATTAACCAATTCAATGGGACCAATATTAGGCTATTCATGGAGAATAATAAATAGTGTCAATTTTCTTGTTTTAATCAATGAATTTATTGTAACAATTTATATCTGTCACTATGCACGTGTGACTAGAAATTGATAATAGTTTAGACAATTAGTAAAATATCCATTTGTTTAATGTTTATACTTCTTTGTAGTCATTAAAAAGTAAGACTATTTGTAACGATAACGAATTCAGACAAATTTACTATTTAATAGTAAGAATAGTTTCAATACTACGGTTTTAAACCTTTACTCACAAACAGAAACCTTATGACGAGTTTATCCCAAAACAGCTGATCGAATCACAATCAAACATAACACTATCGCACCACAACACTGAATTGAAACTTGAAGAATATGCACTAACTTTACTTTTAAACTAAAAAGCAATGTGTGCATAAAGAAAATAGAAATGAAAATCACGAAGTGTCTGAGAAAATTTCATAACGCGAAACCGAACAGTGCCGAAGTGTGGCGAGTCGGAAGCGGCGTCGCACACTGGCGCATTGGCGTGGACGCGTCGTACGCGCCTCGAGTCTGTCGACTGCCGCTCTTGCTTTGACTCAGAGAAAAGTAGGGGTGCCACTACAATCACAACTGCATATACTTTTCCACTCGTTGACAATTAAAACATTACAACGTGGTTTTTACTCACGAGTTTTAGGCGAAACGACATCTATTGTACAAACATCCCACAATAACCATACTGCAAAACATACATTCTTAATCTCACTTTAATTATGTTTTTTTTTTACTTTCTTTACATAGTGAATCGTACTATTTCACACACATTAAACGTAACGAATAGTGCTTTCAGTTTTCACTCTTATTTTTAAATAGAGTTCCCACTAGGGAAAGAAAATGCATTGACACGAGTTGAAACGATGCAAAGCAATGGCTAATGTTTTTCACTTTTTTAATTCATATATGGTTAATAGATTGATCATTGGAGTTGTGTTTGTATATGTGTTTTCATTAGAAACTTTCAATTAGACCGACATAATTACGAATTTAATTTAGTCTTTGGTATACCTAATATACAAATTTAGAACCTACATCATCGACAGTTTTGTTTTTTGCAAATTATTTATACATGTTGTTTTTGAGGCAGGTTTCAGCGTGGTAGCCCTAGCAATGCATTATTGAGAGACAATAGCTGATATCTCTATATCAGTGCTGCTGTGTCGCCGCGTTTTGATATTAACGACCACTGGATGTGCATCTCTAACCAATATTGGAGACATTGTGATGAATCATGCGTTGCATCCACGAATATTGTCAGCCACATTTGGAAACAGGATGCCTATGGATAATGTTAATTAAAGCCGCATCAATTAAACCCGCCCGCACAGCATTTCGTACCGTATTTCGCATTTTGTTTATTTCGAAATTTAAATGTTATATCTGCATTAAAATTGCTATAAAATGCAACATGGGTTCAGTTTTCAAGAAATCAAATACTTAGTTGTTTAGTTTAAACAGTTCTTATTTCCTAACTGTAAACAAAAATCAATTACAAAACCAACATAGGTACATGAAAAATAAGTAATTACTTTACAAAAAATCCTGAATGCTTTTAAATATACAATCCATAGTAGTGGCTATTTAATAATAAATAAAATAAATATTTCGTACATCTGACCCAATCATTTGAAGCTTTGAAAATTATACTATATACTTTGTAAACATTATACATAGAATACTCCCAAACTCCGAAACAAATATTTGCAGGTCATACAAACATTTAGTCCGCATAGTCCGGGGAGATCGCATTCACAGTAGTCGTAATACCAGAAGTGTCGACGTATTGACATGATATTAAATTTATGTACCTATTTCCTTTTATCATCATTGATAAATTGAGAGTTACACAAATGCATGTACGTCCGGTGGTGTTATATATAGTAAACTTTATCCATGAATCATGTTCTCATTTATAGCTGCAGTCTTTATACATCGTAGGTGAGATGTTTTAATTAATGTCACATGTTTGTCTGACTCTAACCCTTTTAAGATGAATGATTATTTCAATAAATTTTGATTATTTAAAATAGAGAGAAGATAAATAAGAGGCGCTCATAGCCCAGTTGCACTCGGTGATTAGAAACAATCACCGAGGGTAAGCAACGACGGCGCGATCAGTACCTGGATGGGTGACCGTTGGTGGCGTATTACCATGAGCGTCTCCGTGATTCGGAGGTCCCAGTTGTTATCATACGATAACAGTCGTGAAGCTTAGTTGGAGGCCTTCGGGCGGCTTAAAAACATCCAACTGCAAGATACGTAGCAACAACGTGTTCTTGCCAAACCCTTGGTCCCCAACCCGCACTTGGCCAGCGTGGCGACGTATGGCCTTAACCCTCTCCTGAGAGGAGACCAGAGCCCAGCAGTGGGACATTATGGGTTGTTGATATATATGATATTTAAAATAGTATAATAGGCGCCAGTGTTATTATTATGAGTTAAATAAGTGAATTTTCCTCTTTAAAATAAGTGTAATAGACATTAACAAGAATAAACAATCTTGAGGTAAAATATAATTATAATGCTTTTAAATAGTGTTTCCTTGTTAACTACAGCGTATTGTTTAGTATTTATAACAAATTCTTAACATAAAACACTAACTCTAACGTTTTGAGTTACGGAAAGAGTTGTTCTTAAATACTTACGGACTGGATTGCCCGTATTCCGACTACGTACAGTCATATAACCACCCACTGAAGTTACTAGATACCCAACTAAAATCCTAGGTGGCAAAGAATTTGTGATGACACACTACACTCTTCATTATTATAAGTAAGATGCTGTAGACACTTTCAGACACACACATCAGTTAAATCGTCTGACTTTAGGATCTGATCAATCATAACTCCTTAAATCTGTGTCAAATATAATCGCGATTCGACAAAGTATCTCAATTACTATTACTACATATTTTCAACATCACCAGTACATTTAGATTCACCGCTAGTACGTTCGCGAGTCCTTAAACATAGAAAACGAACTGTGTTCTGTGTATTCAATGACATTATTATTCAGGACATGCGCCATTTCATAGGAACCGATGAGCCACCTTAACTTCCCTATCTGACCAACTGACTCATGTGTGGTTGAATTAAGGGCATTGCACTCACAAATACAACGGTTTTGAAATTTAATAAAACATCCACACACATAATAAAACATTCACAAAGGCGCTCATAGCCCAGTTGCATTCGGTGATTAGAAACAATCAACGAGGGTAAGCAACGATGGCGCGGTCAGTACCTGGATGGGTGACCGCTGGTGGCATGTTACCATGAGCGTCTCCGTGATTCGGAGGTCACGTTAAGCAGTCGGTCCCGGTTGTTATCATACGATAACAGTCGTGAAGCTTAGTTGGAGGCCTTCGGGCGGCTTAAAAACATCCAACGGCAAGATTTACGTAGCCACAACGTATTCTTGCCAGTCCACAACACGCACTTGGCCAGCGTGAGGACGTACGGCCTTAACCCTCTCCTGAGAGGAGACCCGAGCCCAGCAGTGGGACATTATGGGTTGTTGTTGTTGTTGTTGAAAACATTCACAAATATCGCTAATTTCAAATAAGTAATCATGATAAAATCAATATGGGATGGGATTTAGTAGCGACGAGTAACGGGAACAGTTTGTGATCCCAGTTTCCCTTTAAACTAAAAGTATACTGTTATCAGACCTGGCATCTAGCATGGCTCTGAAAGTTTGAGAATGAACGAGACCCTAAACGTAGCCGGAATGAGATGTATCTGTGATATAACTCGGATAGTATAAAAGAATAGGATCTAAAAAAGATGGATTAACTATGATATGAAGGGCATGACTAGGAATTGAGAACTGTGCAAAGATGAATAATAACGTAGAAAGAATACTGCGCTAAACCCATTTAAAACTAGAATTCACTCTAATTCAACCTATCCTAGGTTGATTTAGAATGATGATTGTTAAAAAAATTTTTTAAACATGTAAACAAAACAAATTGGAATATACTTTTTATCTCGGAAAGAGTATTTTTGCCCTTCGATATCTGAGTGCAAAAACCGTTTTTATCCGCTAGAGGATAAAGTAAATTGATTTTAGAAGATCGTGTGCACTAAGTTTGTAAATTCAAAACATGATTAAAACTAATATTTGTACCTCTATGGTGCTGAATTTATCATACAACCTTTTTCAATTTGTTAAAAACTCCGAACGGAACCTTCTTGGTGTACTTTTTTTTTAATTTGCTTTCCACGCGCCGTTTTCTTTTCACGTCACATTGTAAAAACCTTAGGTTAGAAACAAGAAACTTGAAAACAAGTAAAAAGCCTAATAATAAGCAATTCTAGCGACGAGGAAGTTTATTTGACGCTAAAAGAACTGACTGAAATTGTTGATAATGCGCAAATATTAATACCTAAACTAAAATAAAAATATCTCGTGGTTGTAAATACTTTTTTTGCATCTACTCATTTCCTCGCTAAGGTGGGATGAAAAATGACGTGTTGCACTTGAGTGCAAAGATTTATCGCTAACGCTCAGTTTTAAATTTTTGATTCACTCGTTGCGCTCGTAATTCAATTTTAGAATCCTTCGCTTGTTCGGTCATCAAAATTGAACACGCGGTATAAAAGCAACTTTGCACTCTTGTATAACAAATAACTCTTTAATTTTAAAAACCATCCTTAATCAGGAAGTCTCCTAAAACGGTAACAAATTACAAAAAAGATCAATCGTTTTAACGTTAAAGTGCCTCGGGTCGATGCGGTTAGCTTTCCAAGCCACCCAAAATATTGGAGAGAATAAAAAAAGTAAAGTTCAAAACTAAATTAGAAAAACTTTTTAGAAGAGTTCTCTGGCGTCCGCTATTTCAGAGTCGTCAATCGGTCCCGTAGTCTTTTACTGGCACAGAGTTGTGTTGAAAGCGACAGGTTAAACTCATCTTATTTTTGTGTATTTTTTTCTAAGCTAAAAATAAAAGTATTTATTTCACATACAAATATAAAGTAATCATTAGGATTTCTGTAATTTAATACATCGCAACAAAATAAGAGACAATGTTCGGATTCTACATAATCTCTACAGATGATATTCTCTGTAAAATAGTCATAATCATCATTATTATTGCCTTTAGCAGCACACTGGCTAAACATAGGCCTTTCCTTAGAAAGGAGGTATCGTTCGAACCACGTTCTAACCATTCGGGTTGGATTTTGTTTCATCAACAACCCATAATGTCCCACTGCTGGGCTCGGGTCTCCTCTCAGGAGAGGGTCGAGGGCATACGTTCCCATGCTGGCCCAGTGCTGGTTGGGGACTGGCAAGACAACGTTATGGCTACGTAATCTTACCGATGGATGTTTTCAAACTGCCCAAAGGCCTCCAAACCAAGCTTCACGAATGTTATCCTATGATAACAACCGGGACCGACTACTCAACGTGACCTCCGAATCACGGAGACGCTCATGGTAACATGCCACCAGTGGTCACCCATTCAAGTACTGACCGCGCCGTCTTTGCGTACCCTCGGTGATTGTTTCTAATCACCGAGTGTAACTGGGCTATGAGCTTATGTTTAGTTTATTTTGAGTTTACCTCCCCTTTGTAATACTTTTGTCCTAGCAGTAGTAGTAGTAGTTTGCTTCATCTCTTCATTAGCTCTTACGAAACTTTCTGAATGAATAGAGGTGGTGACACTCCCCGGCTTCAAGTACCCGAGACGGCGTGCGGTTTTAGTCGGTTCGAGTCCGATATGCCACCAAGAGGTGGTATCCGAGGGGATATCACCACATAAAAAGGGGTGGTAACACTGACACTATAATAGATACATAATTCTCTCAAAAAGTAGAGATATTGCCTGCCTCGCAGTGGCGCAGTGGTAGCGAATGCGACTGCTGTGCTAGAGGTCTCGGGTTCGATTCCTGAGTCAGACCAAATGTTTGTATGATCTGCAAATATTTGTTTCGGAGTTTGGGTGTTTTCTATGTATAATATGTATGTATTTACAAAAGAAAAAGTATATATTTTGGCGTTGTGTGTTAAAAGTCCGAAAAAAAATAATATCAGTATATAAAAACAGTACGACGGTAAATTAATACCACGGCTGTAATACCAATATTATTACGTCTAAATTTGTACAAGAATGGAGCTTCCTTTAACCATATTTGAATTTATAAACAATACATAAGTGTGTTAACGGGACGGTGAACGATATCTACATTAACCGTATATGGAGATGTGAAATAACGACAATTCATTTATAGAAGTGACGGTCTACTTAAAATCTAAACCAATACTATTTATGTTCAGGCGAAGTAACGCTTTTATCACTATGCTGACCTTTCATTTTATAAGATACGAGCTGTGCCCTGCGGTACTAGCCGCGGGTTTCGTTGCTTTTGAATGGGATAGTAAATAAATAAATATTTCGCATATCTAACACACAACGCCATCTAGTCCCAAGCTAAGAAGAGCTCGTGTTATGAGTACTAGGCAACTGATAGAAATACTGATGTGTATATTATACATAGAAACCACTCAAACACCGAAACAAATATTTGCAGATCATAAAAACATATGGTCCGACCCGGGAAACGAACCCGATACTTTAAGCACAGCAGTCAGCATACGCTACTACTGCGCCACCGAGGCAGTCAACTATTCCATTGATTTGAACCCGGTAGTTAAGTTACTCCTTACAACATCAGCTATATACCAAAGTGAAAGTCCTGTCAAAATCGTTCCAGCTGTTCTAGACAACAGCCAGAACAAACAAACAGACACAGAATTTAAAATGTGTTTTTTTGATCTAAGTACCGTATTCTTCTATATAAACTGATTGAAAAGCTGTTAATTTTAATTACAAACAAACACTTCGATTTTATTTATTTTTCTATAGAAATAAATTAAATCGAAAAAATTGAATTGTTATAAATTAAATCGAAGTGTCTGTTTCTATCTACACTTAAGTATAGATTTGACTCGTCATTTTATTAACTCTTAATACATTGACAGATCAACGTATTATACAACTTCCTATATCTGTTTTCGAATAATTTCATAACATGTGTTATTAATTATACATGTCATAACTTTCTGAACTTCCTTCTTTAAATAAACTTTAAAAAATCTTTACTTCATATTCATAAACGTACAAAACCTGTTTATAATCCAAACAAATAACTTTCTTTGGGTAGAGCAGTGATGATAATTCTCTTATAATTTCAACCATCGAAGACGTCATTTCTATTTTCAATAGGAAACTAACTACTAACGCTACTCTTGAAATTAGATCTATACTAATATTATAAACGCGAAAGTTTGTATGGATGGATGTTTGTTACTCTTTCACGTAAAAACTACGCAACGGATTTGGATGAAACTTTACAGTAATAAAGCTGATACATTAGAATAACACATACGCCACTATTTGCCGTGATAACCGACATACACGCGGGCGGAGCCGCGGGCATAAACTAGTTCACAAATATACATAAACTAGTAGAAAACGTACAAGTAAGTTTAATTTCAAAAATGTATTTTAACATCTTCCACTAAATGAGACAAACGAGAGTATAAATTATAAACGATAACAATACCAAGACTATATGGGTAAAACTTAAAAAGAAAAGTTTCAAGTCAAACACTGATCGTAACAGACACATGAACCGAGGGAACTGAGGGAGTCATGTCAATTAAAAACGGCCGGGCCCTAATTGTGCCCATTTTAGCTCGATTGCGACAGACGGGGGCGAAGGGACACTGCACGGCGCGTATCGAATTGCGATATATGTACGATAGTACGAGTAAAAAAACATTCATACATTAAACAACTCATAAAAAACGTACAGCATTTGTCAAGTGGTTTTGATAGCAGACGGATATTTTGAAACCACTTAAACTGTAAGGCAATTAAATGTAGTAATGAAATGTCGAATTACTCGAAAGGTATACGACAATTTCATTTAAAAATGATTGAATGTTTGAAACAAAAGAATCCTAGGATCACAACAACAGTTAGATGAGACAAGCGCTAAATAGGCTCGGAAAAACAAGCCCAAAAATTATGAATTTCTTTCTCTATTTGTTTAAAACATCGATGTAGTACAAGAGCCGGTGAAGATCGAGTTACTTGGCTGCACAGATAAGGCAGCGTACACACTCACCCATCTGATAACCAGATCAAAAAATTTTTCTCATAAATTGTATTAATTTAATGAAAACATCCATGATGGCTTGCATAACGCAAAACTATCATGACTATTTTTTAAATCAAATAAATTTTTAACACATTTTTTTCATCCTTTTCAGTCTCCTGATAATCAACTAAATTTAGTCCGAAATGTTAATTTTCTATATAGAGAATGTGTCTGAGTAGGCTTGCTTACTTATTTCTACATAGCTTCCTGGCAACAGGTATTAACAGGTAAATAAATATAGGTAAATACTAAGTAAATAAGTAAACTAAATAATAAGTAATCGAAATTGGTAGCAAAGTAAAATTTATTGAACAATTAATCTAATAGTATAGGTTTGTCTAAAAAAAACGGATTGCACTCCGGGAGTGCCAGCAGAAGTGAAAACTTTAATATTAACATTGTGCATTTTTTATTTTATTTGGAATGTTTAGGTTAATTATTAGTATAAAAGTACTATAATTTATGTGGTAAAATACAATATTCATTTTTACAAACATGGCAATTTATGGACTACTCTCCCTCCGACTTACGAATTTTCGATCAGGCCACTTGTCCTGGCGCGAGTTTAATATTATTGACCCATCACAAAAAAGAGCACAACGCCGCTAAAGAAGTTTTTACTTCAAAAAAAAGAACAATGAAAATTATAAAAAAATAGTCTTGACAGATTTGCGATCACAGGGGTGTGCATTAATTAATAAAATTAAAAAAAAAGTGTATCATCTGATTACAAATGGGTGTAAATCGATAGACTAATAGAAACAGAAAATACAAGAGAACAGAATACAACGTTTCAAAAAGACATTAAACAAAAATATTTAGAATATTTTTAAAGCAAGTTTTAAACATAAAAGTGGTCTTTATTAGGTAACATTAAATGACCATCAGTAGGCAAAGCACAGCCTCACCGTTGAAACAAAGAAACATCTAAAATGACCACACAAAAAGTTGACTTAAATTTATTAAACCGGGAATAATTGTTGCTGGTTGTTTCACAACCTAACAAACATAAGGAATTCGTTAAAGAAAATAATAGGCGACTAATATTAGAAGCGATAGTCAGAATATGGAGCAGAGGCGTGAAACTTTAGTCAGAATCAATTGGTGACGGGTGCGCGGGCGCGTCACGGTTCGCGCCCTTCTGCTCGCGCAGTGCAATGAATCTACACGTCATCCGATGTCAAGTAATGCTTACTAATGAAGTGAAACTTGTTGGCAATGATTCATAGCCCCATTTCCAAAGGATTTTTTTTTCAAGTTCTAGAATTTGAAATTGCGATACTTTAGAAGTATGTGCTTAAGTAGTTTTTAGGTAACAGCATAGTGAACATGCAGGAATAAATTACCAACACCACCCTAAATTTAAACTGTCATTCAATTTAATAAAAACTAAAGTGGTAGTCTTTTTATAGCGAGTTCGTTTCTAGTTATAATTCTAACGCCATCTAGTGTGTACTGTGATAATTCATTTTTTATAGCGCTCTCTAGCGTCGAGTAGTAGAAATAAAAGTTTACGTTTACTTGTAAGCATGATAGATGGCGGTATTTTGTGTTCTTTACATACCTTGTACAGGTATCGCTCGTAATGACACCGCGTCTTCTTCGATTTCATCCTCAACTTCTTCTTCGGTGATTGAAGGAGGTGCGGCCCAACATCGGAGTCTTACACCAGCGTTTCCAACGTTAGTGCCGTTGTCTAACCTCACTCGAGGTAAGCTCCGCGACGAGTATTCTCCATTATTATTGGCCTGTCAAACAAAATACGGGCAATTAGTCTCTGTAGCTCTGTGTCATAATTAATTGTATAAGTTCTTATAATGTATGTTTATGACGTATTTTTCTATTTTTTTTACTTTGTTATAAATTACAAACTAGTAAGTAGTACCAACTTAGTTGTAGATATTGACCTTATTTTATGGCGTCCAAACATTCACATGCAGCATGTCACTTGCAGTTACTGCCGAAATTGGTTTCAAAATAAACAACTACTAAAATATTTTATACAATATAAAATAGATTAAAACAATCGTGATTGAATGACCACAATTTCAAAAAAGCCATGCGCGACTCTGCTGCTAATAAAATTATAAAACAGAAATCATTTACTTCCCAAAAAGCACTTAGATAAATATTACTTTTCATTGACATTTTCAATAAATTTATAAAAAGTTGAACAGAAAATCTAACTAGCACAAAGCGTATACAACTAGTTTTCTAACATAACATAACCTACGTTCATTTTAAGCCATTAAATAAAGGAAGTGGCTGACATTACCTGCCATTTGCATACAGAAATGTTACATTTAAAGATACTTATGCAAATGCTGAAGAAATGACATGAAAAATACCTATACTAAGAAGGTAAGTACCTTTTAAAACCATGTTTAGGTGCTATGGCAATAAAATAAGAACTAATAGCTACATCAGATGTAAGTGCAAACGTCGCAACATCTAAACCACTGATTGCCAAAGCGGTTTTGTCGATACCACGTGTCGTCTACTATCATTATCACTAATGTATGGTATGCTCTTCTGTTTATAAAGTTTATTTTAGCAATTTTATAAGAGTATGAGGAAATTGGATGTTGATTGCGGGCAGTGGGGTGCCTTGGGGGAGGTCTATATCAAGCAGTGGACATCTTTCCGTTGAGGTGATGATAATTAGGAAATTAGTGCATTATGTGTTACATGATCGCAATTAAAATGCAATTCTAAGACAGTATCAGGAAAAACGTTTATATCTTTACTAAAGGGCAGGTGAAATTCGAAGAGAAAGCTGTTATGAGAATGTCTTCCTCATTTGGTTGACAAAATTCCAAAAAATCAAAAATCGTTCAAACGCTCAACTGACTATGGTAAAGCTAAAAGGAAGGGTAATAGTTTTGGCAATCTATTTTTAATTCCTTCGCAATACTTACACTACTTAAACGATTTGAAATGTTTTTTTTATTAATTTATTCCTAATAATGGTCCAAGAGACATAGGCCTTACAAATATAATCAAATGTTTTTACATAGTCCGATTAAAGCTTTTCAATGTTTTCTTGGTTTAAAAAAAAGAATTAACGTCAAAAATTACCATAAAACTTTAATCCACATGGTATCACACATGATAATATTCCTTATCTATACTAAACCCACAAATAAATATTCATCGCTTTCAAATCACAACGGTTGTCGAGTGAACACCCGCATTCACTTCTATAGTACAAAGAGCAGCTGCTGACTTATTGATAATGTCATATTTATATACCAAACTGTACTAATCTCATACATATAAAGGGTCTTATATCAACGAGCTTATCTGATTCGATGCATTTGCATCGGAGTTGGGAGAGATTAGAATTACGTAACTGGCAGTGGAGAGGAATTTTAAATAGTTGCATGGGCACTTCGGAGCCGTTTGATCAAGAGTCGAACGAGCGTTTGGAGTCTTTTGCCTGTTCTAATGATAGAGGGTGTTGTGTTATAGGCATACGATACACAAGGAATTTTAAAACGTTAATTAACCGTAGAACTCAAGAGTAAAAAGTGCATTTACTAACAGCGCCCACACTTACTCAAATACGTAAGTTTTAATATTTGAATATTAGTATACATGTTTTTTTTATATTTGTTATTAATCAGTTTGAAATGTGAAAGCATAAAGTATTACTTTATTTATTTTTTATCCTAATCACAAAGAATTTAAATTTTAAAAAAGGAAATGAACTAAAAAAACGATGAAGACATTTTGTCAAGTAACATTTAAAGAAAACGAATCTAACAATATCGACGACATAACAACGAAAGCTTCTGATAATTATTTATCGTCGTAAATATATAATATTGTTGTAGATCGTGTCAACAAGATTTTAATCCCGTAATGAGTTATAAGATATCAATGTAAAAAGTAGGATCTAACTAAGATCCGCAAGAATGTCACTCAACTGAAGCATGTACAGTTCTGAGTAACGGCTTACATCTCTGACACAGGCGTAATGTTGATGTTTTTACTGTGTTATTTTAGGAGATCCCGTCCATCCGTCCTGTCACTGGGGGATTTCGCGTAACTCATAAACAGTTCAAACTAATATACTTTCAGGCTTGAGGCAGCGGCAGGGTTACCAGTATTGAAATGAAATTTAACTAGAGTGTAAATTACTATTCATAATTAGAATAATTGTTTGGACTAACATGTTTATATAATAATATATTTACGCAAATGCAAATCGGTAAGACGTATTGTTTTGAATACCTTCTCTAGTTGTACACATTACCGGTAAATTCATCCATCATGTTTTAGCCACTGCTAAACATAGGTACTCTCTATATTTTGTAATATAGGCATAGGGTTGCCAACCATACTCCAAATTAGCGCATTGTACACTTTATTATGTAGGCGTATTCTATAATCGATAACATTAATAGAGTCCGCAAAAATGTATATACTAGTGCCACTCGCGCATATATGATGCATACCTATTACTGTAACCAAAAAAGTCGACTATTTACTCTCAATATACTCCCAATATATGACACTCTTTTTATAGTCCGTACTCTTTATTTTTTTTATCATAGGATAACAGTCGTGGAGCTTAGCTGGAGGCCTTCGGGCGGCTTAAAAACATCCAACGGCAAGATACGTAGCCACAACGTATTCTTGCCAGTCTCCAACCCGCACTTGGCCAGCGAGGAGACGTATGGCCTTAAACCTTTCTCGAGAGGAGACCCGAGCCCAGCAGTGGGACATTAAGGGTTGTTGATGATGATGACTATTTATTCACCTCTTTTGAAATCAGATGTACCTACTCTATTTCTTCTAATAGGTGTGGTAACCCTATATAGGCCCCTCCTTCTTAGTCTCTGTACTTGTACTGTGGTGGACGGACTGGTTGGTATTGGTTTTGTTTCAAGTTATTCTTCTCTTTAACGTGCATATATCCTGCGCAGTTTGCTACTCTTCCAACACCGTATGGTGTCACTCCGTAATTTGAATTCGATATCAAACCGATAAGTATTTATCCATTCAAAATCAATTAAAGCCAGATAATTCGGTACTAATATTATACAAAATAAAATGTAACTATAATTAGCAAGATACAATGTAGGTGAGGCAATCACGAGGTAACCGTGGGAACAGAACTGCGGCAACGCTGTTAGTACCGGATTATTTCGAGGCCTTATACGGATCCTTTCGCCTCAAGATCCTCTCACCCAGTAAGATACTGAACGGTATAGCGTACTCGTACAGGTTTTGGTAATAAAAAACTTGATAAGGCTAGGTTATGTTTACATATGAATGAAACAATCTAGGTAAACAAGAGTACTAACAAGAATGAAGAAAAATGGCTGACTTATATTATTTGTGATGGACATATTTTGCTCCAAGGCACGACACGATAAATATACTTAATGATTTTATAAATGCGAATGTGAATGTGCAAATGTTTGTTTGTTTGTGACGCTACTAATCCGAAACTACTAGTATTACTAAACACTAAACTGATATTAAAAATTAAAAGCTACATTATTAGTATCATAGGTTTCTTTTTTTCGCGATACACATGTCGATGCAGTCAATAGCGAAAGTTAGTAAAATTGAAGGTTATCGAATAAATTCAAGTAAATTTTATACTTACCGCTAGAATTACTATTGTAAGCTGCATTAACATTGATGGACGTTACTAAAACTGTACACAATCAGTTTTTGAACTGTTATGGGAAACTGATTTATAACGTTTTACCGTTGTCATTAGATAATGCTGCCTCATAAATGCCACATAATGGTCACATAATAGACATGGTTAAAAGAATCCCAGACATGTGATAATTCCCATCCATGAGTAGTAGGGCATTTGAAATGAATACATAAAGTGTACATGTGAACGGAATGAATAGTTGGACCGTGACGTTGTTCTGCCGTCATATGATACTATGTCACACTAATGTCCTTGTGGCGCCTCTCTAATAATTATTTCGCGTATGTACATTCATAGGGTGATTTTAGTCGATTAATGTAATTTTACGACAGTAGTTGTCTATCAATAGTTTAAAATCATATATGATTAAACTTTTCTGACTTTGAGAGAACCAGGCTTCGTTTCAAATGGCCGGCTCAAACGGAATAATGCCACAGTCTAACAGAGAACCAGGGTTTAGCAGCAATTTTTTCATTCTTTTTTTTGAAAGGATCTAGGTTTTTAAACATCCAAACTACTCTCTTCTAGGTAATTAAAGAACAAGATATGATTTTTATGATGCAGGTATTCGGTAGACACTATCAGTTATCTTCTACAGCATCAAAAGCAATACATACGACTTAGTCTCTCTCGCGATATCTTACCTCGGGTGGTATGTAATTAATTTGTTTACCAAAAGGGAACATATTTGTGTCTCTAAAGTTGGTAATCATCAAGAAAAAACAACTGAGTAACTACCAAGAGTAATAAATCATTAATAACAAGCTAAAATTTAAATTGCAACAAACCCCCTTCGCAAGCATTTAATCGAGTGATCATACGCCAAAAATGTCTTACATCATTTTGTAAAAGAGCTGCTACGCTTACACTGCTGGATCGATATTAACCAAACATAGTTAAGAACTACCGCAAGGAAACTGGCTTTTGAATGAATGAAATCGCTTCCAAATCGGTAAATCCGTTTGAGGGGTACGATGCCACAGGCACACACACACAGATAGATATCGACGTCAAACTTATAACACCCCTCTTTTTGCGTCGGGGGTTAAAAATATGTGTAAAGAGCTTAACTAACTTCAATGTTTACATAAATTATAAGAGAACAAATGAAGTCATGTAAGTATTCGAGTCCCCGTCATTAAAATGTCACGAAACTCAGAATCTACTTTTACTCGTACGTAAGCTTCAAAGCCTGGCTAATAATGCAATAGGTAAGCCCCATAAGAACTTGATGATAACAGCTTATTATGGTAGTGAAAACACATCAATAGAGAGTGGTTGAACAAAACATTTTATTTATAAACCTAATCATTTCTTTTTTAGCGAAAATCTTATTTAACATGAAGGTTTGTAGGAATATTTGTTATTTTTTACGGAAAATCAGCGGAGCGGATCTCAACTTGGCACAGACATAGTAAATATATAAACTATAAGCATATAGAGTATAGCATTTTTAAGGTTTTGTTGGACATGCGAAGAAACACATTTTTACCGGCTAATTTCTCGTTACACCTATTTTAAAAATTATATTATTTACATCGATTGTTTTATGTATCTAATGTATACTTCAATAAATACTAGGTTAAAAGAAAGTATAGTCATTATTTTGTAATTGAATACTAGTGTATTTAACTACCAGTTTATTCAGACCGTATAACCAAGCGTTTATTTTATAGAGCTTTTCAGCAAAAATAGTTATTTCAACTCATTTTGATTCTGCATGTATAGTCAAATTGCATATCAAGTTTAAAGTGTAAATAATACAATGAACTAAGCAACAAATGTTATTACAATTTAATAAGCTGTCTGTGTTCAGTTACTTACGATGTAAAACATTACAAACGTAATTCTTCCACGAAAAAGTTTCAAAGCGAACTGGTGCATCAAAAGAGTAATAAAAACCAAACGGACAACATAATTCACGATGTGGGGCAAGTTAAATGTGACCTAATTAGGCCAAGCTTCCTCTTCGATGGTCTTGATGAGAATATCAGAAAGTACGTGCTGATGTTTTTGACCTTAAACGGTATTAATGTAATGAGACAAACAATAATAACTATACGCAAAAGATTGATCTGCAATTCAGATGAACACATTTACTGATATAAATATGAACAGAATTGTACATATAACTTTTTTGAGATTCATCAATATTATTTAGAAATTTTATGTTTTTATCGGTTTTTACTACGGTTTCAATCGGGTAAGTAACATACTTTTCCTCCCCACGGACTTATTGGGATATGGCATATAGTTTTTTCTGTAACTAGAACTGGCAACGTATATTATTTAATTCATAATATACTTATTCACATATTTATATTCAGATATTCAATTTGCATTATAATTGAGATTACATAACATGTTTAGATTCACAAATATGATTTAATATAGTAAATAATTTTAAAATACACAGCAAGTGATAAAGTTTTGTTATTTGTAAGATATTAAAATAAAATATATTGGATAACTATTTAATCATCCTAGCGTGTGACTCATCTAATTGCGATTTCTGTAAAATTGATCAAATGTAGGTGTTATAAAAAAGGTGGTATAGAAGCGTAATTAAGATTTTATTATTTTTACTTATATCAATATTTTTGGCAATTAAAATTTCGCAACTATATGAATCAAAGCCGCAAAAGTTCAATGTATCTCCAAAATTATGGGTGATGTCATGGCGATGCATCTTGACGACGAATATAGCAACACTATACAATTTAATATTGGATAAAAAGGAGTTAATTATATTTTGTTCTGAATAGCATTAATATCATAAGACAAGCAATATAGTAATGTAAGAAAGAAGCTTTTCACAGGTACACATACATAGATTCAAAATATAAATAACTTAATAATAACAATAAAGTACTTTTGAGAAAATAACAAAAATCTGAAAGGAATAACAGTTTTTTTTTCAAAATAAATAAACACCAAAGAAATGTAGAAGTAGGCTTAAAAAATGTGTGGTCTTTGGTTAGAAAAGTAAAAAAAAATATTAGTAAATTCAAAACCATTCTGATACCCGTGATGCACATGACATGAAATGTTAGACAAGCGGACATTGCACCTTGTAATAGACACCTATAAATAGGTCAGAGAAAGCTGTATGAAATTAGAAACGTCGAGAGCGGCCCTTTGATATGTGGGCAATTTAATTAGTAACTAGGTACCATATTAGATAATGTAGTTTGAAAAATTTACTGAGATTCATAGAGCATGTATAGATTTTGATTGAGATATTTTTATTTTATTATTTTTCTCGATAGCAATACTATAAATAGTTCCTATAGATGTGCAAGCAAACATTCTCGGACAGTGCAATCGAAATTGGTACTTAAAGCTATACGGTTTAAATTTAGCTCTTGTAAATGCATTGGATTGAAATAGGCTGAGGATGATGACTAAGCATTTTATTGTCCTTAAAATATACAGCTTGATCTCTGTAACTGTTGTCACTAGTATCATTTTAGAACTTACGAAGCATATTGTAGGCGTAAATTGCTATATTTTAAATGCACTTTTATGATAAAACGGGCACGGCGACTAGAATCGTCGACTCCTAAGAAGTTTCAATTCGGCTGGACTCTTTTGCGCCGCGTAGAGATGTGGTTTCGCTGTGCATATTCTATCGTATTTACTATGGGGAGTGCTCCGAGGAATTGTTAGGAACTGATTCCTGCAGCCTCTTTCCGCCATCGTCCTACGCATCACTTAAATGGTTGACAGTCCACAACTGTGCGGTTTTCTAGGAACTTTCTGCCTCGCACAACAAAACTGTGGAATGAACGTCTGCGGTATTCCCGGACCGTAAATTTAAGTTATTCACGTAATATTCAAGAATGTTTTCTACGGACAAGTAATTTAGAAAAGAATATTTTTGTGCACAAGTGTATCTGAGTGCGTAACTTAAAAGAAATAGAAAAGATATTTTTATCCTAAATAGTTAAGTAACTGTTCTTCCGTATGAATACCGTTTTCAGGGAAATGTTTTTTTTAATACTTACTGTTTTAACTGTTTCATAAAATGTTGCTTTTAATTTTTACGACTATGCTAATATCATTTTTATAATAAATTAATGTAAATTAAGATAATAATAGAAATTTTTGTTTTGGTTTGTACGCGTGACTCAACAGCCTTTAACAGTCAACCGGTAGTACATGGCCACTCCTTAGAAATTATGGTTTTAGCCTACTGTACCACGCTGGCTAGACGGGTTAGTCTACATCGAGTATGGTTTTAGCCTACTGTACCACGATGGAAAGATGGATTGGTCTACATCAAGTATATCAACACGTCTGGCCAGCGAAGTGAAAATATTGAAATAAACACCATGGTTTCTTTCAATTGTGTCTTCTTTATGCAGTGATGTAGCCTGCGTAGTTTACAAATACTTCACGTTCAACAGTGGACGGCAATAGACTGAAATCCTACTTATGTTATAAGCTTATTAACATAAATTTAAATATAAAAAGGATAAATACTATGTGCAAACTAATCACCGTTGTAGCAAGTAATAATTAATTGAAATATACTAAGGGCCCCTGTCGAAAATTGATGGGTAATGTGAACCACCAAGAGACCTATTTGGAAAGATACAGGGGCATATAACAATCATATTCGGCACTATGAAGTCACTTTTAAGCTGTCTAATTAAATACAGGTAAAGGGGATGGGGTTCCCTCTTTTTCTCGATTTTTCTCCCTTGTTACCTGATTTTTGTATGGAGTTGCGGCATAATGAATTAGAAGAAGTTTTGAAATTATATGGAGCCGATTAAAACAATATTGGTAAGATCGATTGTACTCAACATTCATACATAACATTTTTGAACAGTTTTTTACAATCCTCCTTCTCGGTTCTGTGTTTACAAAAATAAATTGGTTTCTTTTTAGTAGGTATATAAACAAAGTTTTGCAAAATATACAAAAAATGTGTAACCATAAAAGCGTTTTCAATTTCCATACATAGTAAGCGCCTTTGAAGCCTTTTCTTTTCAAAACCATACAACACAAAACACAGAAATTCCTTCGCACATTGAAAGCTTCGCCGATCGTCAAATACCTTTACGTGTCGATATTCCGTACTTTGCATATGAAGATAGGACGAGACGTACAATGTATTTCATAATGCGCAGGCGCACGTGGTCTAAGCTAAAGTGTCGTTCATCGATATATTTTTTACAAGTTGAGTACGAATAGGATGTGTTTTTAGGCTCTGTTGGACAGAAGTAATTTCTTAGAGACTATAATTCTTTAACTAGATTCATTGGTCAGGCATCAATATCTTATTTTGACAACCTTCGATCTGATCTCAACTATAAAAAAATAAGAAAGTCATACACAATTGTTATAATAACAGAATGTCAAAAGCAATGATCCATACTTATATTATAAATGCGAAAGTAACACTGTCTGTCTGTTCTGCTTTCACGGCTTAACCGCTGCAGTAATTTAAATGAAATTGGGCATTGAGATACTTTGATTCTTGAGGAGGACATAGGCTTCTCTTTGCTGCGATAGCCTACAAACACGCGGGCGGAGTCGCGCGCAAAAGCTAGTAATATATAAAATAGAAGATTTTTTTTTAATATCATTGGTCAAAAGTATCAAAAACGCAAAATAAAAATTATTATTAAAAAGAAATTCAGAGGCAGCGATGCTTACAATATTAACGTTTTGTTTTTATTGCGTATCATTTACATAACACCGTGAATCATTTGCACGTGCAAATGATTGATATAACTAAAACAAAAGCAACGAATGAGGAAGGTTTTGATAAGAAATTAATTCTGATTTGAGTTCAACAAAGAAATAGCTGAGAGGTAGTAGAGTAAATACTTCCTGGCGCAGGCCGGTGTTTTGCTGTCAAACCGTTTGAACATTCTTCGTGACTGAGCGTGCCTTACTGTGATGGAGGCAAGGTATTAAGACTAAAGGCCATGATAATAGAAGCTGAAACGTTGATCCGAAATCGCAATGAATTCGAGGCTCGCAACAGCCAACCGTGGTTTAAACTGTAGCTTATTTTGACGCTGCTTATATGTAGAACTTAAAATAACAAAGGTGAATAAGAATAAAGTGATAACTGGTAACGTGAAAAGCATTTCATATGAAAGCTTGTGTTGAGGTCAAAACTTAAGGCTATCGAGCTTAAGTGTCATTTGGCAACTTTGAAATATTATAAATAAGTGTCACGACAAGGTAAACATATTCTCAACGCTATAACCAGTTAGGATTTCTCCTTCAATGATGAATCAGATCCCGTTACACTACTTCAGCGTGTCACCGGGACACCGATATTGGACTAACGGCGTGAGCCTGTGGCTTTGATTCCTATATCACAAACATAGGATTACAAAATAATTTTTGCAATTCATGCATTTTTCATAATATAGTCTACCAATCTAAATAGTTGTATAGGTAGGTTAATAGTACATATTAACCTACCTATATGTATGTTGTAAGAGCATCATCGTGAACTAAGTTCCTTTTTACTTATCGGCATGCCTAAAAAAAAGAAAAAATAGGCAATCGTCAATTAATGAATTCAAAAAGCTATGCTATGCTACGTAGCAAGGAGGACTAGGACTATTAAAATACTAGATTTTTAATGTAGGTAATTATGTTGCTGTGCGATTGAAAGTTGTTTTATTTATAGAATAACTAAAGGGGTCTAATAATCTTTGTATTAGTCTCATTAAAATATTATCAGCTAATAAACTTAAAGTTCAGCTATTAGCTCAGAGGTCTTAACCATAGCCTATAAGAACCTAGATATAAATGAATATGTTTTAATACCAGCTCATAACTATTAAACTGAGGTAATAATAGTTTTAAAAGTTATATATATTTAATAGTTATAAAAGTTAGCCTTGAAATATTTTTAATTGTGTAGTTAGTCGTTATTTTGTATCTGATCTCATGATCTCGACATCGAGTTCGGGCCGTTTAAAGGTAACAGCAATCAATGGTCAGGTGAAACGCCAATTACCTACTATATTATAAGCCACGAGATTATATGGCCGCGATAACCCAATTACCCACTTCACATTTAATAACATAAAACATTAAAAAAATGTTTGCAAAAGGTCCGTTAAAGCTCGAGAGTTGTTTGTTCTTGTTAACAGTTCTAAAGTAAATAAACAACTTGCAACTTAACTTAATCTCTGAGTTTAATCTCTGTTAATTCCAATTTTGCTGTTATTTTTGGACCTTGTAGTTTTCTGACAACTTTTAATACACATGTGAATGACTCTGGCTATTTCTTCATTCAATAAGTTATTAACCACTACTAAAAATTTACATTTGCAATATATTTCGTGTAATTTGCGTTATTGAGAATAACAAAGTCAATATTCCAATAAGTTTATCAGAACGACATGTTTTGAATGACTGTTAGGTATAAAAACATACGTAACGGTCGGGTGCGCACATGGCCTTTTATAAGGCCATGACATCACCCAATGTGGTTCCATTTACACAGCCACTATAAAAGTAAAGTTTGCTTCCAAGAATCGTACAACATGAGTCTATAGAGAACTTTATTTTCAGTTTTCTAAATGAAGACATCATTTAGTTAAAGAATTTAAAATAAGTTATTCTCGAAAAATACTTTAGGTTCTATTGTGATTCTTATTGTTATAATAAATAGGAATATTAGGATATTCATGTTGATAAACAAAATTTTATTACAATCATAGTACACTAAAATTCAGGTTAGGCATCATATTACATAATAATTGATTAAATTTGCCTTTGAATGATAATTCTTCTCAATATCCTTGTCGGTAAACAGAACAGTTTGGCGATTGGTTAAACGTATTTCTACATCTGAAAAGGTTAAGGTACCTTATTTCCTCAGACAAACATTGCTGCGGACATTACAAAAGCAATGGCATGTGAAAAAAAATGTAGTCATATATTTACCAACAAATTGAACATTGAATAAGCTAACAATACTTATTTATTAGGAAATATACATTACACAAAACTATGCGTAGGAAATAAACGTGCTTGCCAAATGCATGAATGAATTAAAACGATAACATTTAATTAATATTAAAGTATTACACGCTTAATTTTAATTAGCGTATGTATACTCAAATATTTTTCGATCGGTTTGTTTACTTCTACCGATATTGTGTTAAGAGCATATTCATTTATTTTATTTATGGTTTTTTATATCCTATAATGTATTTAGGAATATATACATACTTTTATTTAGGAAGTCAGTCATGTTGACCTTTTAAAGGTAGTTGAACGAACGAACGCATGGGCCGTACTACTCTACAGCACGGAAGATCTACCTAAAATGACAGTATTCGTGTTGTCGTGTTTCGTTGCTGAGTGTGAGACCGGAAGCTCAATGATGCAGCAGCATCTCAAGGCCACCACGATGTTGGTAATTATGCAGCATTGTTGCATTGTCTGCAAGTGAGTACGGTGACCACTGCTATTGGATTCTGCTTATGCTTTCCATTAGGCAAAGTATAGTATACTTTGGCAGACTCATAGATAAAAAAGCCTGCTTGCTTTGGCCTGCTTCTTTTTGCATTCGTTGGGCGTAACACTATAGTCGTAAAAATGTCTGTGTTTTAGAATAAAACACCTGTGGTTAGGGAAAAAGACGGTATACGCAAGTAAGTAAATAACAACTTTTCGTCATGTTATGGGTTGTCATAATTAGATTGCTGAAATACTGTAATTATTGGCTCAAAACAGCTAACGTGTTCTTGAAACAAACATATAAATATTTTGGTAAATCAAACCAGTTTTTAAAATTGAGTTTTTTTAATTTCAAGTAATAGTGTTCATCAGATACTACAGTCATTTAGCGCAACTCATGCAAAAAATACAGCAATAAGAAAATATCACAAATTAAAATAACTATACGCAACATTGTATAAATGGTAATCTAATGACTCACTACAAGCATAAAGTGTTTAAATAACTTATGAAATGAAAGTACAGGAAATGAAATATTCACAAAAGTTTAATGTTTCTCATAAATCAGATGATGAGAGAACAGTCATTAAACCAGAATAGAGTTACATCTTACCTTGTCCACGTAAAATCCGGGGAACGACTGTCCGGCAGCGTGAAACATTACAAGTTATTTAATGTATCGAAGTAAGAAATTTCCAAGTCTAAACTAAAATAATATTAAACTTAATTAATGTTAGATCATCGCAGACAGGTCTATGAAACTATCTTCTACATAATACTATATTAATTTAGCTAACGGATTAGATCGTTGATAACAAGTGTTACCAAAATGCTGAAATAGTACTTTTAATTTAGACTTTCAACTTAAACACGCCGAACTTAGTATTTATAACTACAGTAGTTTTCCTCAAAAAGATAATTATATTGACATAAATGGCGTGGTTCGACTATAGATAAATGATGTTTATTTTAATAAGTAAATCTTTTATAGATATTTTTTCACGTCATACTTAACAGCTAAGCTAAGCCTCGATACCTACGATCGGAAGTAATACCGAAAGAAACGACAGAGGTTTTTTTCCGTAGTCTGTGAACATTGATTGAATTAAAGCCATGCAAGTATATTAAAGTCTAAACAGTACGGTACAGGGATATTACCGCTCTATCCCGTTCCATCAGGTGACTCGTCTGTTCGTCGCCCCTTTCTCATAGCATTATCACATTACACTTTATATTTATTTATATGTTATACTTACGACATCTGTATGGAAAAAAGCAATTAATTCAATGTCCCATAAATTCCAAGAACAACAGTACCGTACAACAGTTGTTGAAAAATATTTATTATATCTCTGCGTTGTTATTAACAAAAATAGTAGATGTCACAAACAACTTTGTGTTTGGGCCTAGAAAGCAATGCGTCTTCGTGAGAAGCGGAACTCAGTCACTTTGTGTTTCCGTCCTCATTGTTTGAAGACATCCTGCATTGGATTAGTAATTTTACGATGTTGGCTTAATAAAACGTACGACTGTTGAAAATAGATGCCATAGTTACTGAAAACTTTACTTAAAACTCACCAGAAGCCATTAAAGTAGAAGTATATAGATTTAGCATAAAAAGAGCTGCAGACTATGCTTTCTAAATGTATGATAAGGAACAAACGTCGCATTATTTTATTAAGGAGCATAGGCGACAGAAGTATTACATTCTTAAAAAATGATCACTTTTGTTTTGACCAACTGAAAAATACAATTTTCTGAGAAACTCACAATTCGACGGTTTTTTTTATATTTGTTACCTAAGAAATCCGATTCGTTAATCTAAGGGTGAGATCTAAGGCCGGATGGCGTAAGAAAGCGGTTCCTGGATCCCTCCCGTTTCAGGCGCAGAGTGGCACACCGTGTGGTTTTAGTCGGTTCGATTCCGACACACCGCCCCGTCGCTAAACCCCGGTGGGATGAACGTCCGAGGGGGTTTCCACACGTAAAAAAAAGGGTGAAATCTAAGGGATAAATAATAGTTACAGGGTACAGGTTTTACATAGGCCATGATAGTTAGTTAGTATGGAACTAGTTTTGTAAAGACCGCCTTAGAGAGAAAAAATATCAAAAATAGTTTTAAAATCAATATTAAATATATATACTGAATGTATATAAATAAATCTATGTTTTCTTAGCATAGATTTAAGACACAAGAAGAATTATACAAAAATTATTAGTCACCGGCACTTATAAAATACTATTGACAGGCTCTCAATACTGTGACAAAATAATAAGCAGAACTCTACAGAAAACTTTAATAGCAAAGTTCGTCTTATTCTGTGAAGCAAAAAACGACTTTTAAGCGTGCAACGCATAATTCTGATTTATGCAGAGTGCGTACGCGCCCACGCCTCGCTTTCGTCTGTTTGTACTTACTCCCATGTACGGCAAAAATATCGTGAGCCGTGACCTCATCCACATACGTGCAAGAATTTTATTCAATTTATGATATTTCATTCGAATTTAAATTTGATATACCAAATATGAAGTAAATTGATTATTAAATACCAAATACGATGTTAACAAACAAATCTTAATTGATTAACTAAAATTGACCTAAATTGACTGACTCAAGCTCCGGTTGATGAGGCAAATGTGACGAAGAAGTCCGCAAGTTGAACAATTTTTACTTGCTACTCGAAAACTTAATCACGTACGTACACACTAAACAAAATAACAATATTGTGCGAAAGCTGTTTACATAAAATGTCTTAGATAAAATTTCTACTCTGAAAAAGAAAATGATGTTGAAGGAGATTACAATTCTAAAAAGATAATTGAGATTACAACATACCCAATTGTCACATAAACAAGCTTTTTATACCTGAACACATATATTTTTTAAGTTATAAGTAAGAAAGTAGTGTACGTAAGTGTAAAAACAAAAGAGTGAGAAAACCGAAGGCTCAAACTCTAACCCATCCTCCCATCCCCCAAAGGCCGGCAACGCACGTCAGTAATCGCTGATGATCAGGCGATATGCCTGCTTGTTTGACCTCAATTCCATAAAAAAAAGGCCTATGTCCAGCAGTAACTACCTATTAAAGGTTTGGCTGTTTTTTGTGTAAACTTTATATACGCCAAATTTTATATTTCTCCGTACACAATTCCGAGTTCGGAGAAATATTAGCCAAGCCTTTTCTTCTCTTTTAGATAGAGCAAGGATTTTTCTCATATTCATTTAGTAGAATACCTACTATAATAATAATTATACAAAAAAACTAAATTATTATTTTTATACCCGGTTCTGGTGGATTAAAGAGTTGTAAATTGCGGCAACTGCTAAACATTTATCTTAATCTCTAGTTTCATATAATACCATACCACAAACATGCTCTCATAGTTATTATCAAAATAAGTATAATCAAACCTGAAGCTGAGCAATGCTGACACGAGCGTGTCGATGTATCCGATACTAAAGCCCACTTTCACTCCTATTGGAATTCGGATTGTGATTGGGAGGATTCCTACCTCTACATACGAGATTTTAGAAATATGTATAGGTAACTAAATAAATTTTAAGGTTACGGTCTACAAGTTCTTTTTTTTTTTGTTTATTACTAATAAATATTTCTTTATTTATATACAGTTAGGCTAAGAGAACCCAGACATAACCTTATACAATTGCGTCGGACTCAAATTAAATGACAAAAAGGGCAGGTAAAAAGAGCAATGGTATAAAAATCGATGCATAAACCGGCAGTTTACTTTACACCCGTTTCGAAGTACTTTAATGATTTAGAAGTTAATACTAGACCATACAATTACACGTATACTAAATTCGTAACATACTTTTTACTAATTGCTCTGGTAGTCATTTGTAGTTCCAGTTACACTTTGAACACTTTGAAGAGTTCACCCGATTTCACAAGGACTCTGTCATGTAATGACAAAGACAGATCATTTAGAAGCAAGATTTTAAACTCAAACTTACTTGCTGGTCCGATTAGAAAATTCTTTATACATATATTCAATTTTCCTAATCGGACTAGTCAATAATCGGTAAGCAAACATAAAAACTAATTGGAGCCGATCAAAAACGATTTGCAATAAAATATTCTGTTATGTACTTGAAAAATAACACAAATCAAATTGATGAGATTAGGAAAGCGGAACAAACGAACCAGTGAAAATGGCGATACAAAAAATAAAACCTCTGCTCTATAGTGTGTGAGAAAGTAACTGACCATAATTGTTTATAACAAGAGAGACACACAGGTGTTCCAAACATATTATTTGATGAACTTAATAGCCTTATTCTGACAGCTAGCCTAACATAACTTTAGGATATTTTAAGTTTCGTTAAAAAATTAAAAGTTTTATAATCCAATATATGCGCATGAATGCATGCTTAATTTCCCACCATTACAGGTGTGAGGTAATCGGAAACATACAGGTCAATTGTATATAAACTAATAACCTTCTTTTGCAAATCGGTAAATAATTAAACTAATCGATACTGCAAGATTCGGCAATGCATAATACCCTATCGAGTACTTTAAAAAGGTACAAAACTGTTACTAATGGTTACTAACGATCTGTAATTATTTGGACGTAAATATGATTCGTGTTCTGTAAAGTCATGCTTTATTGCATACAGACTTTGAAATGTCAACTCATCCGTTACGTTATCATTATATACTAAATAATTAAACTTGACTTGAGACATTAACATAAAGCACATGTTAGTAACATTAAGCCACTGAAAGTCTTGTACCTTATTAAATATTTTTTAACGATTATTCTAAACTTCCATGAACTTATTTTATGTTTCTAACTCCATTAGAGAATATAGAATAAGTTTGATGACTTGACCTTGACTTAAAAAACTATATTTACAAGAATTCATTTTTAAAACGGCTTTCCTACAATTTGGTGTTCTGTTGTATAGATTTGAAGATTGTGGAGTGATGATAATTCACAATATCAATTGATATATATAAATGGATATACTCACGGCAAGCTCTTCACTGGTGTAGGCTGTGAGAATACGGCGGTCCTGCTGCAGTACACAATAAAATGGTTCCCAGGACAGAGGCACCTCTACCGCCGCACCTGCCACTGCGCTTGATGCCCCATCTGGAGACAAATTAAAAAGGCATTTTAAACTCTGCACTTCCAAAAAACTCTATATTTTTTAATATAGAGTTTTTTTTTAATTATGTGATATTGGTTTTGGTAGAATTAGGTTTTCTTTGTTAATGACATCGGTTGTTTTATATTCTTACTCCAAACTGCATTAATTATATTTATTTTAGTTTAATATATAACTATTATTTCTTTCCCAAGACTGGAATCTCGTTTTAAGTTTGGAGCAACACAAAAAACGTATTGTTGCAGAGATGACGTTTTCTTACCAAATTTTACTTTCTCGAATCTGATATTTTTTGTCTATTGTTAACAGATTTTGTAAATCAGTATGTCAGAAAACAATTCTGACAAAAGAAGATCAAATCAGATTCAAGATCGTGAAATTTAGCTTGAAGAGAAATATAAGCTACAGTGTGACATTGTGTAAGTATATATGTATATAGCAGAAATGCTTCGAAATAATGAGGAATTATTATTTTTTCCTGATCAAAGAAGCTTCCTTAGTTAAGTTTGCTAAACTATAATAACTTCACTCATAAAGCTCTATCCAATGCGACAACTAATGCCGTACGTGTCCGCGTGCAGAAGCAGTATAAGACTTAGCTAAACATAGGTAAAGAAAAACAGTAAATATAAATATGAGTACTTGAAGCACCTTACGGTAAATTTTAATAGATATGAAGTGAAAGTGCTTACTTAATTATCAACACGCCATAATTTCTATAAACTATTGTATGAGCTGAACGGTTTTACAAATAGGTAAACAATATGCTTCTTTATGAGTATCGTGACTTCAACTTTACCGTTTAATTAAACTACCACAGAGAGCTAGATTACTAAGAAAAGTAGGACTTGGCCAATCTGATAAAATTGAAAATAGCATATATGAAGAATGCTAAATGGTCCATTATATCCATACGTGATGGAGTTTCTAAACGTTACGGTATTGGTTACACTAATTAAAAACAAAATTAGTTATCCTTACCTTCAGTAATTATTTTTATCCGAAATAACGATTTATGTTTTATAGCAAGTGGTAATTTGTTTGGTTTTAGAAAGTCCTGGAACCCTATAGCGGTGGATAGGGCTTATTTATTATTGCACTAATTAGGGCTGTACGGGTGCGGGGTTTCGGGGTTAATGATAAAGAACAAAGAGATGGCTCATTTATAATGCTACATTATACCATTTATATAAATTGTCACATTTAGTAGTATTTTTTTCTGAGTGAAGCTTTTAAAACTGATATTGTATATATATGAATATAAAAATTATGAAATTAATGGTACGGGTGGCGATAGAATTAGAATATTCAACCATTCCTATATATTCTGTGGGTGTTGTAAGAAACGACTAAGAGAATAAACTACTACTACAATGAGAAGGAAAAATGGAAACAAAAATGAAATCAAAAAATGAAATCAATGCGTCTGACCAGCCTAGTTCTGTCTAACGAGACGTCTCTCTCCAACAGTGAATCTTTAAAGACTGATGATGATGTAAAACTGCTTGCTTTTCGACCATGGAGTCATCAAGTCACACGTCAGTGGCGCAGTGGTGGCGTACGCGACTTGACGCGGTTCGAATCCTGGGTCGGACCAATATGTTTGCATGATCTGCAAATATTTGTTTCGTAGTTTGGGTGTTTTCTATGTATAATTTGGGTATTTACAAAAAAATATATGAATTGATATCAGTTGTCTAGTACCCATAATACAACCTCTGCTTAGTATGGGACTAGATCGCGTTGTGTGTTAGATATGTCCGAAATATTTATTCATTTATTTATTACTTCAATACTCATAGTAATTCGAGCATGTTATTATGTTACTAATGTGAAACATTAAGGTGTCTTATTAAACAAATGTATGTATTGCTCAAAAGTGTTTTGCCAACGTTCACCTACTTTACCATGCATATTACTTTTAATATATTACGTAACATCCATAGTTTAACATATATTTAAACACTTGCAACAGTATTACACAAGATCAATCTTTTTTAATACCATAGATTCAATGCAAATAATCAAGAAAGTATCGCAACTATTTGCTTTTCATTAAAAACGTTGTGTTGATATAAGCTTTGATCTAAAAATAATGTTAGTTATAAACTAGCTTCCTTCATTTGAAGTTATGAAAGATTCAGTTCAAATAATGACTGAGATCTACTCATCTGTATTAGCTGGATTATGAAATAGATTACAACATCGATCACTGGGTTCACTGCAAGCGAATTACAAAAGCAAGTGTAAATAATGACAGTTCTGCATTTTTTACTCTAGGACACTAAATAAACGAAATAAATTAATATTTAAACAGCAAACATTTAATATTTTTCTATATCGGCAATCAAGTAATATGTACTTATTTTGTTGTTGAGTCATTTAACTAAAAAATTCTTCATAATTTTCTGCTATACTGCTATCTTAGTGAAACCATTTAAAAATGCTTTCCTTTTAGTATGTATGTAGATAACGTCTATTTTTAGTGGTATATGTCTAAATTTAGTTAATCCTTGATATTTACAATGTCTTTTGAGAGGTCAACACTCACTTTTAGTGATTTTTAGTTTAGTTTCGAGTTTTAGACAACAGAATTAGCACCACTTATTACTGAAAGTAAGAGCAATAGTGTGTTGTCAATGTAAGCGGGCAATGTCCTTTAATCTCGGTTATTGATAGACTGAACATGAGGTCCGCGTAACTGTTTTCTATCCAGCACTGAAGTACACTTCTCATCAAAACTCGAAACACTTTCGTAGTTTTTCTCATAAGACAATTTAACATAAAAAGAGTTTTAATTCCACAAAAAAATAACACACTTTTGTAGCTGGCAGCTTGGACCATGAAATGTTTTCTATTTTGGCATTTTCAAAACGCCAAACAAAACAGTAAAGTCTATTAAAATTTAACTTGAATTTGGAACATTCTCATGAGAATTTAACATTTCATATTTATTTTTCAGTTTTTTTTTTATGGGAAGTGCCCAAGCGATGATTCTTTCAACTTCAAACATATTTCCAAACTTGTGATATGACAACAATTACAAAATAACTTGAGCAGTTTCCTCCTCACCGTCACATGTCTAATTGAATGAATTAAGAACAAAATCTAGCTATATTAAATTATTTATTTATGTATGTTAGTGTATACATTATGCATAAATTGTTTGCTACCGTTATACAATTTAAAACATTATTTTGTTCTTATTTTATGATAGGCTATGCTATGGTCAACTAATTTTACGTATAAATAAAATATAGATGTTATTTTGACATTGTTTTGGCTAATTTAAAGTTTAGTTAGGCAAATAATTCAATTAGGTAATCAATATGTAAATTACACAACTGTTTGCGATAGAAAAGATGTGTTTCGAGTTCTTTGTCTGTAAAACATATTTTCAATGGAAAGAAATCTCATCTCAGCGCTGATATCAGAAAGTACTAGTCCGATTTTTAAAATTATTTCAATGTTAAATAGTGTTGATATCGAGGAAACATATATATCATCACGCTACAGCCAAAGGAGCGAAGTATTAATAAAAAATGTTAAAAAGCGAGAGAAAATCACTCCTTTTGAGAGCTTGCATTGCATACGCTGCTTAAACGGTTAAAGTTACACAAAAAAATGTATGAAACAATTGTTCCACTTAGGAGCTTTAAAAAATTTCGTGAAAGTATATGTCTATCTTTTAGGGTTGGCTAACTATAATCTATTTTATGAACAAGAAACTAGTTCATGCTGTTATATCATCACACTTTGACTAATAGGAGACGCAGACGAGGTCCAAGGCAGAGTTAGTGTATCTAGCTTTAACCGCACCCATAGCTTTTATTTGCTATAAATAGAAATAATTGTTCCTTCTAAAAATACCAACACAATAAATGAAAATTATTCTCCCGGGCTTAAACAGGACAAAGACAGTAATTGAAACACTTATTGAGCTAATAAAAAGCATCGCTGCAGCGCCGCCGCGTCCACATGGATTAATGCGTTCCATTTAATCTATTAAACAGTGACTCAGGATTCAAACGGAGTGAGGCAATAAACTACTGAAGGAATCAGACAGTAATGTGTAGTATCGTTTAATTTGAACACTAATTTCATACACTTTCAATGTACGATGATCAAACAAATTATCAAAAACATTCTAGCTACTAAAACGAAAAACTTAAAATAAAAGTACATATTAACATGTTTACTAAATGTATATATTTTGTGTTTAATAGTATTATTTTATACTAAAACAGAATGGCAAGCAATAGAGTAAAGATCATGAAATAGTAGACAGTAAATAGGTTAGTTTTCCAACCAAATCATAATGTTGAAAAGACGAGACCATAGCTCGCACTGTCAAAAAATTATTAAATCTATGGTTGTACCAAGTTTATAACTCTACACGCTCTAACCCTTGAGTTCTGGCTTCACAAACTCTTATATTAATTCAATATATGTAGTGCATCCATCTTTAAAATTTGGAAATCAGGACAAAAAGTGCATTTTCCCCGGATTTTGGAATTCAAAACCCGGAGAGGTCAAGTTTTTTAAATTTACTTTTAAAAAATTGTTCAAGTACCCTAAATTATTGATTTCCACACTTTCTTTTCTTAATTAAAAAAATTTCTTTTTTTAATTAAATTAGTCACCTTTGACTAAACACACAAAGACAGTGACGAAAACAACATTTAATCAGTTTTTTAATAGCAGTATATGTTTAAATTATTTTAATTTGGAGTGACCTGGTTATAAATGTTACTAACCTACGTAAATATTTTTTTAGATTAGGTATTATAATCGAAAGTTGTATATTGTACTTTTAGTGATGGGAAATAATGGCGTACAAAATGTAAAGGGGGAAAATAAAAAAGAAAATGTTCGGTCGTATATTTAGAGTATAATGTTAGTCGGACGCTAATTTCTTTATTCAAAGACAATGACGTCTGACGATTTAAAAGCAGCACAAGTTCGTAGTGACATTTCGAAAACACAAAAAAAAATGTTTCAAAATACTCGACAGTGTCATCATCATTTCAGCCGAAAGACTTTCACCACTTCCCCCAAGGCTCTGCGCAACAACCGGTCCTGTGCTGCCCTTATCCAACGCCATCCCGCAACCTTTAGCAGGTCGCTGGACCACCTGGTAGAGGGCAGAGTCACATAGTCTATTTCTTAAAACAGAAATTACCTATGCTCTTTTGGATATATCAGAACTATGTAAAGCTCTCTATCCCTATCTGTTTGGTCGGCCGTTTACAATGCGGGTTTAACCCGGATTGCAAATGAAATCCCGTCAGGACACTCTAAACTAGGACAAATCCGGGAAAATCCGGACGAACGGTAGCCCTTATACATGTGGCATGGGTTGTAGGGCAATAGTCCACTGCTCTACATACATACAACTGGACATAGGTCCAGCATTGGACTATTAAAGGCTGTTGATGTTGACGATGAGTCCTCAGCTAGACATATACCAAGGAACGGTATAGGATTTACATTACGTCAAGCTTTTTTCTTTGTCCTACTCATGTACATTACTTTTATGTGTGACCTGGTATATTTGAATGACATTTTAAAAGCGTTAATGTAATTTAAATTACGTAAACTTATATCATTGCAATCTATGTAAGTGTATACAGTACGCTAATCTACCCACATGGTATGTAGGTAGTACGTAGATACATATTTAATTCTGTATTGCTTAATTTTAAACACTGATGTTATCAATCAATTTTGATAGATTCGGTACACCAATGGTGTAATGACCTATTACAAAGGATCAGAAAACACCTACACTTAGTGTATTAATCATAATAACAGTTTTTTTCTTAATTTTTTTTCTTTTAATGTAAATGAGACCAAATGGGAATACTCTTTAAATGATTTTCCCTTCAAAGGATAGAAAATCCAAATTGGGTTATAAATAATGGAGTTCTGAGAAAATAAACATAAAATAAAAATCGTTCGTGCGATCTTTCATACAAATAATATTTTAGAATCTTCTCCCTTTTTTTAGTCGGTTAAAAACCCAGTAGACTCCAATACATGTCTCATATATCGGAAACATAAAATACACCTCGAAAAGAATAGTTTAATACTACCTATAAGCCCATAGTGAAAATTACTTGAAACGGAGGCTAACGTGAAAAAAGGTGTTCATTCACAAAATATGTAGACTTTAACGAAACAATACTGATGCGCATATTTACAAAAATATGCATAAAGAGTCGATAAAGATACGATAACAAAACCATAAGAACTAGTAATCGCTGATTATGAATTCCTTGCCACCCCATGCCATGAAATACGTACTAGTATACAAAATGAATACAAACCAAGAACCGCCTTTACCCGACGTGCTTCAAACAGCCGTTGCCTATGCAAGACGCTATCTCCACCTAAACCACGCACATTGCTCTTTTCCTATCACAAAGCATCGGAGCTAACTTCTATTAGAAAGATAAATGTTGAAAATAATTTAACGACATGGATAGCATAACCTACAATATATATCAATTTCTAAAAGTTTATTATTTTCAATGCTTTTTTCTCTATTTAAGCACAAATGAAAATCATATAGAAGATGGTGGCATACATATTGTAGCAGCCATTTTTGCCAGTCTACGTTAGGGTGGTGTAGAAATGAGTGATTAAGCGCAATGATACGAAATGATGAAGTAAAAAAAATTGAGAAGTTACATACATATAAATACGTTCAAATATTCATACGTAGGTAACTATATCTCTAATTACTGGCTGTGTCTAGTTTAGGATCAAACTACAGTGTGTGAGATGTATATACTTGCTAGGTGACATATGTATATACATACAACATAACATATATTGTAACAAATCTGCTAGGGCCCTACCTAAAGATAAAGGCTCCATCTAAGAAAAGTATTCTTGTTGGAGCAAAAATGGCCGGGTGCTATCTTGACTACCAGATTATCATCGACATGACTTTTCTATTACAACTTGAATATGGAAATTCATTTCGCACATCTTCTCATAACTCGTAATCGTGTGCCTTTTACTTAGATAGACAGACGTATCCGGTAATTGCAATCTTGGATCTTAGATAGCTTGGACCAGTCAGTCGTAAATTATGTAGTACATAGTTAGTAAAATGTAAAGGCAATAATTTAACTAACTACAGCTTGTAAGAGATAGGTGACTCATTATGTATACAAATTGTTTTCGCATGAATAGACCTATTATAACTAATTAAACTAGCTTAAATCAACGTGATTCCAAACTTGATGATATTTATATACAGTATGCAATATATTTTAATTACACAACTCTGAAGGCAGTGTAGCCTTAGGTACTGATTTGTGGTTAGTGTCAATTTGATGTGTGCATTTAAGCTTTCCTGTCGTGATTGTCATAAAATCAAGCAAACATTACTAATTGAGTTAAAAAGTATTTTTACTAGTTTAGGGTTTTACCATGTTTAGTTTTATCTATAGCTTCGCGGGACGAATAGTAATATACCCCATTCATAGCTCTCTAATGTAAGTGTGTACTTTTTATTAAATTTGCAAGCGCAGGATAGATAGTTTACCCTCTAATTCATAAACGTTATTTTACTTTAAGCTACAGTTCTATGTTATTTTTAACTTTACAATTACAGCTTTAGAGTTGAGAATACAAGATGAAATTAAAAAGTTAAAAAAGCCCCACCCAAGCACTACATCGAGTAATCGTATGCCAAAAATACCTTTTATCATTTTTGAAAAGAGTTGATACTCCTACACTACTAGACCGATATTTACCAAACATAGCTAAGAACCGCCCCAAGAAAACTGGCATTCAAATGAAAAAAACGGCATCGAAATCGGTCCATCCGTTTGAGGACTAGGATGCCACAGACACACATACACATACAGACAGAGGTCGACGTCAAATTTATAACATCCCTCTTTTAACGTCGGGGCTTAAAAATGTGAACATATGGCCTTTAAATTTCAAATTTGAACTTACAATTAAACGAAAGAAATTGAAAAAACAACGCCATAAAAAGAAATATGTTTACATATTATTGTATAAATATTCAAACTTTAGAAGATTTTTACGGTGTTAAAATCATTTTACCTTTTATATTGGAGGACGCGTAGGAGGCTGGTAGCACGACTTGTGGCACAACAATGAACTTGAAATAAACAAACGACTCAACAGCAACATGTTAGGGCGTTTATTTATAAACATACCCACAATAAGCCAGATTGATAAACAGTCAGTTATACGCTACTATCCTAGCTCATTAGACAATCGAGTTCATCTGAAACAGTTTAATGCGCATCTTATCTATAATCTTATCAAAAAAACATTATTCCAAACAAAGCAAACGATCTATCATTTGATAAAAATAATTATTTTACCTCACAGGATATCGAATGAAATAATATCACGACATTTCAAATAAGTGGGTTTCTAATCTGTCTTCTCTTAGGCCCAATATAAGTGGTAAATATTTAGTTACAGCTCTAATCATCTACATATTTCGTCACTTGCGAGGATTATGGACAACACAGAATCAATTTTTATAACGACAAAAGACCGTAGAGCATGTTTGCAAAAGATGTTCCAATAAAAAGGTCCTACTATATTTCACCCTCCATAAGTAACAAACTTTAAGTACTGTGTGTTAAAACAGACCACTACACGTTCTTTTAAACTTTTATTTTTGTAAAAACCCATTAAAATATCCAGTATGACTTTTGCAACTTATGTCCTTCATAAAATTTGACAGTGCTACTGAAGAAAACACGTGCAAACTCCAATGTGTGAGTAAGAGGCAACGATTGTATGTGTATAAGTATAAAAACAGACATAATGGTAACAATTATTGTAAAATAAAAGATTGATCATAATTGATGATCATATAGTGATACCTCATACGAATGCTTAGTAAATACTGTTTAAAAAACAAAAAAAACTTTATAAGTTCTCTGAAATTATGACTGACATGATGACCCAAACAGTAGAACAACACTCTTTCTATCACTTTTCTAGGTATTTTATTCATGTTACTAACCGCTCTTAAGTTTCTGTAGAAGATTCGTAGAATATAAAGTTGGAATTAGAAAAATGGTGAAGAAAAGCTACAAATTATCTTGTAGGCTTGACTTTTTAATTTCTACACGGCGCTCTCTGATCTTAATTTATGCAGAACCTATATACATGTAAACATACTTATATAATTATAAATACCTACATACATTTATAAATGACACACATTCGTATTTGTGAAATTTATTTTGGGCTCTGTGATTGGAATGATCATTTGTTGTCTCCACTACAGAAAAAAATAATCACGACAATCACTGCATTATTTATACTGGGAATCCAACCTAAGACAGAGGCGGGTTTCAGCCAGTGGGTTTACCAGTCAGGGTAAGTAACATCGGATCAACATGTTCGCCAAATCATATAATAACAATGCTAACAGGAAGTGTTACGTATACTTTACTTTATTGATAAGAGATTAGATAACTTTATTGAATTTTGATCGCAAAATCGCCATATCCCCGTTATTTTGTGTATTCTTTACGTTCTGCTTTTACCTTACTTACATCTTTCTCACTTAGCAAAAGAAACTTCTGACGCCATTTCCTATAACTGCTTAATTAAGCTACATTTAGGCTAAACTTTTATTTAATTTGAGAATACATAACTCTTATTACTCTTTGTGATATTTCTAACGCTAAGATAATATCTCGTTATGTAAATACTTAGCAAAAGTACAACTGAGTATGAACAGAGCACTAGCTATTTCTCACGTTGGTTGTATACATTTATCTGTACTTTAAATTATTTTTAAGATTTGAGGAACAGATTGGTGATAAGTCAAACCAGTTACCCTTGAAAGAGGTTTTTGTAGACAATTCTTTTGCATTAAGTGTTGTGTGGAGCACGCAAATTTAAAGTACATACGCGTTTAAAACTGTGTAATGCATATTATAATTAGTAATTGTTAGCTATTTAAATAAAAAAGATTCGCTAAATGTGTTGCTAAGCGCAAAACTCGAGAACCGTTCGACTAATTCGGTTATTTTTTTTTTCATATTTTCGTTAAGGCACAATGCACACTTTTCTTTTCCCGTACAAACCCTAGAGTAAATTAATTATTAAATAACATCTGTCGATAGTATAAAATAATATATAATAGTCGTTAATAAAAAATATAAAGCTTGTTTAAATTACTAGCAGTAGTACTTTATTTGATATTATCATTGTGTTAGAATTAACCTGTAACTTGAACTCAAATTATTTACAAAAATAAGAATTACTAGGTCTTTAGAACCTAGGTTTCCTGCCCTTAGTAGACCTAAAGGTCACTTGTCGACCGGCTGCAAAGGTCGATGCCCTTTTGAAGTTACGCCAAGCGTTCACAGCTATAAAATGTTTACGTCTGCACACATGCATTTTACAAAATACAAGTAATTATATCACACTTTATTTAGCAATAAGTAGATTATAAAAACATTCATTGACCATAGACTAGGAATGCCGGCATCAAAGAAGTACATAGTTTTTTCTTTTAGGTAAAACCAAACTAGTATAAGCTCATACCGCAACTTCACTAAAAAGTCTAACTGATTTTATAATAAGTGATCTACAAAACCGAGTTATATGAAATGGATTGTTTAAGGCATTGCGTTCATTGATTGCGCAGAAACGGGTTACACGATATTAGATTCCTATGTAAAAAAACAGATGTATCTTGATCCAACTTGATTATAAAATATGATGACGATTCAGCGGATGTTAGGCTTTAAACATAGGTAGTAGTTAGGTAGCGAATGTAATTTTTTGAATATTGAATGCGAATCGACATGCGCGAATACGAATGTGGATGTGAATATTCAGTTTTTGTTTTTAAATCTCGCACCGTATATGATTTGATCACAATTTGAACCAGGTGCGTTCCATTAGTATTTTCTTCCGAAAATTGTCGAGCCGATATGAACTCATCCGATTGAAGTGTCATTTATTTCGACTCGACTCAAGACTGATAAAAGTTTCATGGCAGAATTTGTTTTTGTTTGTTTCAATTGCATTAAATTTTTTGTGTTACAAGTTCTAATGAGATTATATTAGAGTTTTATTACAGAAAAATAACTAATTTTGTATGTTTAAAGTATTTAGCCATGATTCCCAAGCAAACAATCATTGTAAAATAAAATATATTAATAGATTGTAGAAGAATAAGGTATTTGTTTTATATTATTTTTAGTATTGTTTCGGAATATGATTATTTTTAGTAGAAGTTTTCAATGTTATATCATTAAAAACTTAAGGATTTAACTGATAATCTGAATTGAAGAATTTGTTTTTGTTTATTTACATATCATTAAATATTTTGTCTTATAAGTTTTAATGAAAATGTGTTGTCTTGTATGTCAATAAATAATACCAAATGATAAAGTAAAGACTAATAATGTGTAGTTTATACTCTTGTATCGTCGATTTTTGGCACTTGATGGGACTTGTTGCAATAGATTCTAGAATAAAACATCAGGCGAAACCGGTTATTTGTAAACTTAATTAAAATAGCAGTTTGATTATAGAATGAACTGATAATGTGATTACGAGGTTAAGTTATTTTTTCTTGTATTAAAAACGTAAGAAAAGAATGGAATTCGATTTAACTAACCTACTATTATTTTCAAATTGTATTTTTATTCTGCTATTCGTATTCGCAAAAAATTCGCAGAAATTCGCAAAAAATATGCAAATATCACGAATGCGGATGCGAATGCGAATAATCGTTACATCACTAATAGGTAGTTATTACAATGCATTATTAGTCAACAGAGTGTTACTATGTGCTCAGTTCAAAATTCTTGATGAAACTGGAAAAGATATAAACTCACCGATTACTATAAAATATTCAGTCATAAATGCTCAATTAGAAACTCATTAATTGACGTGATAAAGGGGACATGACATTGTATAAAGGCATAAAGTTTAAGTCAAAGCCCTAGTAACGACTAAGCTCCGAATATTTCTCTTTCATCGTGACAACAGCATTGTTGCATTTTCATTAATCATATTCACATTGCATTCACTTATTTATATTCTATGGAACGTGAAGCTCTGACACATCAAATATGCCTTCATATCTCTAATATACGGACATATTAAGGACAATATAAAGCTTCCCGTGTCAGTCAAATTGCTGCGTAGGAGTTAATCTTTTAGTATAATATGGTATAATACAATGCTGGGTGTTAAAAATGAGAACCGTTTGATAGATGGTTAAATAGGCATGTGAACGTCGAGTAGGAGCAGAGCAACATTTTTATGCATCGTGCCCTGAATAAAATCACAAAATATAAACATAAGTAGTTTGAAATGTAAGTAGAATATTAACAGGATAATGAAAATTCAAAGCCACGTCGTCTATTGCGTTTTCTTAACCGACTTAAAAAAGGAGGAGGTAATCAATTCGACTGTATTTTTTTATTTGTTGCCTCAGAACTTTTGATTGTGTGAACCGATTTCGATTATAATTTTTTATTTGAAAGCTGGTACTTTCCGCGTGGTCCACGCGGGAAACACCAGCTTTCATTTCAATTTGGTCCAGCTCTTGAAGTTTTTATTGTTAAAATGTGTATTATTTTAATAAAATTCTTGGTACCTTAAGATTGGTCTGTAAATCCATCTATAAGATAATTGGAGTATATGGATCAGGGGCAGTATAATCATTTTCAGTTCTGTAAAACATTTTCAGAATTGTTAATTATTGCCTGGAGGTTCATCAGTTTTAACTATATATCAGGAATAGATAATAAAGGAAGTTTGTGTGTATACTGGTTACTAAATGTAGAAGTTTATAGTGACACTATCACACGCGCGTGGGAGGAACAAGTTAACTATTCGCATGAAACATACTTTCGGCCCTATGCTCCATGTCGAGAAAGTAGATCAAACTTATTACAAAATAAGTACGTTAAATACCTATTACATACATAGGCACACAAACATTGCAGTGTAACATAACTTATAATCATTACCTGACACATGAAACAGAAAATAAAGGTAAGAATGTTTATTTATATGTTCTGTCAGCAGGCACATTACGAAAAGTCTTACGAATCTCATCTCATTTTTCTAACCTTTATTATTCCCAAGATTAATTGGGGTTGAGTGCTAGTTTAACCGATGTTACTGAATATCAGTTTTCCCACGGTGCGGCCGGCATCGGACCTCCGCAACCCAGAGGGTGAACTGAATTCGAAGGTTGTACTAGTTGTCAGTGTATTTGACAGCACACCGTGTGGTTTTAGTCAGTTCGATTCCGACACACAGCCCCACCGCAAACCCCGGTGGGGTGAAGGCCCGAGAGGGTTTCCACACGTAAAAAAAAAAAAAGTTGTCAGTATATTTCAGGGCACTGACTTCCCAATAATGATTTTCATGGGCGTTCATGACAACCGGGACCGACGGCTTAACGTGCTCTAAGAGGCATGAGCGAGAAACACCGTCATCTTCCATACTCCGCACTGCTATTAAGAATTTCTTATAAGAAATACCCAATAGGCCCGACCGACCCGGGAATCAAACTCGGTACCTTTTGATCAGTCGTTAACGCCATTCGCTAGACCTACGTGGCAGTCGAAGAGTTTTACGGTTAAATCAAAAAATAAAGTATAGTAGTTTCCATGTATATCTGTACAATTTTTTATACTTTAGCGGTGTGCATAAAGTTGTATAAATAAATGAAATAAATAAACTATAGGAAGAAAGTTAAGTTAAGTTTAAACTTTAGTACAAAAGCAATTAGTAAACCGATGCATCAAATGGGTTGCGTATGTGCTCTTATTACCCAGAAAGAAGTCTTAAACAAACAATAGAGTGATAATTACGAGCGTATGCAACAGTTCCCACATTTCCACGGTTGATGTAACAGATGTTTATGTAGCGTTTTATAACTGATAATATTTTTATTCAACCGCAGAAAAGAAAACCCTATGAGATCAAGTTAGGCAGTATGTTAGGCTTTATCGAAAATCACGTGAAAGAGCCATAAATTGATCGAACAGGCAAGGAAATCACAACGTAAAAATTTTGCAATTCCACCAATTCCCTTGAAGGTTAATAAGTATATTTTAATAAGTAATGTTTCTCTGATCTCGGGCCATAAGTAGATTAGTAAACTCCTATGCATTTAAAATAGGCATATATTTATTCAAAAAATAATTTACGTTGTTTTTGACATTCCGACTCTCTCTCTATCATAATCTATGTATAGTTCAAGCATGATGCTGCATGATGATGAGGAAATAAAATCACAAATCTACGTGTCAGTTTTCATATTTAGATTATTTATCGATTATGAAATAAATTGGGTCATTGTTTCAATTATTTCTAACGAATAACTTCAACGATGTTGTCTTTTTAGTCTGATTGAAAGACAAATTTAACTTGTTTCAAACCACTTTACTCAACTTACACTACAAGTACTAATGTAGTGGATGTTACAAGTACTTATGAGCACACATAGTTTTTAATGTCAGATTGATGTGATCCACAAGTCCACTAAATACTTAAGCTAATATAAGTGCACTATATCAGAATGACCTACGCGTCGTTCTTAACTAATGCGATAGACGTCCCGTTACACAGACAACGAAATTTCCTATAATTTTGGAAAGAGTTTGGAGATACTTAAAGTCTTTTTATTATAGGGCTTTTGGTAGAATTAAGGATTCAAGCTAAATTTGACAGTCGAGTTTACTATCTTAACGACTAAGATTAAGATTTAACCATACTGGTTGTCAGAAATTCACATGCACTCCATCGCTCTATGCACAATCAATCAATCAATCAACAACCCATAATGTCCCACTGCTGGGCTCGGGTCTCCTCTCAGGAGAGGGTTAAGGCCATATGTCCCCACGCCGGCCAAATGCGGGTTAGGGACTGAGCTCTTTTTGTTTTCTGGGCTCTATGTACCTATCATAGTAATTATTACAGTAATTTCTAATGTATCTAATACTGTTTTTGGAAAAATCGATGAATTATTTCAAAATTCCTGTTATGTATTGTGACAAGAACCGTTGTAAATAACATACAATACATATAACATGAAATACTGCGATTGGCTGTCTAGTAAACGCCAATCGCAGTATTTCATGTGAATAGATACTTTAATATTGTTTCATAATCTCTTCCTACATCAGCTAATCATCCGAAAAAAAACATCACGACTATGTGATGTAATGGCAAAATGCATTGTTACAGAAAGAAGGCTTGACAACTTTCTCTACAGAGGAGTAGGTACTTGCACCGTGTTCGGGTTGCAACGGAAACGCATTTGTTTGCACGTCCGTCACTCATGCGGTTTTCCAAGAAATAATACTCAATTCCTTGGCAATAAGCATACATAAATCAAAGATACATAGGTTTTGCGAAAAGTCATAAATCTCTTAACATTCAGGACTCCATTTAATTCAATACAGTACTCAGGATGGCCTATGCCTATTGACATTTTTATAGGAAGAACGAAGTCAATGAGCTAATGTGTGAATGTTGAATGATATACCTATTACAGTTTATGAATGAAGTGTAGAACAAAGACAAAAAGAGGTCACATCTGCCGTAAGAATACATTCATTTATATAAATGGAAATCCATAATACCCATATGAATAAACTATTCAAATTGCTATGTGTTGAACACGCGATCGCTGTGACTTATTAAGAATTAAATCGTCGTCGTACGGTATAGTTCTCACAAGTCACGAAGTCTCCTGCATTTACCATTCAACGCATGAATAACACCTTTGACGCTTGTGTGGAGGGCTCGACGAGGGGTTGCAGATGTGCATTGAATTTTTTTAATGCCTATTAAAAAATCATTGGTCATTCCACTCACGGTTCGTATTGACTTATGACCAAATAGACAGAAGTCGTTACTGCAACGTAAACTACCATGTTTATTTGAAACAATAAGATAAAGACATCCCTATATAAAAGTAAATAAAACGAAAAAATCTTTAAGAATAAGCTTTTATTGAAAAGTTCTAAAAATAATAAAATAAAGCATTGCTTGTACACTTTTACTATCTACTTAAAATATCATTACACAGTTTATATAATACAAAAACTTGTCGATTTCGTTGGTGTATATCACCATGCTGCATTGTTGCATTATCTGCATTCACAACGAGTATGGTGACCACTGCTTTATGATTCTGCTCGTGCTTTGCCTCAGGCAAAGTTTTGGTAGGCCCATATTTATAAAAACATCTTTCAATTTTATCATCAAACCCTGGTTACCGTTTAGGACTAAGTACTCGACAAGATGAATCAAAAGAGCCCAAATTCTTTAGGGTTGCGTTATTCATTACAGACTTCCTATGACCACATTAAAGCCCCATCATCAGACACTATCTAATTATAAAGTACTCGTCAAGACGACTCAAACGATTCCCCACCTTCCGACTCCATCATAAAACCGTGGATACTATCAAAACATAAAGCTCTTGTCTAGACAAATCAAACTATTCCAAACTCGATGGTGTTGCGTCGTATCATTACAGTGTTCCTAAGGCCACCTTCTAGCTCCAGCATCAGATCAGTTTCATCTCGACTTTATATTGTATTGTCAAGCTAAATACATATGCCTGTAAATTTCAAGACAATCGATTGAAGAATCTGCTTCAAAATTTGGTTGCAAGATTCAACCCGAACAAACATGGTTACATACATACATACACAGTAAGCTAAGAAAAAAAGCTTGTCATTAGTATACCTTTACAGTTATCTAGTTATCTTTTTTAGCTATAGGTTCAATGACATAATATATATGACAAAGTGCATGTTCATCGACACAGCAGCTGTAAATAAGCCAACAGGTTTTATGTTTTCTTTTTTTTTCCTCCTTTCCTTAAAATTGATTTTCTTATTTTTTTTTATCTATTTTTCTGAGACCAATTTCAGTTTATTTACTAACAATGTTATTAAATTTAGTAGTGTACAACAAAGTAGTGCTGTAATACAATTTTATTAGTTATATGGTTTTAACAATCTATTTTAGTAACTCAGAAGAGTGGCAAAATTTGTTCATCGTTGATTGATTTCATTGTAAAGGCTTGGTCACATGAAAACCCGGTTTAAATCCATCGCACATCGTTATTTTCGGTAAATTTTCTAAAAGAAAATCCTAGCTTGATCGATTTATAGCCCCCGAAACCCTCTGCATATTAAATTTTATAAAAATCTTTGGAGCCGTGTCCGAGCTTTAGATTTATATAAAATATATATGTATTAGATAAATTAGATACAGCACGAGGTAGAATTCTGTTTTGCACCATTTTTCTATAATATTGCTTTGAGTTTATTTATCTATTTTTTTTATTTATTCATCTATTTTATTATTCATATAAAAAGGGAATAGATGATTTGCCAAGATTAATTTTGACACCCTAATGTCTTTTATACTACCTTAAAAATAATAAAACTTCAGTTCATAACACTCAAATCACACTAGAGATAAACCACATCAGGTAATATGTTTTAATATCAACTTGATAAACAACTATATTTATTATACCACTATATACGTAAGTATGAGATGTTATTACTCATATAATCTGTGTAGTAATATTCTAACAGATAATAATTATTACTTAATTGCAACATAATACCAGTATTCTTACTTTAATTTTTAGTATATACATATCAGATCGTGATCCACCCCATTAAAAAATTGCTATGTGAATTTTCGAGTGTGAGATGTGTAAAGTTAGTATGACTAGTAATTTAATAAGAACGGTTTTCTGAATATTTTATTAGACCGGATATATACATATGACGTCATTTCCTTTGGATGAATTATAAAGGAGTGTTAAAAAATATTAAGTATCTCATTTATCTCTTTATATTTATCTTTATATACTTAAACTGGACGAGCTCTGCGGTATAACATTAACCGCGGATAGAGCCGCGGGCCGCAGCTAGTCAATAAAAGTAGTCTAATATCAGCAAAAGTACCATCATAATCAGATTATCCGTTCTAAAGACTAATCGGAACAGGCTTACAGACAAAATTTTGAAAAATCGCTTTTTGATGTAAAGACCGTATATACTTACATATCATTTTGTGAAAAACAGATAATTTGAAATTACAAACAGGCACTTGATTTTAATTTGGGTAGATTAAAATTTAATTGAAAAAAGAACGTTTTGCGCGACCATGACTTTTAGTAGCTACTATCACTTGAGTGGTTTTATCGATAGGTATATGTGAAGGTGACATCAGCGTCGTTGGTTGTGAACACTGAGGCGAAGTGAACTGGGGAACTGGACCAGTTGGGCGAGTGGCCGCGATACAGGTGCGCCAAGCCAAACGCGTGCCCCACACTTTGTCGACAGCTGCCTACCTATCACATTTTTGGCTTAATTTGTAGATGAAAAGGATACAATAGACTAAGCCACTTTATTAGGCACATTGGTAAATAACAACATTCTCGTATAGGACAAGCGCCTAGACTCAGGGAACTTTTAATTGGGAGAATTTTCTCATGGTATCCCATTGCAATTATGACATTTTAACGATATCAAACGCAAGACAAGATGTTTGTTTTATTGAATATCCAATAATAATATTTACTGTAAGTATAAAAAAATATTAGATTATTTATTAGTTCAAGTTGGCTAACCTCAGGAGCTACTGGCATTATTGGACTTTAATGAAAGTTTTTTGGCGTACAATAAACAATGGTTGAAGCGGAACAGAAACAACAAATGTCAAAGAAAACCGTTCTGGTCAAGTATTTTCAAGTAAGGGAAATGAGACAAAATTTTATGTAAACATTAAGTACTAGTACTGAATTATAGTTTATTTACAAAACGCGTTCCAAATATCAACAGATAGAATGATATGCAATACTTCGAGGTTACGTTCCATTCCCATGGTTATTTAATACGTAACACAAATTCTTACTCGTTATGATAAAGTATCTCTTGACATGTTAATACGTTCTATAGCTGGTATTAAATATTCCTTAGGTTATGTTTAAATATAACACTATCCAAAAGATTTCTCCTGTGATTGCATGAGCAAAAATTATAAAAATGAAGAAAACTTATTGTACTGACCCCTCTAAACATGGGATTTGAAAAAATCATGATGATTTTGCATAAAACAAATGTATAACAAATACTGAAAAATACTATACATAAAATCTGCTATAATGAATTGCTCTAAGGATTAAATTATGCATACCATATACCAGTCACAGAATAACCCTGCAAGTGACAGCATGAAGTTTGCAACACAACCGGCTTCAACGTGATTTAAATAGTAACGGTATTATTTGAGCTCCTGTACTACCGTTCCATGTTAACAACAACCATAAATGTTTGCACGACAACAGATTGCACGAAGGCAACCTGATGCTGCCATAGATCGTTCGACCAGTGCAACTCATTCATTGCATAGTATATTTTAAAACAAGTATACAACTCGCCGTCAACGTCATCAAATTTCAAAGAGGTTATTAAAAATTCAAGTGCCTGTCTAAATTTTTATCGCTATTGAAATTATCGTTTACTTAAAAGGCAATCTATACAAACATGAATAAAAAAGTTTCACAATATCGTATGCAGATACGCGAAGGTCGGGTGATTGCGTCAAAATGAAAAATTGTTGAAATTAGTCTCAATCATGTATCAAATTATAAATAAAGGTTTCACAATTTCTTGTCAGCCCGTTCCCCTGTAAAAAAATAAGACAATGGTCAATTGATGTATAGAAAACCAATAGACGTATTTATGCAATCCAAGTGAACAGAATACATACCAGTACTCCGAATTGATAATGAGGCGATTTCTTTGAAAGGCTCGTTATTTTTCAAAGAGCCCTGGTTCGTTATAAACATTATAAAATACTCAGAAAGAAAAATATTCTAGCTCTCTCTTATTCACCACTGACTAAAGAGGTAAACTTTGTAAGTTTGTGATAATGTCGGAGGTAAACACTGGATCTACTGTGCCGATTTCGAAAATTTTTGACCAATAGAAAGACTCGTTATTTGTGACTGTCATATGTAATATATATTAATCCGAAAATGATTGCCGTGATGCCTGACATACACGCATGTGGAGCCGCGGGCAATAGCTGGTATCTATTAGTTCTATTAAATAAATTTTGTGGCGTGAATTTGAAAAGGTTTTACGTCTTACAGTAGCCTGCAATGAGTTAATGATGATGAAAGATATTACTTCAATAAGTATGTGCAATCATTGTAAAACTTTCTCAAGACAAAAAGAAAACTTTTGTGATATATTGGATTGGTGCCAGGATCTGCCTTTCCTAATGAACTTTCTCTGTTGCACAAACATCAGGGACTAAAATAGTTGCCTTGATGTTTATTATCAGCATTTGTTTTAATTCGTCGTATTTTATCTTTTTTATGTTAATAAATAGTATATTTTTGACAACAGGCCCAGATGCACATCCCCACACTATTTTGAAGATTAGAAGAAAATAACGAAAACAAAGGATGGCCTGTAGGAGATGGTGGCTCAATCAATGTTTTGAATGTATACTATTTTAGTCTTCAATCGGAGGTATTCAAAGAATTATAGTAAAAATATTCAGAAATAGGTGATAATAAGCCTTTAGTACTATTGTTATAGAAGTTTCAAGAGGTACACTCTCGTCGACAAAAACGCTTATTGTTATTTGAATACTAATTTCTTTCTTGTGATGACACGTAGGTACATTAAGCACTGGAGAAGATAATAAAACCATTCACTAAGCGAATCTATTACCAGGTAACGTCGGAAGATCTCGTGTAACGGTATAGCTTGACTACTCCAAAACACATAACCGCACATAATCATTATGACATAATTAGATACCGTAAACTCAATTCCATATCCGTATTGTCTGTAAGTTTCTCAAACAAATTGCTAGTTATTACGCGAAATTGCAATCACGCGAGTAGATGACCACACTGCGAATATTCAGATATTTTCCAGCAAAGAATAGGAAAAGTAATACTTTTCCAAAACTGATCAAAGTCTGTTCTTCATATTGGCCAATATTTAAAACGAGTATTCGAGTTTACTAAATATATACAAGAGCCGGATATCTCAACGTTACAAAACTTCCATTTAAATAAAACTCATCTATTTGAAATGTTAAATCCTATGGTTTCTTCATCCGAGCATGCAGTGCTAAGTGCATACGCAAGTGGTTTCCTTCAAGAGACGACTTACAGGAAGGGCTAGCTCATTAGAAAGTATAAGCAAACTATATTAGCATTAACATTACAGATATAACTGCGCAAAGATATGTACAGAATCACATTCAAAGCGTGTCGTAGACATAGAATTCATTATAGACGCAAGCAGGATCGTTGGTATCATCAGCGTCTTTTCCTTTTCTGCAAGTGTGAAAAACAGTGTATGTAACTCAAACGTACCGTGGGAGAGCCACGCTTCGGCATGAATGGGCCGGCTCGACCGGAGTGATACCACGGCCTCACAGAAAACCGGTGTGAAACAGCGCTTACGCTGTGTTTCATCGAGTGAGTGAGGATACCGGAAGCCCATACCCCAATCCAACGCCCCCTATCCCCCTCACCATCTCCCCCCAGGCCGCCATAGTGTGGGTCACCATGCTGCATTGTTCTTTTTCGCATTGAGGATGGTGACCACCACTCTTGGATTCTGCTCATGCTTTCCATCAGGCAGGGCAGAGTCATTTTGGCAGCTTAAATATAAAAAAAAAGAAAAAGAAAAACGTAGAAACACTATCCCTTATAAACGTTCTATCGAAACGAAATCAAAGTCTATTGTCACGTGTTATACTATTATGATGTCTTTCGTGGAGGTAATCCAATACATGGGATATTATTATTTATATTTTTATTCTAATACTAATTAACAATAATAATTTTAGTATATTTTATCTCCACCATGTAAAGATAAAGTTTAGAAAAAGTGTGATCACACACATATATTTATGCAAATCTCAATACAAACTATGATTGCTTTGCAGTAACCAGTTTAACAGGTGTGGTGACATATTCCTAATCGTAAGACATCTTTAGAAGTGACTTAATGAAGTTGATGAGTGGCAGCAACTTGATATAAATCCATATCTCCTTGATATGTTTCCATATTCATTTTATGGAACAGCACCCATGCAACTTAACAAACATATTTAAAAGTAAGATTCTAGTAATTATAGAAATATTATATTATATGTATTGAACTACTGCACGCATGGTAAAGATCCAAAAAATCATTTTTTGTTGAGGTTAAACGTCCATTGCCATTTTGTATTTTTATTTTATGTGTTAAGTCGATAAAAACCATATGTGAGAACGAGTTAAAGAACAAGAATGCCATACACATAAATCAAGTCCTTAATTTGTGTACTTACATTCGAAGTCATTTTAAAACTGTAATGAATCATTTCTGAAAAAACTACTTTTTGTCAACACAATGCAGTATAAATCAATTCCTTGTTTGAGCACGCAATGCGATCTGGTAACGGCCGCGGAGAATGCGCTCGCCGTAGTTTAGCATTTTTCAAAATAAGAATAAATCTGAAATTATATTTTTTTTTGTTTAAAAAATGCTTTATCGAGTATTTGAAGTTTGAGCTGTATAAATAATAATAAGAAAAACACAATATGAAACTAGAAGTAGCACTAAAAAAATGGAAATTAGGTCCCCACAATAAATTTGCCATTCCTTTCCTTACTGCCAAGAAATATAAAAAATATTTAAGTCCAAGAAGAATTTCCAAATTGTGTTTATAGTCATGTGGATTTAGGCTGAGTGTATCTGCAGTGCACAATCAAGTTCAAAATCTATATTTTTTGTAAGTAGCCGTTATTTTTATAGACATAAATGTCTCCACTTTGCGAGTGGGGCTAAACATCGTAAATATAAACAAGGGATGTCCATGTTCCTTTAGGTTTTTTTTTAAGTTGTAAAATACATGTTTATGTGTTAAGCCACGTCCAGCCACTAGCGGCTCTGTTTACGAACTTTAGACTCAACAAATGTAAGTAGGTATAATCACATTGGGTTATTTTTGTAAAATTCATAACAATGTCACGAAAATATAGCATATTAGACTACTTAAGAATACCTCTTCTGAATAAAAGATTATAAGATGACCTTGAGTTTTAACGGACAGGCAACTCAAAACAAGTTTGATTGTTTAAAATTTTTAGCTAACGGCCTAAGAATATGAATGTCGCAAGTCTTTGCACATGTTAGCTACATTCTTTAAATCTTGGGACATCCTGGTCCTGGATGATTTAACTCCACAAAGTTCTAATGATTGAAATAAAAACGCTGCAAGAGGCTTTGTTTCAATTTGGGTCTGAAGTCAAGCATAATTGAGGCCATTAAAAAGTCATTCAAGCATTTTAATGGTACGTACTGCTACATTAAGACAATGTCATTAGTACACTGCTAACATTACTTATGTTTATTCACACGGAAATAATTATCGGAACTGTAATGCACAAACCACAATTACAGGCTCAATAAAATTGGTAAATATTGGCAATCCCATTATATCACTAAAAATACTTCAAAAGTAATTACAGCAATTTTGTACCTTAAATTTGGTTATTCGTGTCCGTGCATCGGTAGTAATACTCTGTACTTAACGATAATATTAAATAGTTTGTTTTATTTTATCCAGGCCAGTAAAGTTTATTACAGTAAAGTCGATATCAATAAGAAAACAGAGCATTGACTTACACATATGCTTTGCATATTAGCTTTTATCTCTTTTCTATCTTTGCTTATCTGGTCTGGTATCCAACGATTTGCATGAACCAACAATCGCCCAGTATCTCTACCGGTAATTAGAAACTAGCTACTAACGGTACCTATTTGTAGGTAGCGCTATGTTGTATAAATATTTGAATACTTCCGCATTAAGAGTATTGACAGTTTTCTTACTAAAGAGTAGGTCCCATTAAAAATATCAAATAATTCAAGTATCGGAAGTCGTAACTCTAATAGTTGTGTGATATAATCGTTACTTAATTTTTAATTGATTAGATTTTATGGCAGCCGTATCAATATTAGACATGCTTATGACTTTAAAAAAATATAATAACTTATGTATAGGATGTAAACAATATCACATAGGAATACTTCACATTTATACTTGAATATAGTACTCAACAAATACAGAAACATTGCTATGTAACATCTGTCGATCTATTTATTATACGACATATGTTTTCATATTGACACGGTAACTATAACAAATCAAGTTACCGAATAGAAAAACAGAAATTGATGAGAGACACAAGTGTCATTGAACTTTAAATAAGCTTTTTCTTCAATCTTATTTATGATGTATGTCTAAAAGTATCAAGTCGTGGTCATTTTTATGTTGCAAGGAATGTAGATAACATTACGTGTGTTACTGTTTATTAGACACATTGCTAAGGTTATATATAAGTATATATATCTATATTATAGGATAGTTGGCTGTTGTCATTCCAAGTATGACAATGCTGTTAGTGATTGATGCGATAGTAATTTACCAAGTACCGTTGTTCGTATCGGATACGAGTTGAATTGACGCAGACCTCACATTGATATAACACGGCCAATACTCACCATGTTCCTAATCATTATAAATAAAGCTTACTAAAACAACTACGTATTACTAGCCCTTTACTGCAAATATATATGTGTGTTTAATAGTAACTTACCAATACTTCTATCAGCTAAGGCGTGTAATATTCCACGCAATGCAGTAGCAGTTGATACGGCATTATTTCCAACAGGTTGATTCACACACTGTGTTGTTTCATTGTGAGCAGGTTCAAATAAAGCTAAATCTAGTCCATCCATATCACTCCGGTTCGACACACCATCGTCATCTGCCACTGGATCACAAAAATGTTCCGGAGATTCGACATCTTTTGGACTACGACTGCAAATTCCATCGCTCAAGGGGTCACAACAACAGGTGTCCGAAAAAGGCTCGAAATCTCTACAATCGAATTCACACCGTTCGAAACTGTCACAAGTGCACGATGACAATGCATCTGAATCAAATTCTTCGGCGTCAAAGACATCACTATTTTGTACAGCGTCTTTCTGACACGTTTCAGTTTTAGTAGTAATATAAAACACACTGGAAGTAAATGGCACTTTTTGAACTTGTAGCGTCAGGTTTTCGGTTATTTTATCGGAAGTGTAAACCTGATCGATATTTTCTGACAAAGTCTCTTCAATTTGTGGGCGACAATCTTCATAATGAGCAAAACTTGAGGTATCAGTGAGATTTGATGAGCGATCAACAGAATATACATCTGCAAAAGGATCTACGGGATCATTCTGTAGCGATGGTAATCTATAAGGGGCATGATGCGAGCGAGCTCCTGAAAATAGGGTGGTATACGGGCATGTATGAAGCGGTCGACTTCGGTCGGCACGTCGAGGGTAACTGGCGGCGAGAGGGTCTCGCATGGGTGTGCCATCAGTATCGATAAAGGCCTCATTTGTTGAGAGCACGTTGTACCGCCAATCTGGCATCGCTGACCGGCACCATCACTGTACTGCAACACTAGGGATCAACTGTTCTCCGCATTACAAAGTCACATGTAAGCTTCGAATTGCTTATAAGTGCATTGTCACTCTGATTGTTGAAACTAAATGAAACAACCAAACAATGTATCTACTGTCGCTAAACCATCAATTGTGTAAAAAAATAGTAAAATCAAATAATCTTATCCTCATAATTGAATTATTATTTTATAGCCTAGTACAGTATCGGATAGATATTTCAAATTCTCAAGGGGGACACATTCCGGCCTCGGGAACGGGCAGGTACCACAGACGACTTGGGCGCCGGAGATCGCGAAATGATCTCCGTCCTCTATAAGCGCAAGGATCCATAAGGCTCGGGTGGGGGGAGCGCGCGCTTCGAAGTACTCGCGCCCCACCTATTGGGTTATTAACGGAAACATCGGGGTTTCTACACTGGAGGCGGCCATCTATAAAATGTAGGTGGCCCGAGGTACGTCGGGGTTCCAGGGTTTTCCTTTCTAGGGTGTACCTGGTTCCCCGGCTCTTAGTACCAGAGACGACGTGCGGTTTTAGTCGGTTCAAGTCCGACATGCCACCAGGAGGTGGTAACCGAGGGGATTTCAGCACGGAAAAAAAAAGGGGTACACATACTATTGGTAGCGATGTTAAAATACAGCATTCTGTTAAGCCAAACAACTTCACGTGAAGTACAAACACTAATAAAAAACGACATCGTTATTTAATGAGTAAGACACAACAATTTAAAACAAGTGCGAGTTACACGATTATGTAGGTCAACATAGACTGGGTAATATAGCGAATAGTCAAACGCAATATGCGTATAAGTATAAAATACACATCTCACTAATACCGATAACGTTTACTGAACTGTTAAGAAACGGCATACAATTTGAATAATGCTGGCATTGATAGATACTATATTTAACGTATAGAGTATTAGTCATCGTAATTTATAGATAAGTAAAACGATATAAAAGGATATTGAAAGTTCTAGTATAATTTAAATAAGAGCTTGTACATAGAAGATAACGGACTGTATACAATTAGACTTCTATTAAAGTTGGCGGATTTATTTTGAGACTGGTTGAGATATGTAACAGGTTCAGTACGTTACGGTATCGTATTGATGCTCGGGACCCGTTACGTTTGAATTATTTGGTTTCTTGTCTGCCCATAAGTCCGAGCTGTTCTGTAGCACACAAATATTTTAATTTAATTTTTTTATTAATTTGTGTTACCTATGTTTTGGTGTAACACCACAATAACGGTACTAGTTAGGAAAAACAACATAACAATAATTAGGAAATATATTATACCAATTTAAAACAAAAAATATATTTCCACATCAGACAAGTATAAATTAACACCGGCGGACGACAAAATCTATGAGGAATTGTAACAAAATGTATTAGCTGATTTCTGTCAACCAAATCGCCAATTCGATTTTCCAATTATCATTAAAAACAGCTTAAAGCTGAAGTAAGTGAATAAAGGGTCAAACGCCTCGAAGTCGTGCCTAGAAAACGCAATTATATGTATAAGTGCCTGGGCTGAAATTGTTATAGCGGCTTGATAATAACAGATGCGGGGCATCGTGAGCTCTTGAGCGCTACTCAATGTGACTACGAAGAAAAAAGTTTCGATTAAGCATCATTTACTACTACTGGATTCATAAACGAAATTGCAACACTTTTTGTAACCAATCAGCACTCAAAAAGTTTGAATTTACATTATAACACTATTAAGCATTTACTACTTTACATAGAAAAACAAGATCAAACTTATTTTGTTTGGTAATGAGTATAAACCCGTGTAGGCTTCTAAAAATTCAATGTAAGTGAAATAAAAATAAGTTATGTAAATCTGTTACAGACAGCCGTTTGTGGTGAGTCAAATATTCATATCCTAATTCGGACATAATTGCTTTTCGCTAGTGATAATTAGCGACAAAAGCCATCTCATTGACACTCTTTTTATATCTTTCACGCTACTTCTTAGTGCAGTAGAATGAACAACTTGGTTTTATTTATTAATGTCAATCTAGAGCATAAAAACATAGATAACAGGTAACATAGTTACATAAGCATTGTTCGGTAATGAAATATATAACAGACGAAGGCACGTGCTACAATTCCTCTTAGCAGGAGTGTAGCCCACGATAAAACCATCAGCTACCCACGGTCAACGAACGAAAATAACCAACCATTTTACTCGTGTACCTGCGCACACGACTGATAGTAATAGGAAATGCTCTACATCTATAATTAAATAAATAACTTTATGGAATTAAGAATAATAAATATTTTAATGATCGAACATACCCTGTGCTCTACTGGAGCACCTTGAACTGACTGTTCTTTACGCGTTGATATTTAAAATTATATGATTATAAAATTTCAAAACGCTGCTTGAAATTTTATCCAGCTTACATTTCGCGGAAGTAAACGTTTTTTCGATATTTACTACCACATATGTAATATTAGACAAATAAAAAGTAAAGAACATACTTTTTTGCAAGATATATTATACATATGTTACAATCATTGCATAATCGATGTTTACATATTCAAATAGTAAACGGTAAGACCTCAGTCTCTATAATACATTAATGTTTAACAGATACAGTTCAAATGACTCTTTATAGAATTCACTGACATGAGATGTCAGTGAATTCTAGAAAATCAAACAATAAGTCACGCCAAGCACAATCACGAAAATAAAAAAAGGAAAGAAAAACTATTAAAAAATTGCACTAATTAAATTCTCTTTTCATTCTCTTAATAAATTTTTTATCGTAAACATATTGTAATATATCATATTTTTAGGTTACTTTGGTCCATACGGTCCATAGGTCCTATATATCTATTCATAAATTAATTTTTTTAGATATTTAAATCTGTTTGTTTAAAAATATTCTATTAATATTCTGTTTGTTTGAAAAGATTTAGCTTATTTTATTAAAAGGAATTTTGAGTTTAGTCTAGAATGTGCTTATACTTTGACTACAAAAAAAATTTAAAACTACAGTCAAATAACATTTAAGTATGTATTCGAAATATTTATTAAGGTATATAAATACAATAACACTATTAGATTACAGCTTAAATCTAAAAGCGCGCTGAATAAAAATAAAAATTTCTTACTAAAACCACATTGGTAATATTTCCACTTTCTTTTTTTGGATATGTGTGAGTCCAGTAATCACGGTGTAAGTACATATATAAACAGTTAGCAGTTTGTTACGAGAAATTTAAGCTAGGAAAGTTGGCCTAGACAAAATGTTGCGCGACCGCCTTACGAAGAGCTCCCCGGAGAATCGAAGACCACCTTAAGACGTTGCATGGTAAATAGCGGAGAGAGTTGCATTGACTATTGGGGATTATAAACCAGGTTTATAGTTGGCATCGGGTCTAGCTCCTACCAACGGTGATCGATATTTTATGGTCGCGCATTTATCGACGCCCCACGGTCGCTACTCCCTACCTCGTGCTAACCATAGAGCAACAATCGATGGTTATGAGTAACGAGTTCATTTTTTTTTAATAACTGATAGTATTTAACTTTTGTCAAACTTCATAAAAGATGTTTTCGTGTGCCTATTTTCTTTAAGCTTATCTAAGCATTTTTAGAGAATCATAAGAAGAGAAAATATTGAATACCCTTTGATTTCCGGTTTTTTATGTATGTTTATTTGTAACCGACCTATTTGTACTTGATTTTCACTCACTTTAAACGGTTAGATTTCCTTTAAACTTATTATACTTATCGAGAACCGATGACAATACCATACACAATTAGAAAAAAATATAGTATAGTTTTAACAAACTAAACTAACACGCTTTTGAAAAGCAAGCACACTCAAAAGTAGTTTTTTTTTAATAATGCAAATGACGCATAGATTGAAAAATGAAAATTTATTTTAGTATAAGAAACTGTAGAGTGCTTCTGGTAATATATTGAAATGTCGCCCCACGTTTTTTACATTAAAATAATTTATTTATTTATCACACTATCCTTAAATTACATTGTGGACGACGTTCAACATTTGTTGATGGAATGTGACAAGAATCAATCTAAAAGAAATTTAGTAATGGAGCAGTTGAACTTGAATTATTTGGATGTCGGTATAATTCAAAGTGTTTTGGCTATACCAACATCAAAAAAAGCTATAAAATTGTACAGTTTAGCATATAATATTTAAATATTATTTGATTAAATTAAGGCCTTATGGGTCTGGCATACCCTAATAGGGTAAAAGTCCCTAAAAAATAAAGAAAAAAAAATCCTTAATTTGAATTAATAAAAGAAAAACTATTTTATAACTTTAAATTGAACTCCGATAATCGTAGAACATGCTCTTAGACTGTTTTCAATTGAAAATACCATCAATGTGGTTGTAATGAATGTTACCTACTTATTAAAGTTGATTGATTTAATGGCTTACTCACGAATCATCTTGAAGTGGTATTTAAGCAAGTATTCCTTTTTATGTTAAGTCGAGTGAGTTTATTTGCTTAACAGGTTAAAATATTTTCAAAATATAATAACTGACAATAAAAGATATTATTTTTTTATAAAACTAAGATAAATATATAAAGACAAAGAAGTAATGAATTAATTTAACTTCGGTATTCAATCAAACACGGAGTTCAATAAAATTAGTTGTCGTCCAGTGGAATTTCAACCGTAATTATTATTATTATTTTGCTTTCTGCATTTCTTTTACTTAAAAACTTTACTGTTACCAAATTTCATACTCCTACATTCGCATTATTTCCTTAAAAAGGAGTTCAAAGTTTTTGCTTCACGTAGTAATGTATCATGAGCACCTTCGAATTTGGTATTACATATGTATCTAGCTATACACATTTAATTCGTGGAATAAGGTCTAAGTATAAAGTGATACCGACTCCATCCTTATGTTAATAAAAATTAAAATGATAGAGTTCTGCGCATTTAGAAATAACGGATAGAAATATTTTCTCTTAAATATAACAGAACTAATATTATTTATCATCATTATTGGCCCTACGTTTCTCAAACTTTAATTTACAGCGCAATTTACATAAAGCTGACCTGAATTATTATTGTCAAGGAATCTGTATTAAACACTATGATCTGATTATATTATCCATTTTATGATTTAGGTGGTTGACTCACCACAAAGTAGTACATAGTCTGTACTAGTATAGGTACAAACCTACCTAGGTAACATTAACATAAAACCTGGATAAACGAATAAGTTATAAAATAACCCAATATTTTCTTATATTGTAAAGTAATAATAATGTGGAACTTCGAGTTATTTGAAATAAACGATACACATGAAACTTTCTGAGAAAACAAAGTTCAACTTTAATGAAGAAAAATGTAGGCAAGTGGGTATAACATCGTAAAATAGTAGATAATCAATCCGTTAGTAAATGTTTGACCATGTAAAATATTTTCTTCCCACCCAACTTTCGATCCAAAACGTATTTTATAAATTTACACACGAAAATCAATGGTTGATAGCGACAATAGTACACAAAAACAATATAGGTATAAAAGCACACACTGAACTTAGCACTGGAGATAAGTTGTCACTGTAAAATTGTGATAACAGTAGACCGTTTAATTCGAATCTTTCGATTATAATTCGTATCGATTATGAAACGCGCAAAAGAGGTGCGCGTGGCATATCGCGCTCGCGCTGACTGGTGCGGCGACTGCCGTGCGCTTTGCGGCTGCGCGGAGGGCGCCTGCGTCTATTCTCCGTAGTCCGTATATGCCACAACAGGCAAGAGACCCACTCATCTGTTCGCAGCTGGTCACTGTCAATGTACGATCCGTTACCGCGAGGGACACCGATTTTAAATCATAAACATATTCATAAATTCATATTAACTATTTTTAAACAAAACATGAATAAAGTGATTGTCTTTCCATGGTTGTCGTCACTTTTTCAAACCAGTTTCGGTGCTAAATGCACAATTGCTAGGGTTACACACGGGACTCAACATCGTTCCATTCTTTTTATAATCCGGAGATTTACAACCATGCTACTGGTTTGTGATATTTTTATTCTATTGAAGTAACATAGGGGACAAAATGAATCTCGTCCTCTGGGTACAGAATGTAAATAGTCAAGAAGGAACTTTTTTAAATTGTGCCACATTGTTACTGCTTTGCACATAAAAGTTACTTTATCGTTTATTTCGAGCGCGGACCGGTTCGATTCTGATGTATATGCATACAACTGCTGGGGATTCAATGAGTATAGACAACACCAATGCCTGTTGAGCCGAGATAAAAATAGTACAAATAAATGAACTTTATGGACACAAGCAACTTTACACTTATTCATTCTTTATTGCCATTGTGTAAAAAAAGTTATAGTGTTTCTTAATAGAGTTTAATTGAACAGTCAAATGAGTCTTCCTCTTTACTTTTATAGTTAGATAGTGATACTGTAAAACGTTTATCTACACTTCTAAGGCAATGCATAAATAGAACTCACCTATGTTTAACAATTTCAAGTCTTGAATCGTATAATAATCATTCGAACATTAAAATAGAATTCGATTTTTAAATCGAAATTAACATAAAACCTTTGATAACAGGGAGTGAAATACCAAAAATATATGTTATAAAATTCAAACTTTATATATTATCTATCATCATTATTAGCCATAATAGCAATAAAAGAAAATTTCACCATCGCAACAACCACATAAGACCAAACATTAGAACGTACACAAATTAAGCTATAAATAAATAAAACCATCATTTGTTGCACGTCGTTAATTTCTGTAATAGCTAAGTTTCTTTGTTTTGTTACAAATTATCCATTATATCATTTATAAGAACCTTACGATAGTAGTAGGTAGCATTTTTATTTTATTGCTTCTATGAATAGATACATATTTTAAAAGAGGAAGGTGACCAACTGACTAAGATACCCAGAGATCAATGCACAGTCCAAACCGCTGAACCTAGATACCCAAAATTTTGCATGTAGGTTCTTTATATAACGTAAGTGAAGCATTAAGAGAATTTTGGAAATGCCATCCATAAGGGGGTAAAATAGGGAATGAAAATTTGTATAAAACTTTTTATTCCTGTGACGGGTTTGCTTAAATTTTGTATAATTATAATGAGGTTTAAGCAAAAAAATTGTAATATCTACTTCCATGCAAGCAAAGCCCTGGGCAGAAGCTAGTAACTGATGAAATTGGTTTTAAGGCTAATTTCTTAATTTTGTCATTAATTTCATTCAGCGCAGTGTTGAGTTTACAATCGCGTCGGCAGTGCGTTGGGTGTAATTATAGAAAGAACATTAAACAATATTTGACATTTAAAAGGTAATTCCTTAACAGTAAGCCGGCTCTGCGATGACGATTTGTCATCTTCAAATACAAACTGACAAACTTGACTTAAAGTTTTCATGATAATAGAAGAAGTGTATTAGAGATAAATAAATAAAATAAATAAATAAATATGTTCAGACATTTTAACACACAACGCCATCTAGTCCCAAACTAAGCAGAGCTTGTACTATAGGTACAAGACAACTGAATTAATACGTATATACTTTTTTTTTGTAAATACATACATATTGTACATAGAAAACACCCAAACTCGGAAACAAATATATGCAGATCATTCAAGCATTTGGTTCGACTCAGGAATCGAATCAAATATTTGACGATCTATTGTCACTATTTACTATTGTCACTATCTACTATTGTAGGGAGAAAGATGTTAAGACATCATGTAGCCATGGCAGACGTTGTTTTGACACTGTTAGCTTCCACAAGGATCAATGCGATTACATGAGGTCTCGGGTTCGAATCCTGGGTCGGACCAAATGTTTGTATGATCTGCAAATATTTGTTTCGGAGTTTGGATGTTTTCTATGTATAATATGTATGTATTTACAAAAAAAAAGTATATATGTATTAATATCAGTTGTCTAGTACCCATAGTACAAGCTTTGCTTAGTTTGGGAATAGATGGCATTGTGTGTTAGATGTCCGAAATATTTATTATTATTATTTATTTATTTATTGATTTATCAAGCTGACCACACGAATGATATTATTATTACAAATAAATATACCTGGACTTTCGAAATAGGCGACTTCGACTGTAGTTTCCACTATTCACTGTACAAACACGGTGATAGAACCGTAATATACGGATACGAGTATTGAAATACAAAAACAATATATTCAAGATGTTTAAGGGATGATGTAGGCTGGACTCCATTATAACGAAATTTCACACGGGAAGTTATTGTTTGCAGAGTGCTACACGCTCGGTCATTGCTTTGTCAATATTTAAGTTTACCATAAGTTACCTAAGTAAATATTTCTACATATATTATACACTGCCTGTCGATGGCTATTTAAAAGTGTAATTTATATCTATAGGACTACTTATTTATGTATTCGTTTCTTGGTGAAATATTACGTCGGATCCAAAATTAGATAAGGCCTGTACTGGAGTAACCGGATCGTTTTATACTTTTATAGATTTATGTAAATGCATAGAATAGTAACATACACTCAAACACAAGATAAATAGTAGTGCTCACCAGAAACTTACATACTTGTTCTGGGTAGGAGTTGCACAGATCTCTGGTTTACTTTTTTTTATTGTATTATGTTTTCTAATTTCAAACGGTACAAGGTTTCCTCTTGTCAGCTGTGATTAACTATAATTGAATGTTATATTTTTCTACTTACATCATTTAGATAGGTACCTAGATAGAAAACTCTTTATTTGCACACCATATAACAGTGTGTTAAATAAAAATCACGTCATTTGTAGGTGATCCAAAATATTTTAATCAAAATAAAAAACTCACGTAGACGTAAAAAAACACGACAAGCTGTGAAGGAGGCTGGTAATAAAATGAATACTAAACGTGTTTATCGAAGTTCACCGCTCTTTTTTGAACGGAAATCTCCACTAATAAATATTTTTAGAATATAAATAAATAAATATAAACAATACCATCTGCTGGTGACAATGTTGGACTCGAATCGACTAAAAACCGCACACCATCTCGGGTACTAGAAACCGGAAAAATAGGTTCACCCTCGAAAGGAAATCCCTGGAACCCCGACTAAGCTAGTGGTGGCAATCAGGCCCGAATTTTTCCGCAAAATTTTATGATAATAACATAAAAATGCGAGTGAGAGTTGGAAGAAAGACAGACGGTAAACTCATGTTATGCTCGAACTGTGAATTTTTAACAAACTAATGTGATTGTCGTACATAATCACTGATTTTTACGAACTCAAAAGACCTAGGATCTTGACAATCGAAAGCACGTAATTTCAATGATGTTCCTTAGTTTTTAAGTCAAGATTTACTAATGGATTCTTAATAACAATATTATTATTTTGCTTTATGTCAAAACAATGTTTGCTGGGTCAGCTAGTATTTATATATTTCTTTAGAAATTAGAAATAAATCATATCTTGCTCGACTTTTTTGTTAATTCTCATAAAGCTATTCTTAGTTGCTCAGCCGGCAAAGTTATAAAACATGATCAAATGCGGTGACCACATGTGTTTAGCTATTAACTAAACGCGAATTAGTTCATTGTAGTTCACATATGACTACCATAGCTATGTTAGGTCGTTGACATTATATTTTGATTTCTAAAGCGACTATTTACACCCACACAGTGTTATTATTCACACTGCGCTCATAGCAATTGGTACAGGGTTGAGGAACTGCGATAATGATATTCGCAATGCGTCAATACGCCTACGCGCATTTGTTTTGTGCTGTTGATCCCGACTACAAATATTTTATGATTTCATCCTTATAAGACCCTTAAATTAGTAGTCATAACCTCAAAATATTAGTGCTTATAAGTTTCTTAAAGGTCTGAACACAATATGTGTATTCCACAATAAGTGTATGTCGTAACGAATTTAAATAAAATTACAGACAAAATAGTTGAGAACTTTTAGGGGTAAGTAGAGTAAGGAGATGTAACTGTGACGTCTAAAACAAGTTACGCTTACTTTGGGTCTAGAATGTAATTAACGTTATCACCCGTTAATGTCCTTGCCTTCGTGACCTCTTCCATCTTAAGAGTAAAGGGATTTGTGACTATGGCCTCTTCGGGTTTCTACAGTCTAGTCCCTAATTCCTGTATTCTTTTACTTTCACCTCATTCGTTACCCATATACTAACTAACAAGCCACCCCTCCCTCTAGTCAAATTGACATTTTGCAAATGTTTATTTTAGTAGAAAAATAGTCACGTGGTCACAACAAAATATTAGCCAATAAGAAAATAGATGCGTTAGTAGTATGCGTTAATAGTAAAAAGAGAATCGACACGAAACAAAGCAAAAAAAAAAACTAGGCCGCCACGGTGTGGGTCATCATGCTGCAATGGCCGCCACGGTGTGGGTCATCATGCTGCAATGTTGCATTGTCTTCATTCTCAATGAGTGTGGAGACCACCACTTTTGGATTTTGCTGATGCTTTCCATCAGGCAGAGTAGAGTCACTCTGACAGGGCCATGCATAAAAAAATCAATTTTATAGAGATTTGTTATGAAAGAAATCAGGTAAAACCTTTTGAAATGCTTAACTTTGCACCGACATCAAATAAAATGATGATAAATCTAGCCTGGAATGCCTGGAAGAAATTGCTTTTTAGCGATAAGGTCGCCATTTGTACATGGTCCTTCAATTGATATTATTCTTTTAAGTAAACTGTATTATCTGATGTACGATAAAGTTTATTCTATTCTTTTCTATTAAATTTAGGGTGAAATATTATGTTTTTGCGGAAGTTATTGACCAGAGTTTATATTAAAACTTTCTTTCATACCTATCGCTTACAAAAAAATTATTCGTAAGCGCAACCCGGACATTTTAGGTAAATAACCTGCCTACATTCAATTGTTGAAGGTTGCGGATGTACATTTATGGTTTTTTTATATTAGTGTATCTATTATAATAATGTATATTATATACTAATTTGGTTCCGTAATATCAGCTAGGTTTCACAAAAAAAATATGGTAACAAAAGTATTATTATATATAACGCGTTAATTTTTAGAAAAACGTACGTTATTTTCAATGTGAAACATCTGTGCAAATAAATAAAATTGAAGTTTAAAAAGTAAATATATAAATAAGGTACTTACATCAAACAATCTTTTTATATTTTTGTCTGTCTGTTTGTTTGCTATCTCTGGAACCACTACACCGATTTTGACGGGACTTTCACTGGCCGGTAGCTGATGATATAAGGAATAACTTAGGTTACTTTTTTACACTAGCCTAGTCCCACGGCGTCACCTGTATTTATTTCAAAAAAGTATTCTGTACTGTAGGGATTCAAAGAGATAGGGATTTTTCTTTCTTTCTGGACTATCCCATACACTGCAGGAAGGGTTGCAATTTTGAATCGATTCTTTAAAAAAGCTAGGTCTTCGTGTGTACCTAGACCATTTTTCATTTCGGCATACGTCAAAATTAAACTTTAGAGTTATATTTTTTGCAAAATCAAGTGTAACCCCTACAAATAAAAAAACTTAATGTGTTCTTAACAAAATTAAAATTAATTTCAAAGTTCTAAACTATGATACTAAAGTTTATTATAATCACAAAAGTTGACAAAATTCCAAGAATGTGTTCTTACTCAATCGTGTAGTGTCATCTATCGGTAAATAGAAAAACCTAAGAGTACAACGCCATCTATTGTTTCAGTACAACATCTAAACTGAACTCGAAATAAATTTCTTTTAGTGTTTCTACTTGTTCTTAGATGGCGTTGTTTTGAACTTTTCAAAGGATATTTACCATTTTTTATAAACGAAAACTATAGCTTTGAATTAGTCAACATACATTCACTATATACAGTACACAACATAGAGTCACTATAGATTTTAAAAACGAATGGGTGACATCATTAGAACTGTAACCAATAAAACTACATATAATTACTTTTACTAGTGTATATGTATATGACATCATGTAGAACAGAAACAGGTTAATGTTTTGTGTGTTCAGCACTTGTGGTTCTAAGTTTTTTTTAACTAAAAACGTTATCTTGCCTACATTACGCAGTACGGTACAAATATTTTCTGTTCTCTGACAAATTTTAAAGGCCCTTTTAAATTCCCTTTTAAAATACCCAAACGACAGATAACTTAAAAAAACCAACTACCTACCTGCCAAAAGTTTGGCACATACATTCCATAGATACATTTACTACCTATCTCTTCCCGATCAACAATAATTTAAATTAGGTGATGTCAGCACTCACTTTAGCCAGCGCAACTTAACCACAATAAACAAGTTAATGAAGTAATTTTGTCAATTATAAAAGCTATTGGCCTTTAAGTTAATATCTTAATGTGACTCAGTGAATGTGACGTCAATATGGGTCAAGAACTTCTTATGTTTAAAATTAATTCACACCGCAGATGATACAATCTGAGCTGTCGACTCACTAAATGTTCTCGTGTGTGGTTACCACAATTATGATCACAAAGGTTTACATGGCTCTAATAAGACTCAAATGCATTTTTTAGTTTAGTCGACGAAGAGGCGATAAAATTGCGAGGATCTCCGCTTCTATGGCCGGGTAATCTCCACGAACAAGTGATTATTAGTTCTATTAGTAATAAAATGGTCAGCCATCTATGATACGACGATAATATCGCCGCGATTCTCTCGCCCGTGAAGGCGGCCCCTTAGTACAGGAAAAATGCCCGACTGAGAAAATATTGAGGTCCGCATCTGTGGCAGCATTCACGGATCTAGACATTAACAACACTAACAATCTGTATTCCTATCAATATTCGCAGGTACACATTTCTACTAACACATCACTAGTGTATACCACAACATCAATCTTGCAAATTGAAATGGTTATAATTATATAAACACGTAGTACCTAAGCTCCATCTTAATCATTGCGCTTAGTCAGTGAGTGCAGGCCCGGTGTCCAACCTAGCGTATAACTCACTTTCCCGTCGTAGTGAATTAACGGCCAGAGTTTCTCCCTCAAGTACATTCAAATTGAATGAAAATGGGAAATAATTATACAATCCTGGGTATCCGCCCGCGCATATGCGGTTATAGCGCCAAAAATTAACCTATGTCCTTGTCTAATGTCTAATTGTCTGTCTGTAATGTAAATGTCTATATCGAAACTCATCCAAATCCGTGCAGTAGTTTAGTCCTGAAAGTGTAACACACATACAGAGTAACTTTTGAATTTATAATATCAGTTTGGATTATTGTTAAAACTATGGTGGTAGTTAACTGAAATATATGATATCGTTTAAGAAAATTTTATGGATACCTCTAAGCAATGCAAAACAGGAAAGTCTATTTGCAATGCAATTCGCCAGCTATTTTCCTGATGCAATAAGAACATCTAATAATACAATAGCGGTAACTAATAATTATTATATTACATTTTAGTATGAAGTAAGTCTTGATATTTATAGCTTTCAAGCACGTTAATGTAACACACTCTCATTAAATACACGGAAATTACGATGTTGGTGGCATGGGAACTTGATCGCTCGAAGTAAACCATTTTGATTACTATTGTATACTATAGAATACATTGAGTAAGTTTAATTATTAGGTACATGTCCCTAAAGACTTTAGCTTAAATGATTCCTAAAACATGTAAGTATACTTACACACATTTTGATAGAAACAGTTTTCATAGCTGCTTAATCGAAATTGTATTGCCGATCACGCCTAAAACGCGATTCCCTTAAAATTAGGTCAACAGTGACGGCGGCTTGCGTAATTTCATTAGTATTATGTATTAAAATTGTTCCATAACGACTAGACTAGTGGCTTGTGGCTTTAGTTCGTTCATCGGGAATGTCCAGTGTCCTAAATAGCGCGGAGACGAGTCGTAATCCAATCTGGTAAATAATTCTTGTAGAAGAAACTGTCAGATGGCTAAACATAAAATTGAGTAATGCTTTTCTGCCTCTCTTGATATAATAAAGATAATAATGTCTTTTTTATCCAGTATGAAGTCTAATAGACTTGATAGTGTTTTCTTATTATTAAAACACTTTTAGAATGTGTGCTGTTCATTTCAGTCATACCACTAGCTGCAAACAAGAAGCCTTATTTCGAAAATTATTGGCTTTTTGGGAAAATTATCTAGCTATAATCCAATAAGTTATCTTGATACATATTGTGCGATAAAGACACCTAATCCGTTTAACCAACTGTTGAACTGTGAATTTCTTACAAAATATATTTATCGATTATTAAATTTCAAATAAAAAGTTTCTTGTTTCGATAGAACGGTATTATATTTTATTATATTGCGAGTCTGCAAATGTCGCAACGTCCGCTCGGGGTCATCAAAGACTATAACATATTAATTTGAATAGAGGCATTATTTATGTATTCAAAATGGTTTACTGCGTGACGCCTACAAATGATACATTGAGACATTGCTTATTATTATTGTTCATCCGTTATGTGGAGGACAATTTGATGTCTTTGCGAACAGCGTATTTTATACATAATAGAAATAACATAACAACAATCGGTTTCGATTCTCTATCTTGGGATCCTGTATAGCATTCTAAGAATTCATTTTCACGTGAAAATAAAGTCTATCTTGCATGTTATTGTAAATTAATTTTATAGAAGTCGTAAAATACAACGTATTACAAATTAGAATGCCATGGGAAGGAAGTGCTCACCGTAGTCGCGGGCGCGTAGGGTTACCTACACCAGGGCTACAGTAAATAAAATAAGTAGATATTTAAAGATGAACTATAGCAATTAAACTTATATCATCACTGGCTTTCGTCCGTAGCTTCGCTCGTATTTAATAAAATAAATCATATGTTACTTCTAATACCTCTAAAAATACATGTACAAAGTTTTGTGAAGATCGGTTTAGTAGTTTTTCCGTGAAACAGTAACAAATAAACTTATTATCACCTTTATAATATTAGTGTGATTATCAATACTCTTTAATAGTTCATTGTTCAAAACTATGGATACCTAGATAAAAATGTTAATGTGATTAATGTACACTTATAAAAAATTAACAAAAAAAACGACTTCAAGCACTAGAGCAAATTGAAATGGGATCGCGCGGGAAGCACCAGCTTTCAAATAAAAAAAGAATCATCAAAATCACTTCACCAATTCGAAAATTCTGAGGAAACAACCGAATTGAGAACCCCTCCTTTTTTGAAGTCGATTAATTAAAAATACCTTTTTTTTTTTTTTTTTT